>VYXF01001061.1:5930-20939 GCA_013397295.1 Polioptila caerulea
AGAAAAAGAAAAAAGAAAAAAAAAAAGTCATATTTACTCAATAAATACTTTTTCAGTGTTTTTCTCCACCAGAAAAATCAAGGAAATTTATGGCCTCACTTAGCATCTCTGACTTACTGTACCCATTTTCCAGTGGTGGTTTTGGGGCTGAAGCTCTGTTTTTTTCTCTCTTGACGTTTGTTTTTTCATTTAATCAGGAACCACTGCAATGTTATCAAGCATTTTCAAACAACTGATATCCTGGAGACTGCCATTTCTTCACAATTTTTCTTTATTTCATTAATTAGAATGCCTGTAGCTGATTACTTTAATACTGGTATTTTAAAAACACAAACGTTTGTTTGTTTTTCTCCGTTTTCGTTGGTTCTTTTTGTTCCAGACAAACAAAAGAAACTACTGCAAAGGTATTGATATTACTGCTGCTGAAAACTTCATTATTCCAAAGCCAGGAGCCACAGAACAGCCACAAAACAGTTCAATACGTTTAAAGCTGACTAAGAAAATGGTTTCCTGGCCTGTTTAAATGATGCTAAGAGAAGAGTAATAAGCCTGTAGGTCTTATTATAGGCAGCAGAAAAAAGCAGAAAAACAGAGTCTCTTTATAAACTGTGAAGCTCAACTTTTTTTCTTATGAAGACAAAGCACCACCTGCGACCTTTCGGAGATTTATTTTGTTCCCTCACCCGTTCTCCTGTGCAAAGGATTAAAACATTATTCATTCCATAGCTCTAAAAGAAATCTGTCATCTACACTACTTTTGATTTTCTTCTCCACACATCCATTATGTTTCAAATAAACTTTTATTTTTTTTTTATTTTTTTTTTTTTTCAATTCCTGGAGTTCTTGAATAACTCCTTCCAACACTCAGGGGGAGTGTTGACAGAGCTGTGAATAATGTTCAGCTGAATCGTGTTTGTCGTGCAGAAACACCTCAGCTCCAGCACGCATTTCCCCTGGGACAACATGTTAAACTAAGGAAACTCAATTCTCCCCCTTCCCAGGAGACTTCTCTTGCCCAGGTGTGGTCACAGCACAGGACCCCTCCAGGAGGAAAATTCACACCTTGACAGATACCAGGATATTTCCACAAGTCATTTACTTTGACCACTCTGAGATTCATGTAGCAAATATCATAATTTAGAGGTGCTTTTAATCAGCTGGACTCACCTGATGTTTATATCACTTGAAGTATGTAGTAGTCATAATTAACAGGTTATATTATGTACATAATTCATGATTTCATAGTATCCTTGTTGTTCTTAATAGTTCAGTTATCATTGCAGGATTGTTTCCCCGTGATTGGATCTTTTAATATACATTGACTTGCTTGCACATAAAATTATGGAATATCCTGAGGTGGAAAGGGCCTACCAGGATCATCCAGACACCCCAACAATTCCACCCTGTGCATACCTGGAGTGTTGTCCAAACTCTCCTGGAGCTCTGGCAGCCTTGGGGCTGTGCCCATTCCTGGTCCTTCCTCTGGGGAAGAACCTTTCCCTGAGCTCCAGCCAACCTAAACTTCCTCTGACACCACTTCAGCCATTTTCTCAGGTCCTGTCTCTCATCGTCTTCAAACTCTCACCCCATAAATTATTTAGGGATACATTATTTAAGGATAATTATTTAAGGATATTATTTAGGATAACAGTAGTTTCCTTCCTCTACAACTTATTCTCGGTGATTTTTTCCATCATATTCAAGTCAAGAAGGGCCTAAACCATGGTTATAACCAACCACAGCCAAATTAATGTGGGAATTTAGAGAGACCATGCCCAGAGGAGACAGGCAGCTCTCCTGCATTTGCCAGCAGAAGGTGTGTGGTGCTGTTGGGCTACGGAAGGATGAAGAGGAAGCCCCACTCAGCCTCATCTCTTTTCCAGCCTTACAGCGTCTCTGGCCTGCAGCACTCCTTCTCCTTTGACATAACATTATTACACGTCTTTGTTCGCCATCAAACTACTTCAAACATGCTCTATGCTGCTAAAAACTCTGCAATTACCTCCAGCTCATGCAGTACAGAGCAGGGCAATTCCTATGAAGTTTGGGCGGGGGCTTTTTGATCCTTCCCGCTGTTCTACTGTGCACAAACTGCTTGTTGGTGTTTTGATGGGGTTCAAGGTCTTGGTCTTAATGTTTAAAGCCCTTAATGCAGTGGGTCACACTCTCTTGCTGGAGTTCTGATCTTTAGGGATCTTTCATTTCGCCTTGGGAGATCTGAGGGAAAAGGTTAATCGTTGCCAGGGGTAGAAAGAAAGCCTCAGCTCAGCTCTGAGTTCTGCGGCTGTGCTGTCAGATCTGTGAAATGCCTTCCTTGAAGAGGAAGAGGGACTATGGACTTGGGCTCTTGAAAGAGCCACAAAGGCCTCACTTATCTTTGCAGATATTGGGGAGGCACCTCTGATTCCTCTTGACTTTTTCTTTCCTCGAGGCTAAAGGTTGAAGTAGAAAGAGCTCAGCACAGTTATAGCTGCACATCCACACTTCTGAGCATGGACTCTGCACATCCACACTTCTGAGCATGGACTCTGTGGCAGTTCCTCCTCACACACCTGAGACCTCGGCTGCTTTCTGAACCAGAAGATCCATCCCACAGGAAGAAAACGCCTCCTGAATCCTTTAAGTGGTCCTATCTCCACACTAATTCTGGTCCTTTCATGCCTTCACAGTAAGCATTTTTTAATCAGTATTTTATGGAATCACAGAAGGGTTTCAATTGGAAGAGACCTGGTTCTCTGGTTTCTGCCTCCTGTCATGGGCAGAGATGCTTTCCTGGAAAAACTGAGCTCCACTTCTATTTGCCTTCTGGAACACGTATTGATCCAGGCTCAGCTTGCTTTAGGTTAAGACACCAAGAGTACCAAATTTAGCTTTCCTTTAGTGGACCTGTGTTTAGAATAACCCTGTCTTAAGCCCCAGACCTTCGTGATAAGAGCAGCAACCAGGGAGTGTCATTCCGAAACAGTGAAACTCAAAACTATGATTATACTCTTCACAGAGCTGTCATTTTGATAGCACTCTGGAGGACAGGAACACAGCAGTCTTGCTATTTCAAAACTCAGTTTCTGGAGGACTTTGGAAATTTATTGTGTAAGATTTCCATTGACACCACATTTCAACCAGTTAGATTTGGGGTGGGCGTGCAGTTTTTGACTTCTGTGCTGGTTCTATCTTCTGTTAAATTTCTGGAGAGGAGACTTCTATGTGGCCTCACTCAGAGGGCTGAGAGCACGCATAAACTAAAAACTGAAATCCACCTGACATTTGACCAGGTTTCGGTGGTTTTGGTCAAATACCTTAAATTTAGACAAAGATTTAAACATCACCAATCAGAGGTCTTAGTCTCCTGTTCCCCTGATCTGTTGCAGTTTCAAACACCAAGGACAAGATATCCTCGTTGTAAAAGAGTTGAAATTGGGATGACCACTCACTCAGAGCATGTTGTCTTCAAGCTGTGGTTCAGAAAAGCAGAATCCACCATTTAGGAGAAGCAGAACTCTCCTAATCCCACTTGTATGAAACCAGTCCCATCACTCAGCAGCTGCATGCTGTATGGATCCCCTTTTGGGGTAGCAGTGGTTCAAGATGGCCATGAAGGTTTTTCTTCTTCATGAGCAGAATAAAGAGAGAATGAATGTTTTGAATTCAAGGTTATGCCCACCTTGGTTCTTTGTATATTAATTGCAATAATTGGCAGTTAATTCCAATGCATGTGGAAGTGAAAGAGAAATTTTGAGGTTGTACAGTGGTTGTAATCTGAGCCCTGAGTATCCACTCAGCATTGACTCTTTGGATGCTGTTCAGATAAAAATTTGTGTCAATCCTTCTATAAATACGCTGTCTCCACTAAGAGTTTGTTTACAATCATTGCACACCATTTAAAATTCATATAGTTTTTAAAAAAGAATTAATCTTACTTTTTTGTCCCCTTCTAATAAAAACTTTTTTTGACAAATTATAATTCAATTATAATTCAGATGTCTGTAGTATGTGTGACAATTCACTTCAGCCGTGAAGAGCATGAGAGTACAACAGAGAACACTGAATAAGAAAGCAGCATATAGGAATTAGTTTAATTTCTGCAAATGAGTGTGTCACTGCCATGAGAACGGTGTGTTTATGTTCTGAGTGACTTTGAAATCAAATGTATTTCTGTGGGTCTAAAGACAGAAATGAAAGCCTACAAAGAGAATAATTTTGCCTGTAGTAACAAGATTCCCCAAGTTATGAACAAATGGAAGATGAGTGAGATCAATTTGCATCTTCTCTCCACTGAGCACAGTCTAGAGTGAGAAAGAGAAATTCTTAATGTCTAGAGTAGAGTCTAGCATTAATGTTATTTACCCATGGAGTTCAATACCTGAGTACATATAATGAGAGCAATCATCTTAGGAATGATATTGGTCTATCTTGTTTAAATAACAGTGCAAACCCTCTGATAATTGTTCTTAATATACTTCTGATCTTCTAAATTTTATTTGGTGAAGTATTATTCAGCTAACTCTTAACCAGTCCATTAATTCTTAACCTAATTATTCATTCTGTTACAGAGCCAACCTTTTTTTTCCATTTTCCTAAGAAAATAAAAAATTGGAAGCTGAAAATGGAGCAGACCACATAGACTTATTTTCTTTATCCGAGGAAATATTAGGAATTATTTGATCAGAGAGTGGATTTTTGATGGGAAAGGGTATGAAACTTAATGCCCAGAAACTAGAATTACTCAGCTGGAGGAATTGGATGAAAATTTTCTAAAGGTGAATAAACAGCAAGAACTTTAAATTTGAAAAACAGACTTAAGGTTGTGATAGTCTCAGTGATTGAGAATGATTGTCTGTTTGAGATGTTTGAGATTTGCTGCAAGAATCCATGGGGGACACGTAATGTGATATATGATCCTAAAGTTCCTTTCCAGCATTAAAACCTGTGACAGAAATTTTCTGAAGGCCTGGTAACTCTTTAGTTCTTTCTACCACAATTCTTTTCTTTCTGTGATCATTTCCACAGCAAGTTTAAATCTCCACCACCGTGTGAAATGTGGTTTTGACAAGAACCAAGCCTGTTTTAGTGGAGAAAGCACAGAGAACCCACACTGAACACAGAGATGATATTTATTTTGGATTTCTGTAAGCCTCCAAAAGCCCTCTTGATTAAATGGATTCAATATTTTGATGCTATCACAGATGCTGCATCCAGATTAGAGCCAACCCTCCAGAGAAGAATAATAGATGAAAAATCTGCCTAGAACACACCAAGTGCAGTGAGTGAAAGTGTATTTCAATTTAATCATCAGAGGGTAATTCTTGTGTTCTTCCTGCCCGTGCTCTTGATCTTGGCATTTCCAAGGGGTTGGGAACACACCCTGTCACCCTGTGCCCTAAAGCTGTTTCTACTGAGCTCTAGCACAAGACTGCAAGGTTTGGAAAATTCTGATTTTTGTTCCAGCTCTTGAGGACCATGGACTTTCAGGGCCTCTCCCAGTGTGTTGTGCCTTGGTGGCCTCCGTGTTTTAAAAACAGCCTTCAAGTTGTCTCTCTGCAATCATAAAGCTAATTTTTAATTATCACACTGTAGTGAGAGATATATCTTGAAAAGTTCACTACAAAATAATGGCCAGCAAGAACATACAATACATTTTACATGCTAATTTCTCAAATAGAATTTATTACAAATATCATACTTCATTAACTATTAGCTATTGCTATTTGATATTTGTATTGGTATTGCTGGTTTATTATAAAAATTGTTCAGCATGCACATGATCACAACACACAATACCATGAATAAACTCAGTTAACTTATTGTTAAACTATTTCAAAGCTACAACCTTTTAATTTCTGGTATTCATTTGTTCAGTCAGTGTCAGTTTTTTGTTCTGGTTATTGCTCTGTTTACCACAACTTCATCTTTTTTCTTCACTTCCTGCCTTAGTGTGAATGTTCCATCTAATTAAAACTTATAATGCTCTAAAAAAGGCTTGAGATAAAATGTAAGGAGCAACTTTTTTAAGTGACAAAAGATTTTGGGGGTTTTTGTCAGTTCTGGGTTTGAAGTAATGAACAGGTAATATCACCTAACTCTTTTGGCTGAGAATAAAGAAAAATGTTCATAAAGAGTTTTGAGATATTTCTAATGCATGACAATATTTGACAGTTTATGGTCAATCATTGAAAATTTTATTTTCGCAAAAATTTCATTAGAGGTTCTGTACAGTGAGGAGGTTAAAGGTTGAATGTAGCACAGCAATTACTTAAATCCAGATCAATTTAAAGGCTCAGGATAATAAGCCTGTTTACAAAAAAAAAAAAAAAATTTGCAGAAGTTAAGCATACAGCAAAAACTGTCAGATATTTATAGGAAAATCATATACAATTACATGGAGAATGTGACATTGATCCAGTGTTAGGGTACAACAGTATCCATACTTCCAAATGCCTTGAGGTTAATGATTGAGAAAAATCTATGGAAAATTGGCAGCTTCATTGGGACTTGCAAGTAGAGACTTTATAAAGTAGCAAAAAACCACCAAAATGAGAGTGATATTTATTTTGGAATACTGAAATAGTGTTTGGAAGGAGAAGACAACGTATAACTGGGATCCAGTCAGGATTTGTTTGTAAAACTGCATAATGTGGCCTTTTAATATTTTATTTTTCAGGCAATCTTATTATTTTGAAAGCTATATAACAAACATATCCGTTTAGACTTAAATCCCATCTGGGTTTGTATGAGGGTTTGAAGATGATGTAAAGCAGCATTGTAAAGAAAACGTAAGGGAAAACTTACTAGAGAAATTAGCTGCAATGGTACAGGAAAGAAAATAATTAGTAATGAAAATAATCTGTTTTACAAAGAAGCTGGTCTGATAATTAAGGAGCCTGGCCTTTAAAATTTAAATAAAATACTTAAAATTTGAGATCTGGCCTTTTCTGAATACAATTTAAATATTCATGGTAAAGACAACTGGATTAAGGAACAGGTGAATGCTTTTCCCCATCGCAATAACTTTCCCTGGAGAAAGGATACAGGAGAACTGAGCTGGTCACAGTAAATTATTCATGATATACATGTGAATATGTAATATTAACATAGGATTTATGCTTTGATTTGATGAGTTATTCATCTTGAACAGTGTGTGGGGTTTATTCTCAATGGGAAGTTTCTCTTTTCCCCACCCCTGTTCTGAGGAATCGTTCCCATCCATCCTGCCAGCTGTAGGAGGAAACTGTTGGAAATCTAATGGAGCAGAGTATAAGTGTGAGGAAAACCCACCCATTGGGACAGCAGCCCATATTTACATTCATTTTAAGCTCTTAGGACATTATAGGTATAGGTGCACTGGCTGCTGGGCAATGATTTATGGGATTGTCTCTGAGCTTTTGAAATAAAGAATATGCTTATACCTGGAAATCACAAATGTGCAAAATTCCACAGTCAATCTATTTTCAGTAGGGTTTATTTTTAATGCTAAACTTCCTTGCTGGTACAGAAATTGCCTGAACTAGCAGTACTTCTGTGAGAAGGTCAATAATTCAATATTAACCGAAACAGATTTTCTACGATTAAACTCTAGAGGTTTTTATTTTGGGTACCAGAGATCCTTCGCATTAGAAGCAGACTTCATTTTGCAAAGAGAGCAATAATTTCTAATAGTTTTTAGTTCTAGCACTTCATTTAGCAGCCACCAGCACATTTATTTGCAAAGCTAAACCAAAAGGCAGCAACACTTAGTAGGTAATTGTTCTTCAAAGCCAACACAACACAATAAAAACTCAAGAGGAGCAGGATCAGTTGGTGAAGCTGAGCAGACACATGGGGACGAAGGAAGAGGATGCCAGATGTCCAATTGTAATCCCTAAAAATGTCTGTATAGGCCACTTGCAGAGTGCTAAATGACTCCTTTTCAGTTTACTTCAGTAGCAAGACTCCTGCAACTCCTTTGGTTTGTAAGGCATTGGAAAAAGATGTCCTGGGAAGTGTCGGAGCTGCCATCCTTGGAAGTGTTCAAAAAACATGGATTTGGTCCTTGAGGACGTGGTTTGGAGGTGAACATGTTGAGCATGGTGGTGCTGCTGGTTTTATGGTTGGACTTGATGATTTTAAAGGTCTTTTCCAACCTTTGCAGTTCTGTGGTTCCTCCATGATTTGCAGCGTAATGTACATATGTGGGACAAAAATGGTTATGGCTTAAGATCTATCTCTAGAATTTAATCTCTGAAATTTCTGACTTACCTAATAAATGAGGCTTCTCTACTCTTGATTGTTAACTGAATATATTGAGCTTTTTTCAAACTATTAACTCCCCAAATATTCAGGGCTTGGGTTGCTTTTGAATGATTTCTTCGGTAATAAGAAACTTGTAGTGAACTTTGGATTTTCATCCTTTAAAACCATTGACTTGCAGTTAGCCTATGAAAAGTGTAATTGATTTCCATTTAGCTGTAATGGAATTTCTGCCTGGGCTGTATCGAGTAGGGTGAGGGATGTGGAGTGCAGTGAATCACTGTCCTGAGGCTCGCTCCGTCTTCTGTGACGCTCCAAGGGATGGGAGCTCCCTGGAAATAAAATTCCCATGTTTCTCTCCAGTCGATTCACTGCTGCAGTCAGACAGGGATGTTTTTAAGCAGAAGCAAGGGCTGGATGATCGACCATGAAGCTTCTCTAATGAATTAAATTACACCAGTGATACTTTCTTATTGTTCCAGGCAGGAGTGCCTGATACCCAGCAGCCTGTGGGCAATAATACTGAGGAAGTAACAGAATCTCAGCTGATGTCAGTTATTGCTTTCCCATTTCCCCTATCAGCAAAGGATTTTAGAGCCATAGATTGGGACTACTGGTCTGAAATACATCTGAAGAGGTCAGGAGGTGTGTTGTTGGAAGTCTTTCGGGAAAGATTTTCTACTCCTCTTAAGGACAATTCAAATGAAAAAATGCCTTATTTCAAAGTATTTCACTTCAAAAAGGTGCTCTGAAAGGGTATGAAATAAATTTTTAGTAATATCTGCCATGTTAGTGTCACTGTTTCTGTTGCTGGGATGTTTCACAGGATGTTTCATAGAGGATGTGAAGCTAAGTTCTGTATTAGTTATTGCTGTGTTTGTGTCTGCATTCTTCTGAGGATGTGTACAATCCTTTAATCCTTCTGGACAGCTTCCTGGGACTTTCCAGGAAGGAATTTAGTGTTGTATCCAATGGTTTCCTCAAGGAGGGGCAGGCACTGATCTCTTCTCTCTGGTGACCCAGGGAATGGCTGATGCTGTTCCAGGGCAGGGTCAGGCTGGAGCTCAGGGAAAGGTTCTCCCCCAGAGGGTGCTGGGCACTGCCCAGGGAATGGGCACGGCCCCAGGGCTGCCAGAGCCCTGAGGGGAGTTTGGACAATGCCCCTAGGGATGCACAGGGTGGGATTGCTGGGGTGTCTGGGTAGAGCCAGGGGTAGAACTCGATGATCCTGGTGGGTTCCTTCCCACTCAGGATATTCTGATTCCATGATTCCTCCCTACAAGTAACTTGGACCGTCAGCACCAAAAATTTCCATTTATTCTGACTTCCTAACTTCCTGACAGGAACCTTTGTTTACCAATCAGTTTTGATTGCTGGGAACTTTTGGGGTTTTTCTCTTTTATGTTTTAAACTTGGCAGGGTGAGCTCCACCCTGTCTCTCCCAACACTGGCCATGAGGCACAGACAGGGCTCAGGGGGCTTTGTACTGACTACACTGAGAGACGCCCTTGCCTGGGGTAGCAGATGATGTGTGCAGTCTGTGCACAGATTTTGCATTTCAAAGGAAAGTCCTTAACAGTAATCAAGCCTTGTGTTTGCTGCTGCTCACTTCAAGAGGGGAGTGTTATGAGTACTTGACATGTGGAATAAATATTATAAAAGAGAAAATATTTTTTGCCACTTCACAACACTTACTCTTTCACTTGACCTTCTAATGAGGTTTTATAAAACCCTAATGGGATCTGACTCATGCTGATGTCATCAGAGCTTCATGGGGTGACTTTGGTCCTCCACATGGAGCTCATTCCCAGCTAGAGGTCTGTGGTGGGGAAGCATCTCCATCACTGTCAGAAGTCAGAGAGCTTATTCCAACCATCCCCTCATGGTAATTACACAGAGGATGGGGTTAATTTTTGATCCCTCTCTCATTTACTCCAAGACACATCGTTTTAATGCACATGCTGACACATGGAGATGGACCATATATGAGGGGTGATGGACTCCACTGCTATTAAGTTTTAATGCATCATTAATTTTCCAGGCAGATGTAAAACAAGACCCTGATATTCTGTTCTTCATTCCCAAGGTTGACTTAAAAGTCAGTGACCTCTCTTGATTGAGTGGTCATTAAACTAGTCTGAACTATAGTAATTTTAATCTTCAGAGCATATAAAAATTAGAGGTTAAAAAAGCCCCAGATTTTAGACAGATTTTTGCCTAAGACTCTGGCTTATTAATTTCGGCATTAAAATTATGCGTAGACTTCTCTTCAAATGCACCTGAGAGAACATTTTAGATTTTTCAGTTTCCTTTGTCCAAGGTGAAATTCTATCCAAAATGATTGCATAATGCTTAAACATTTCAGGGGCTTGATCTGCTTAGATTTAAGCATGTTTGGTTTGTAGGGTTTTAAGTTATGCTCCTCAGCTAAAATCTATGTGAAAGCAAGAAAAAAATGGGTGGAACAGGAATTCTTCCCTGTCCTAGAGGGGTAGGGGTAGGAACCAGGTGGTATTTGAGGTCCTCTCCAACCCAGACTATTCCATGATTCCATGTTGGTGTCCCCAGAGGTTTCAGATCCAAGTAAGTGAGGTACCTTCTGCTGGTGTAGATTTTGTTTCCTGCCCCATTCCTTGACTGTGGGCACAGCTTCTGTCCTGGGACTGATGGCACAGCTGCCCATGGACAGGGTGGGTGCTAGGAAAACCCACACAACTCCTTTTTTCAGGATCACTGGATGAGGTTAACATTCCCATAACAAATCTAGTGTCTTGAAGAAGGTTCCCACCTTCTCACCTTGCTCCATCACAACTGAGATTTTACAGTGAAATAAAAATTCCTCAAGTTTTGCCTTGCTGTGTGTGGCCAAATTGGCTTTTTCTGTTCTCAGTTTTCTCCAAACCATCAGGTAGGTTTGGTGTGAACACACAAACTTAACTTCTGCAGATGGATTATTAAATATTTCTTAATTTAAATAGAAGCAGGTTTTGTTTGTTGGGGTTTTTTTTGAGGGGGTTGTGATTTTTTATTTACTTGGTTTGGTCTGTTGTAGTGAGCTTGTTTGTGAGGTTTTTTGGCAGTGCTGGAATAAAATGCTGATTTTTGACAGAGTCCAAGGCCAGGTTGGATGAGGCTTGGAGCAACCTGGGCCAGTGGAAAGTGTCCCTGCCCATGGCAGGGGATGGCACAAGATGGGCTTTAGGGTCCCTTCCCACCCAAACCATTCCATGTCATTATGATCCTTTGTCATTGTGCCTCCTTGGTCCTCTTGTGAGTGACTTGTTCTCCCAGTGAGTGACAATGGAAGTAATTTTCAGTGCTAAGCAAGAGTATTATTTTATCCCTCAGCATATAAAAATTATGAAACGCCTTATTGGAGCTGGACAGGGATATAAGCAGGCAAATTGCAAGTGGGGGTGGTGGTTAAGCACATAATATTTACCCAAATAGCTGCACAAAGAGTAAAAACTAGCTAAGCTTTCACAACTGAAGGGACATCCAAGCTCTTGCAGGGAGAAAAAAATAGATGCAAAGTGCTTTTTCTGGTCTCCCACGATATTTCAGAATTGTTATTTTACACAGATTAATGTAACAGAAAAATAAGCAGCAAAACAGCACCACTCACCACAGTGTTTTCAGAAACTTAATAAGAAATCTCAGTTGCTTATCCTAATCACGTTCACCAATTTAGTGTTTCTTCTTGCCCTGTTCCTGAAAAGCATCAGAATCATTTTCTTCCCACAAGTCCCATTGATTGCTGTCCTGTAGAAGTTGAATGTATCTACACTATTTGTTTGGATTTTGTTGTCAGTAATCCATTTTTGTTTGTGTATTTTTTTCGGTTCTGCTATAAAATTCAAGTCAGACTTGTTCTGAAATCCAGAAACTTGGGAGCAGGTTGCCCTGAGGGCTGCATTGTATTTTAATAAGTGTTACATCATTCTTAGAAACATCAGGTAATTGCCCTTGGACTTGTGTTAGGGGATGCTTCCCGTGCAATTTCTAGGTGTACTTATTGGGAGTTCTTTCCAAAATTACTGAAGGATGAGGAGGCAGGAGCAGGAGAGAGGGGCTTTTATGGACTGACCAGGACCCCCCATTGCTCATCTCCCCTCAGGAGAATTTAGGAGAATGTGTGTGGTGGAAGGTATTGTGTTGAATCTGATTTTGCTTTCTTTATCCAAACACATTTTAGTTGGTGATCACTTCAATTTTCCCCAAGCTGAGTCTGCTTTGCTTGTCACTATAATTGGTAAGTGACCTCCTTGTTTGTATTCTTTTTTTTTTTAAATCACCATCCACAAGGTTTTTAATCTCATTTTCTCCCCTGCCCTGTTGAGGAGGGAGATCAGGAGAGCAGCTGGGTGGGCCCTGGCAGCCAGCCCAGGTCAACATCTTTATATGAATATATTTACATATTATACTAATATTGGTAAGGGAAAAAGTGCTGCTTTGGGATCAGCTTCCGCAGAATTCCAAGTTTTATGGCAACATCAGGACAGATGAAGGTGGGAGTATCTCAAGGGAGCAATTAGGGGAGAATGAGAGTGATGTAACAGAATTAATTTTGTTTATTGCCATTCTTTGCAGTACTTTCGCCTTTTAGAAACACAAAATTATCCTGAATTGCATCAGTTTTAAGACTGCCTGAAGATTATCGTTCTAGGCAGGGAGATTTCACCACAGCCTCCCATGATTCTGCCCAAAACTCCACTGGTTTAGGAAGAGCTGTGTGATTTCATGGGCTGCAGTTGGGAGGAGCAGCATCAGGTCCCAAGGATTGCTGTCAGACCTTCAGTAGATTATTTCGTGGACATGGCATGGACAGGAGTAGCTACCTATTCATCAATATTTATTGCCATGTTAGATTAATAATTTGAAAACTTAAATTGAATTCATTTGGGTTGTTTATCTATGAGTAGAATAGAAGGATTTTGGCATCAGGGTTTCAGTTGTGGTCAGACCTTCAGCTCCAAATGATGAATTGCTCTGGTTATGATGCTCTTGTTTCAATAACTATTGCATTAGATAAATAAAACATTATCTTAATGTCTAACACTCATTCTAAATTAAAACAAACAAACAAACAAATAAACAGAAAACTTCACCCCAAAACGGCAGGGGATGGAGACATTAAGTTTTGTAGTAGCTGTTAAATTTTGAATTTCAATGATTATTAAGGAATTCTTTCCCTCAGCTGAGGCATTGGCATAGTTTGCCCAGAGAAGACCTGGTCTTAGTGGAAGGTTCCCTGCCCATGGCAGGGGATGGAATGAGATGAGAATAATTTTAACATTTTAAAAAAATATAAAAGTGTTTATATAGCATGGTTACCCAAACTGAGCACACAAACCTTGATGTTTAATTCTGAAGCTCAGCAATGAGCATTTCCTAATGGTTTACCAGTAAAATAAACTAGAATTTGCTCTGTTAAATATAAAAAAAAATAAAAATGAAAATTTAATACTTCTTTTCCATAAAAGTCTGTTTCAGTCAATAAGTACCTTGTAAAATGACAAACCCTATTGCAAACAAGAAAGCTGCTTTAAAAAGCTACTTATAACATGCAGCATATTAAAGTATGTTTTATGATTCATGTAGCCTAAATATGAATATAAATTGATTATTTTCTTCTTTCTTGTGCTCGACTGGAAATGTAAGGGGTTTTTTTTTTGCTTTAACAACCTACCAATAATTTTTCAGAGCTAATGTCATTAGACTTTGCCTACTTGTAAATATGTAAATGCCACTATAAATATTAGCATTTGTCTTGGTTGAAGGATGCAAATGTGGCTTTGGGGAATTTGGAAGTGATGACGAAAGGGAGGAAACAGTAACAATGAAAGTATGGTACAAGGTTTTCAAGTTCAAAAGCAGAAACTCAGTTTTTAGAATTAAAATTCCTGGTTGTTTCACAGTACTTTCAGCTCATACCCATTTTTTGGCTTACACTTAGTCTGGATTAGGGATTTCCAAATCACCGAGTTTGGGATTGTTTGTTTCATGTGAAAAATTCTAACATTTCTACAGATATGTAAATCCTCTGATAAGGTGTGTGTGCCCATAAGGAAATTCTAAGTAGAATAAAAGCACAAAAATTCCGTGAGGAAGTGAGAAGAGACTTGGCCATACTTGACCTGAGTGCAAACCATGAGTCCCAAACCTCTCTTTCTTCATGAAATGTGACATTTCTGTGTCAGCAGATGAGACTCCGGAAATACTGACTCAGTTTTTACATAAGGCTGTGGAAGGAGTTAACAGCTGGTCTGTAGACAAAGAGAAGGAGCTAAGAGAAGAAGAATTTGATAGGATTTGCATTTATCCGTGAAGAGAAGGAAAGCAAGGCCGTTCACACAGAAACTGAGGGAATAGAGACAAACAAAGCACACCTGCAGCTGAAAAATAGAACGAATAATCTGTTTAAACTTTCTGTGGGCACTTTCTCACGGTGGTGGTGTTGGGTGCTTTGTACCAATGAAAATGATACAAATTGTTCTGGTTTGAAAGCAAAACCAGTGAGAGACTCCAAGTCAGAAATACAATTTATTAGGAAAAGGAAAAAAAGAAAAGAAAAATAAAATACATGCAATGATACAAAGGAAAAACAAACCCACTGCCAGAGTCAGGATCCAAGCTGACCCCTGTGGGTCAGGGGGTTGGTGGCAGGGCCATTCCATGGTGGCTGCAGCCCTCCTGCAGTGGCAGATGTGGCTCTGGTGGAGCAGGGATCCTGGAGAAGAGTGTAGATTTCCTCTGAAGATCCAGTGGAAAAGGCAGCTGTTCCTC
>VYXF01001061.1:21427-46424 GCA_013397295.1 Polioptila caerulea
GCAACACTGCTCCACAGATAAATTAATTTGCCGAAAAATATGTACTTTTCAGTAGATATTAAAGTGTTACAAAAATGAGTCATTATAACGTTGCATGATCTTATTTACTTTAACGGATATAGTGAGGTTAATGTTATTTCTACCTCTAAGAAGGTGCAAATAAGCATAACTAAAACATTGTGGACAAGAATGTCCCTGCCCATGGCAGGAACGAGATCATCTTTAAGGTCCCTTTCAACCCAAACCAGTCTGGTGTTCCAGCAATACCCTGCTTTGACATTGCCTGTTGTGCAAAGCATCATTTACCAGGTCAGTCTGGAGGCAGATTCCAGGTAATTTATTTTAGTATGAAATACTTTATCAGGAAGACTTTCAAGAGCATTTGGGAAAATGTAACAAAGAACTTGTGCACAGCTGATACAGGCTTTCAATGGGAAAATAAGAGAAAAAGGACCACTAACAATCTCTAGAAACTTTGTTTCCTGTGATTATAATTCTTTGTGATGGTCTTGGAAAACAAAACAGAGCAGTCCTATGAGTCTTGGGAGACCTTGGCTTCACCCGGTGTCAGGTGGCACAGAAATTACTGCTCCACAGAGTCCTTTGTGGGCTTGTGTATCAAACAGAAAATATGGTTCAACCTCTGAATAATCACAGAGTGAGAAGCCTGAAAAGGCTTCAGGCACCAGCAAAAATTTCTGGGGGGCTGTGGAATTTCCTAACTTGGAGATGTTCCAATTGGAGTGGGCAAAGCCCTGAGCAACCTGACATCCACTGGCCCTGTGCAGAGCAAGGGCTGGAATGGAGATTTCCAGAGGCTCTTTCCAACCTTTATCATCCCCTGATGCCATGATTTGAAAGGGCAGAGGAAATTAGTCCTCACTTTGCTCCGGATTCTGGAGTCTGAGGACGCGGAATCCCATGTGCTGCAAGGGACAGGGATCATATTGCAACAATTATGGATTTCCTTCCTAAATCTGGAGCAAGAGTTCATGGGAACCTTGCCTCAAGGAACATCATGTCTTAGGGAAGCATCTTGACCTTAAAATATTTCAGACAGGCTTTTCTGCTGCGTTATTAGGTATTAACTTAGTAAAATATGATTTTCTTTAAAACTCTGTTTACTGAGCAATGAATTCCTGCTTGGTTGGTTTAGACGTGCTAAAATAAATATTTTTAATGAGACCAGGACCAAATGGAATAACTCTTAATGACTGAGATTTTTAAATTCATTTTTATATAGCACAAAGATAAAACCAAGCCTGCTCTGTGTTCATATAGATGGATACACAGAACCTCTCTTATTGATACACTGAAAATCACTTACATGACCAGGAGCAAAAGTGCAGGATCACTTGAAAAATCATGGAATCACAATCATAGAATCATAACTAAAATGTGTAGATGACCTTGTATGAAAAGCAAGTGAGCCTTCTTGTCTGATTTTGAATGGCTTGACAGGAAAAATAATTTTATCCATCTGTCCCTACAGGAGGGTGAGGGAGAAAAGACAGTATTTAATGGGTAATTTTCAGCTGAAATGTAGGATTGGCTCACTTGATGTTGAAATATCATCTAACAATACAATCTTTGCCATGTAAAGAAAAGAGTGTTGGAAAAAATGCATTGTAACATAAGTGATTTAAAGAATATGACCTATTCAGCTTTTCTAAAAGAAGGCTGAAATGCAACTTAATCAAGAAGTCAAACCTTTTTCATTAACAGATATTTTAAAGAAAATAATTTAGTGGAGAAAGTCACAGAGAAAACGAGATCTGGAAGCTCAGGGAAGATGGATTCAAACTGGAATTGTGTTGGGGATTTGCAAAGGTCCACACATTCATAAGAGCAAAAAATGATTTATAAAAGAAACAGGAAAAAGAGAAGCAGGTATTTTTTATTTCAGTGTCTTCAGAATAAGTGTTTCAAGAACATATGGTTCAGTTGAACATGGAATATTGGACTCAAAGAAATATTAAGTCAAAGCTAATAGTCTGCACTATTGGTAGAAAATTATTTCTCTCACCCTACAAATGCACAGATGGAACAATAAGCATTGCATCCATCCCATGAAAGGAGTTGAAAGTCTTTCATATGTCCTGAAATGGAAGCAATTCCTGTTCCAGGAACTCTAAAGAGATTGAAATAGTGAATAAATGTCAGGGGAAAGCAATGCCATTTTCCACTAAAATACACAGAAAGAACTAATTTTGCTGGAAAACATTTGGAAATATTTCACACTTGTGTTTTTCCCTCTCTCTAAAACTATTTAACTGTCTAAAAGATAAATTCTTTCTGTTTTACTGATCAGGAAGAAATGTTTTGGGTGGGCTTTGGTTTCAGGTTTCTTTGTTCTTAGTTGTTGGAGATTTTATTGTTGTTGTTGTTGTGGATTATGGAAACTAAAGCAGACCTGGAATTACTTACAGAGGTTAATGCCTTCATCAGTCAGCAGCTGTGAGATATCTCTTGTCTTCACCACATTCCTCTTGCAGACAACATCTAGATGTTAATTTAGAAACAACTGTATTTTCTAGCAAAATAATTTTTAATTGAGACAAAAAAACACCCAAACCACCCTTTTAACCCTTAAAATGTGGTTACGTGCAACTGTATTTCTTCTTTCCCTTGACATCCTCTTTGAAAGACAATGATAACCATTTATAAAGCCTAGATTTCCTCCCAAGATGTACTTCCAGGATGTCAAAAATCCCTCAGAAAAAAAGGTCTCCAAATTATGGGGCTTTTTCACAAATCCTTTTGCACATGAGAAGTTACAGGGAAAATACAAAGTCAATTTACTTTGTCATAGGAGTGAAATGTCCTGTCTTGAAAGCTGGACTAGTTAAATAAACCAGCAACTTTCTCCCTGTTATGCCACAAGAGTGGGACATTGTTTTCCCCTGTCCATGTTGATCATTACATTTTTCTGGTAAAAATGGGATGGAATTAGCCATGTTTTTGGAGCAGCTGTTGCAGTGAAGCTCCAGATGGTGGCTGTACTGATTGCATTGCAATATAATAGACTAAACCTAATATTTTAATAATAAAGATTATAATAGAATCTCCTCTTATTGGCATGATGAATAAAAGGAATGATTCTCTCAACAATCTTAGATAATAATCTGTCAACAATATCATCTCACTAAAGATTTTTGCCTTTACTAATAAATATCCTGAGGCTTTGTACAGACCACAGGTTCTCAGGACTTTTCTGGTTTTGTCTCATACTGAGGGTATTTCAGATTTGTCAGGTTTGAAAATAGTTGTTTAGCAATCCACATTTTGGTGTAGTTTTACTTTGGTTTATAGAGACAAAAAGTAATTTTTCTAAGTGAATTGAATTGTCTTTGCCATCCAGAATGAATAGTTGTGCAGAAGGTTTTGTAGACCTGTAGAGATCCCAGGAGCCTCACTCCAATCACAGCAGTCACTCTGTGGTTGCTACAGGGATAAAACCTCACATCCTTCAGGTAAAACCACTTTGAAAGGGAACAGGAGAGAACAGCTGGATAACAGGGATCAAAGGAAGAGAAGGAGCTCTGCAGGCTCTGCAGGGAAAATGTGTGTAAAAACCCAAGCAGATCCCAAGAATATCAATGTCCTCCTCCTCATGGCAAAAAGGAGGAAGATGTTATGAACATCCCACTCCCCTGTCAAGGCCTCACAGTGCTGGAAGTTCCCCACACCTGAGCAAAACCCCATCCCTGAGGGCCTCAGTGATTCCAAAAATACATTCCTGGGAGGCTGATGTACCTTTAATATATAATATAGCACCTCAAAAGGAATCTACCAACACAGGGTTCATGACTCTCTGATGTATCAGTGAGGTGATTCATGTGTTAATATAGGTGTTTTTCATCAAATCCAGGTTCTCTGGCTCGTATTTCTTGACAGGATTTTATGCTACATCCGTTAACTACAGTTCCTTTTTGTTTGGCTGGGTTTTTTAAAATCCCTTTGCTTGAGGAAGCTCCAAGGTTGTAAATGGGTGCCACCAGTAAGCTGCTGCTTGGTGGTTAAACCTGAATGACTCCACCCCAGGATTCCAACAATAATCCATTTGTAATTCTTCAATTACCCTGAAAGAAGCCAAGTATTTAAATGCCTTCTCCCTCCAACCTCGTTGCCAATGGAAATCCACATTTAAGGGAGAATAAGAATATTGACCTTTTCTTTTCAGGTAATACCAACTAATTATGACACATTCAGACCACTTAACCAATGTATTGTAAGATAATTGCTCTCTGCAAGGACCAGGATGTGTTTTACTGTAGGCAAAAATATTCAATAACTATTTAATTACCTAAATCGTGGCATTTTCAGTTCTTGGTGTGTGTGAGCTGAAATGCAGCTCCTCGACCATGGACAAGGGGTAGAGCTGGACTCAGGAGGGGCTGGACAAGTCAATTACAAACCATTGGAGCACACAGGGCCATGACATGTATTTAAATCCTCTGACAGAAAATGTGCCAAGCAAGGCAAGTGGAAACTTTAATTAGCTGATCTTTGAAGTTGTATCTTATTTCCTGCAGAATAAGTTCTAATCCTTGAACTGTTTTGACAGTTTTTTTGACCTGAACTGAATTTCTTTTGCTGACATGCTAATCTGGATTTCATTTAAAATTATCATTTATATTTGCTCATTGTTCCTTTTGCTGAATTTAATTAGAGTTTTTCTAGGATTGGCTGAAGGCTGTTTTGGAGAGGGATTTTGTATGACAAGCTGTAGCATGCTGGAGAAATTATAACCCTGGGCTTGTTTAAATTAAATGAAAGTGAAGGGTAAAAAATTAAAAGTATTCTGCAAAAGTATTAATCTTACTTCACACACAGAAATTCATAAACTTGAACATTATGCAAGTCTTGTTGAAAGTTAGAGCAAAACAGCATAGTCTTATTACTGCTCCTGCATTGTTCTGTCCTTCAGCTATTTCAGATTTAACTGAGTTTTTGTGTCTGCAGAGACGCTTGAATTAAAAAACTACCAAACATACAAAATGTGTGGAGGTGAAAGGCCTTTCTGTAGAAAAACCAGTGCTAAAAATCTCATGGAATTCACACTTGACTGAGATGTTGACCTCTGTGTTAGAGGACAGCACAACACATTGCAAGTGAAACACTGATTTTTACAGGCACTTTTAACTGCAGAAGAGGTTTTTATTTGGGGTTTTATTTTTTTTCTCTGTTACAACAACATAGAATCCAGATGTAGCACAGGAACATAAAATCATCTGAATCAGTAAATTTACCATCCTTCTAAGTTGCCTGACTAATGGATCAGGCGAATTTGGAGATTTAAAGTAGACAGTCCTCAATTCACCAGCTAAAATTTTAGACTTCCCAGCTCACATAAAAGGCAAAATCCCCCATTTTCCTCAACACCATTGAAAATCAAGATCATGGGGGTCCTTTTCCACAATTGGAAGCATAAAAATGAGTCCTCTTTGGTGCCATGTATGCTTCTGCATGTTAATTCCAGGCACAAAAGGTCATTACTGTGTTTTGGTGCTGTAAATTCATAACCTTTGCTTGCATTCCTGGGACTTGCTTGTGTTAGCCCAGATTTCCAAAGCTCTGTACATTTGTACCTTCACCCAAAGATCACTGAAATCTTGGATGAATTTGTGACAGCCCCACATCCTTGGAAGTCTTCATGGTCAAGTTGGAGCAACCTGGTGTAGAGGAAGGTGTGCCTGCCCTTGGCAGGGGGTGAAATGAGATTAAGGTCCCTCCCCACCCAAACCATTCTGTGATTCTAGGGAAGTGGGAATAAATTTCCAAGATGTCTCTCAATACAGAATTTCTTTCTAAATCTAGAGCTGGAGCTCAGCAGAGAGAAAGAAAGAAATCTATTTAACCCTCTGCAAAAGAGCAAAACTCATTCCTCTAAAACCCCTAATCTCACAAGCCATTTCAAATTTTAAATTTCCCCTAAATATCCCCAGGCATTAACCATAATTTCACAACACTTTGCCAGAAGGGGAATTTCCAGCTCTACATTACTGTGAGCCTGTTTTGTTTCCTAACAATGACCTGACTGGTGGTCATACGAATTTGTAAATTTGTATAAGATTCACAGTTATTAAAATTTTTTGTAAAACACGTTTAAAAGGCAAGACGATGGGATTAGCAAAGAGATGCTTCTGTGCTCTCTGTGATGATCCAAGGATGGGTAAGAATAGTCTTAGGGAAGGATGGTGGGATGAACTAAGTGTGTCTCTGTCAAGACTGATACTGATTTCATCCTTAGCATGCAATACAATTAAAGTGTAATGCTCAGTCAGCCCATATGGACGGCTTTAAAATGAAAGAAAATTGTTTTTTATTAGACATTGGGAAGGAATTGTTCCCTGGGAGGGTGGGCAAGCCCTGGCACAGGGTGCCCAGAGAAGCTGTGGTTGCCCCTGGATCCCTGGCAGTGCCCAAGGCCAGGCTGGATGGGGCTTGGAGAAACCTGGGACAGTGGAAGGTGTCCCTGGGATGGCAGGGGGTGGGATGAGATGAACTTCCAGGTCCCTTCCAACCCAATCCCTTCTGGGATTCTCTGGTTCCATGATCCTCAGTGTGCTGGAGCATAAGAAATGAGGAAAAAATAAAAAATAAATGCATGCTCTGAGATCTTTTTNCTTCCAGGTCCCTTCCAACCCAATCCCTTCTGGGATTCTCTGATTCCATGATCCTCAGTGTGGCTAATTTCTGCTGGAGCATAAGAAAATCCAGACTGCATTATTTTCTCCAGTAGCACTTTTTTTTTTTTTACCTACCTCCTCCTTAGTGGCTTTATCCAGTTATTATCCATTTTGTTTCCCCATTCTCTTATTGCTGGGGAGCTGCCTTTGCCTCACAGGCACCCCAGGAAGATTTATTTCAGCATTCACACTCTCTCGGCTGATCTGAGGTGTTAGGGCAGAGACACACAAGGGTTATGGAAAGGCCTGCTCAGTTTTTGATGGTTTCTAAAACAGAGGTCTGGATTATTTCTGTGTGCATTTATTCTTTGCAACTTTCCCATCAAATAAATTGATTAATTTTCCTGATTACTGGTAATTTCCAAGTCTGAATAGTGAGACAGGGTTTTCAGCAAAAAAATGCCTTTATTCCTGCATTCCAGCAGGACCATTAGCTGAAGATTTTTCCTCTCTTAGAAGATAATAATTAAAGTAAATTTTTGATGGTCTTGAATGGCATTTTAACATAAATTCCTGGCATCCCACCTGTTGTCCTTATTGCTTGGTTCTTCCTCCAAAAAGGAAAAAAGAAATCCAGTTTGCTGTAGTTACAGAAGCAATGCCTGTCAAAGGCAGGGCTCTGTAATGAAGCACTGGGAAGATTTGTCACACATTAAAGAGTTCTTGGAAATGTCAAACTTGCCAGTGCTAAATCCAGGATTTGAACACGAGTTCCTGAGTAAGCTCCTGCATTGAAAGAAAGAACTGGTATAACACTGACTTCAGAACAACACTTTTGAGAAGCATTTTCTCCAAATTATCTGCCTTTAAATATCTGTCACACATATGAATCCTTTCCAATTAAGCTCAGGAGGTTTTTCCTTTCATCCTGTTTTCTTTTCCAGCAGAAATCTAACAAGAATGATTCTACTGCCTGTTTCCAGAAGAAACTCCTAAAATGCTTCTGGGCATTTATATCTGCTGAGTGTATTAATTTCAGGCAGACTCTCAAACTTGAAATATTTGAGTAATTAAAGATTGAGATCCCAGTTCCACATGTACTGCATCCTTCACCTGAGGAAGTTTGTGCCCATCACTGATGCCTGACAGAAACACCATTGTTACACGTGAGCGAGTCCTCTCCATGCTCACTCTGACACAAAATCGATGGGCAGGATAAAACCAGCATAAAGAAAATGTTGAGATTGCTCATTCTGTTAACAGTCCTCCTCGAAACCAGCTCAGGAATCAGATTGATTGATGACAGGTTCTCCTGAATCAGATCTTCAAATTATCTCACTTCTCCTCTGATTTGTGTCAGTCAAGCCGCCCTGAATACACAAAACTGCAGGAGGTCAGACAAAAAATGTCTGCTAAAGACATTAAATATTTCTGGGAACTCATGGTCACATTTATATATTGCTGCCATGATACACTGTGATGCTTATTCTGGAATTAAAATGTTCTGGGATGTTGCAGGTGTATTGGAAGATAGAATTGGCAAGGAAAAATAAACTTCTTCAAAATCGCAGTAATGCTGGTTTTTATGGGAATTTTTGAAGTGTTAATAGCTCTGATTTCAGGACTCTATCTCTGCATATAAGAAAGGTCACAGGTAACACCAGGTGGGGTGGGATGTGGATCTGCTGGAGGGCAGGAAGGCTCTGCAGAGGGATCACAGGTTGGACTCAGTAGTCCTGGAGGCCTTTTCCAACCTTAATTATTCTGTGATTCTATAAAACATTCCCCATTTTCTTCAATATTGCTACATCAGAACTCGTGAATCAATTACAACATTCTTTTTTCTTCATAATTGGGATAATCCTGAAAATTCAATCTGAAGATTTTGCTATTCAATATCGACTTTCCATTTGCCTTTTAGGTAAAGGAACTTGTCAAAACCCCCTTCCTTTGCAGTGTTTAATTCCACAATGACACATGTATATGTTTATTTATTGTGGCACAGAGTAGGCACATTTAAAAGTCCCAATCTAGGGAGGGATTTGTACACAACAAAGCAGAATTCTGATGTATTAATGCCAGATTTCTGGGGTTTTCTTCATTCTCTCTGTTCCTGTCAAGATGCCTTGTCAGAGCCTGGCTGGAAAACAGAGTTCTGAAATCTATTGTCATGTTCAGACTTGAAACGCTTGAAGACTTCTGATTTCCTGTAAACCAAAAATTATTTTGGAACATTCAGGTGGATGAGCATTCAGGGAGGGCGAGCAATTTTTGTCTGTCTAAAAGCTGGGGAACAAACAACAAAGAACTTTGATAAGACATGCAAAAAAGCCTGATCTATTCATTGAAATGTGTGTATTCAAACAATATCATTTAGTTTACACACGCTAGAAAAGTGGGAAAACAGAAGATTGTGCATAAGAAGCTCTAAAAAGGAGTGTATCTTTATCCAATACAAATTCACAGTCTCAAGTTCAATGGAAAATCCTCTTATCTCAAGATGAACAGGCAAAGGAAATTAAAGAATCCCATCACTTCCTTGGCACTGTGGGTGCTTCTTTTCTAAATAGTGTGAACTTGCCTGTTAAATGACAAGTACAAAGAAGCAATTTGAGCTTTGTCTTCCAGTGCATTTGAGATATAGATTCCCTTAGTTTGTAAACTATAGTCCTGATGTTATCTTTATTTTATTTTATTTTATTTTATTTTATTTTATTTTATTTTAGTTTAGTTTAGTTTAGTTTAGTTTAGTTTAGTTTAGTTTAGTTTAGTTTAGTTTNTTTTATTTTATTTTATTTTATTTTATTTTATTTTATTTTATTTTATTTTATTTTATTTTATTTTATTTTATTTTATTTTATCTTCACTTTCTTTGGAATATCCTGGGCAGGGTTCCTTTGCCCTGGTTCATGCACACCTTGTCATTGTGACAATCTGTTTGTACCCTGCTTCTTACCTCTCCTCTCCCACTGAGATTCTATTTCAGAAATCCAGAAGGGTTTGGGAGGGAAGGGACCTCAAAGCCCACCCAGTTCCACCCCCTGCCATGGGCAGGGACACCTTCCATTATCCCAGGTTGCTCCAAGCCCCCTCCAACCTGGCCTTGGATACTCCCAGAGGTCCAGGGACATCTAAAAAAATCATCTTTTTGATTCAGAACAGAAAGGTAAATAAAAGGTACATTTGTACAGACAATATCTCTGTGAAATTACCTTTTTACATGATGATGGTTGGATGTATTTTTATCTGGTAGTTATATGGTATTTTAAGAGTTATTCTTGATAAAATAATATCACAGCTGCATAAAATTATGAGGGCTCAAACAGTACTTTAAGGCAGAGATCTTTGTAATTAATACCAGTAAAATAATTATGATGAGATAACCTTGGTCTCAAAACTGTTCCAAAGCTGAAAGAGCATTCAGGTGTCTAAGTTTTTGATTGTTGTTTTCCTCAGGTTTTTCATGTTTAATTTCAGGCTTCTGTGAACTAAAGAAAACCAAGTAGTTTGTCATGAAAGTGCTTTGTTTTAGAAAAATAATCATTGTATTGCCAATCTCATCATCTGTGTGAGGCAGACATTTCATTCCAAGGCTCTCTCGGTGAAATTCTTCGGTTCCAAAACTCGTGGTGATGCCCACGGAATTTCCAGCTGCCGGGCTGAGCCTGGCTGGTGTCAGCTCACCAGGAGGGAAGCTGACCTGCCCGAGACAGCAGCTCCTTGTGAGGATCAATCACAGCAAATTGAGCTTGAAATGGGGTTTCTGCAGGTTTTTGACCCTTCTGAGGGAAGATGCAAAGGAGCCCCAGTGCTGAGTGAAGTGCTGGGACAGCGTCAGAGACAAGGCTGGTGTCACCCCAATGGCAGTGACAGTGGGAAAACATCAAATTGCCATAAAAATGGGAATGTTGGGGCTAACCAGTCCAGCCCAAAGGCCATGTAATTTTTTTTTTCCCTAACGTGTCCTGAGTGTGAAAATGAGGCTTTTTCCTTCTCTGAGTGTTGCTGCACATATGCCTAAATTCAGTTTAGTCTTGACAAGGTGTTGAGAATCACCAGAGCTTCCTGCAGTTTCTCTACACTGGCCATTGTCTCTCCTACATTCAATACTGAAACACCTTACAGAGACTTTGGTACTTCCCTAATTCTTCTCTCTAGCAAAAAACAGCCAGGCACAACAGGATTTTTATGATTTATTATTTTTATAATATATATATATAGTATTTATTGAGATTTTATGCCAGATTTAACATCGTGATAGTCTCAGTCACTCACAAATATTTTTTGGCAAGTGCTTTAGGGGAGTTGCATTTCTCTCTGAGTTGGCCATATCAGAAATAAAATCTAGTTTGGAATCAGAAGTACCACACTGAAATGTCACAGGTTTTCTATCTGGTAGGAATGGAATTCAGCAGTCTCTCTCTCTGTGTTCCCCAGAATGTTTTTGCAAACAGTAGAGATGATTCTGATCTGGGCTTTGTCCCAGCTTTCCCTGTAACATCATTTGGGAACCGAAAGGAGACATCACAGAGGATTCAGACTTGATGTTCCCACGGGGATCTGCTGTGGCTTTGGTCTGGAGTGACTGACTGGACCTTCAAAGCCCCACATGGTTCCTAATCCTTGGGAAAGACTGGTTTGTGTCTTATACAGACACAAACTTTGATATCAGCAGCTTTGTTATTTCCTCCCAAGCTCGTGGTGAAATAAAACCTTACACTCAAAAGCTCGTTACAGGCAGGAGGAACACAGCAGACACGCACCTCAAAATGAAAAATTTATGGCTATTCTGATTAATGTTTTAGCAGTCTAATAATGCTTTAATAGTCTAAATGTTTTAATAGTCCAAATGAGCCTATCATTTGGGAAAAAGTCTCATTACTAATGCAATGAAATTAATTTTATAAAAATCTTTCCTATATAAAAGAAAAAAAAGAAAATTGTTGTTATCCTTGTCCTAACATTTATCCTTCAGTCTTCCTTCAGGAAAATGGGAAGGGTAGGGTTGTCAGGCTTTACCTCTCCATGTCACATTTACACCTCAATGTCTTTCCTGGGAGGAATGAGATGTTCATTGTGGAGAGGTTTCCTTCTCAAGTACATTGGAAATCATCTTTAGAAATCCTCTCATTGTTCCCCTAGGGCCAGCTTCACTCTCCACCCTTGGCTGACATCAAGGGCCCATTTTGTAGTGATTTGTTGCTCCTGGAATTCAAGGCAAGAGAGTTTGTGTGAGTGGTCCTTGACCGCTGGGAAGTTCTCAGAGCAGCCCAGACCAAGGGCAGCCCCCACAAATCTCAGGGCTTTGCCCTCTCAATGCGTGGACACAAAGAATTTCTCATCTCACCCCAGGAGGTTTTGTTTCCCAGTGCTGAAGCCACAGCTGGATCCGAGCTGGAAGAAGCAGCACTGCCCAAAAGTGGTGAAGGAGCCTCTCATTGGAAAAGACTGAATATTTTAGGATATTGTCCTGGGATAACCCCATTGCTTCTCCTTGGGCTTCAATCCACAGCTTTGTGCTGGTGACCCAGTGACCTGTGACATCCCAGAGGCACTCTGAAAACCTGGCCCTCAGGAGGGAGGATCTGAATTTTTTAAAAATTTACATTCTTATGTTGAAGTTGAATTTGTGTTTTATTGGGATTGGCTTCCGTGTGTCTGACTGTCAGCTGAAGGGATTAAAAAAAAGAAGGAAAGATTGGAAGTCAGGCCCCTGCAGATTGTATTTTCAAACAGCTTTTAAAGTAAATAAAGTAATAAATGTGAGGGTTTTTTTATTATGATATATTTTTACACTTTTGAGGGTGGGGTAATTTTGTCTGTGAGGATAATCTCATTACTGGCAGAGAAGCATGTTTATTTTATTTTAGCTTAGTTTAGTTTATTTTAGTTTTGAAATTTTATTTTACTTGTTCTTTTGCAATGCTTAAGTTTTGTGAAAGGTATTCTTTACCACCCATAGTCAGTATGTGTTTTGATTAATTAATTTGTTCCTCAGGCAGTAGAATATATGTATTTCATTATATTTTATTATATACATTATACATTATATTCTATTATACCAAGGAAAAGAGTTGGACATAGATTCCTTATCCCCTTGTACACTCATACAAATATAAAAATACATAGCATATAAGTCATTTTTTGCAGATATTGGCATTTTCTACACCAACATCTTAAAATGGATGTTTGCTGAGCTTTTCCTAATTTCACAGTAATGAAATTAACATTTGAATAGTTCATAGATACGTGTTCAATCAATAGATAATGACAAAACGATTCATCTCCTGCACTGCACCTTGAAATCATTAAATGTTTTCCCTTTGCTTCCCCAAAACTCCTCCAGAAAAGAGACTCATTCAGTGAAGGTGTGGTGGGGCTGTTGATGGAGAGGACTCTGTGTGGTTCAATCTAAAGGGGGTGTTTGGGGAGGAACGTGACCCTCAGACCCCATTCTTGTCCTGTTTATCGCTGGTAACTGGCGGCAGCACTCACTGATAATCACCTTTATCTCATTGCTCCTGCTGATAAACCACAAACCAGCACATCTCATTAACAGTTCAGTAATTAGGACATTTACATGCGTTTGTAGCACCAGAGACAGTTTTAAAATCCAGCAGGTTGCCATAAGGACCTGAGCCTGTGGGACGTGGTTGCAGGGTGTGGTTGATAACAATTTTTGGGTGACAGGCCCAGGCAGGGAGGTTTCCAGAGATCCCTGTGCTGATCATTCCCTGTGATCAGGTACAAAGCACAGGGCACTCACTTTTCAGGAATACAACTAATTCCTGGGGTTCCTACAGCATTTTATGTCCTGTGGGTCCAGCACAAGAGCAGATGCAAGACATTTAAGAAACCAACAGACACCTCCAGGCAAAATTAAGATCCAAAATTGTGTGATTTAGATTGAAGAACTGACTTTGAAGGTTACTTGTAGCATTTCACATTCTTGTCTCTTTACATCCACCTGTAATACCAGGTGAAACCTTATTTTTGTCACTTTTGGGAAAATTAGCGTTTTCCTGCAAACAGCTTTTTTTTTTTTTAGTGGGTTAAAACTGGTGAGTTTGTACTTTATTTATCTTGTCAGTGCATGCCTTCTTTTGGGAGCAAATGTTCCAGAAGCTGCTATCAAATAATGGATGTTATCTGCATGCTTGAATGAATTACTACACAGGGATTCATCTTGCTTGACTGGTTGGAAATGGATTTATTTTGGTAGATCAGACAGATATAAACACAGAGCAGTGGCAGTTCTTGCATTTGTAGAGAAATGAGCTTGTTTCAGAAAGACTCCAAATATAGATTTAATATGAGATCATTTATTAACTCTCCATTGTCTTGGTTAATCCTGAGTGTAAAATCTGATCATTTTAACTGATAAAATCTCATGTAACTTCTTTTGTTTACTCTATTTTCCATGGAGGAAGATGAAGCAGTGCATTTATATGAATTGCCTATTGCTTTCACCCTCTTTACATCACTTCCTTGAACATCCTTCATCCTGTAAAAAATATATATTCTGTGTAATAAATGAGAGCCTGTAATTAGTATCTTTAAAAGTGGATAAGCTGGCTGTATTTGGGTAAGTTTTTCAGTGAATAATGACCTTTAAAGACCTTGAGGATTCCAGAAAAGTCAGTGGTGCTTCACTGTATTTTTTTCCATAGGCCCCATGTGTGTTGTCCATGAGGTGTCCAAACCTTTGGCTAAGTTCCTCTTTGCCAGGTGACAGAAAAGTTGCTGGAGAAATTCATGATAACAGAATGAAGATTCACTTGGTTGTTCCTGCTCCATAAAGAAAATGAATGGTTTAGGATAGGTCACCTCACTTTCAGAGTCCATTGAATTCGTGCAGCAAAGCAAAAGAGCAAAGACCCCCAGCAGCTGATGTCTCTAAAGTGGCAGAAGTGTCACCTGAGGAGATCGTCCCTGCAGAGACCCAATCTCATGTTTTTTCCATGGTTTTACTGCTCTCAGAGCATAAAGCGGTTTGGAATGATGAAAGACTTTGATGTCACTAGCCAAGTAAACAGGCACCAGGGAGAGAGGAGCTGGCCTCTAGAAATATTAAAACCTATGAAGCTCCTGAATAACAACAGAGTTGGTGCTTAACCTCTCTCATTTCTCCTTCAGGTGTGTAAATACTCCCTCTGTGCTTAATTTTTAACAAAAATGCTTTGATTGACTTATTCAAACATTTACAAGATTAACACTTATAAAGAGGATCCAAGACCTAAGCAATCTTCGTCTCCCTAACCATCATTTTTACTCTTTTTCCTGAGGTAAAATTCCCAGAGGAGCCCATTCCTTCTTGCTTTTGGAGCTATATGTTGAAGTGTGACACTTACATGGATTTAACCTTAAAATGTATGGGATAGATACTTTTAGTTTGAACTTTAGTTGCTGGTGTCACATGCATTATGCCAGAGTGATTTTCATTCCCTCTCTCTGCATTAGTCTGTGGCGAATGGGGTAAGTCCCAATTTGCCTTTCTCTGGTAAGTGAAATATATCTATACACAATGTATTTAAAAAAATAATTAAATTGTGAATTATATAGTGCAAAATAAAGAAGCATGATACTTAAACCACTACAAGATTTCTGAGATTTTATAAAATTATTAATAAGGAGGGGTTAGTCTTGAATCCCATCAAATCAAATCCCAGCTCCCATCAGAAACAGATCAAGCAACTCAAGCTGAATTTCAGCATTTCTAGACCAAAAATGGTCTCTTTTCTGTGGGTTCTGTTGGAGAGACAAGATTTTGCTTGTTGCAGTTTTTTGTGGGGAGAAACAGGATTGNATTGAATTCGTGCAGCAAAGCAAAAGAGCAAAGACCCCCAGCAGCTGATGTCTCTAAAGTGGCAGAAGTGTCACCTGAGGAGATCGTCCCTGCAGAGACCCAATCTCATGTTTTTTCCATGGTTTTACTGCTCTCAGAGCATAAAGCGGTTTGGAATGATGAAAGACTTTGATGTCACTAGCCAAGTAAACAGGCACCAGGGAGAGAGGAGCTGGCCTCTAGAAATATTAAAACCTATGAAGCTCCTGAATAACAACAGAGTTGGTGCTTAACCTCTCTCATTTCTCCTTCAGGTGTGTAAATACTCCCTCTGTGCTTAATTTTTAACAAAAATGCTTTGATTGACTTATTCAAACATTTACAAGATTAACACTTATAAAGAGGATCCAAGACCTAAGCAATCTTCGTCTCCCTAACCATCATTTTTACTCTTTTTCCTGAGGTAAAATTCCCAGAGGAGCCCATTCCTTCTTGCTTTTGGAGCTATATGTTGAAGTGTGACACTTACATGGATTTAACCTTAAAATGTATGGGATAGATACTTTTAGTTTGAACTTTAGTTGCTGGTGTCACATGCATTATGCCAGAGTGATTTTCATTCCCTCTCTCTGCATTAGTCTGTGGCGAATGGGGTAAGTCCAAATTTGCCTTTCTCTGGTAAGTGAAATATATCTATACACAATGTATTTAAAAAAATAATTAAATTGTGAATTATATAGTGCAAAATAAAGAAGCATGATACTTAAACCACTACAAGATTTCTGAGATTTTATAAAATTATTAATAAGGAGGGGTTAGTCTTGAATCCCATCAAATCAAATCCCAGCTCCCATCAGAAACAGATCAAGCAACTCAAGCTGAATTTCAGCATTTCTAGACCAAAAATGGTCTCTTTTCTGTGGGTTCTGTTGGAGAGACAAGATTTTGCTTGTTGCAGTTTTTTGTGGGGAGAAACAGGATTGATTTGTTTTAAAGATGAATCTCTGATTGGACAGTTCTGGAAATGGGAGGCAGAAATTTCTGAACATGTGTATAAACAAATGTACAACCCAGGCATCTGAGAAAGAAATCCTGTGTGTTTGAGTGTGATGTGTCCCAGTGAGTTACTGATTGGGCTGTGCAGCTGACACAGTTAAAAATAAAGCTCCTTCCACACTTACAAGATGTGATACAAAAGGTGAATGCAAACCTTGCCGCCTGCTGTGTCATCCAGAAGGCAGAAAATAGCAGATTGCGCTGGAAGAGCTCCAGAAAGTCAATTTAACCCTTGTCCCATTCACAAACCTGACCTTAAGAAGCACAACATTGCAAGCCATGTCCTTGGTTTTGTTTCAGAAAGCTGGGAGAGTTTCAGTCACACCATAAAACTTCACTAGAAAATGTCCTTTGAGTGATGCTGGGGGCAGACAGAACAATGCACAGCAGGCCCAGAGGAATGGCACTTGGAAATAAATCCCCCATTGGCACAGAGTTTAAAAGACAAACCAATATTTACATTAGCACAGTCTGTGATTCCTGACTGCTCAACACCCACAGGATTCTGAGGGAGCAGAGGAAAAGCCCAAAATGCCCCCACTGGAAGCCAAGTTTTCCAACAGTAATGACAATAAATTGAATTATAGGGAAATTATTTTATTTTATCAATTCTTCTAAAATGCCAGCTTGGAGGGTTGGAAAAAGTATGTCTTTTGCATCAACAGATTCACTTCTGGTAGAGACTTTTTCTACTCATCTGAAAGGGATGTTATCTCTGGTTAGCTGGGAATAAAACCCACCAGCATGGTCATAGGATTATAGAATGTTTTGGGTTGGAAAGGACCTCAAAGCTCATCTCATTTCATGGGCAGGGACATCTTGCATTAGAAGGAAAGTTCTGGAGAGAATCTTAAGAGCTGTCCAGTGACAAAATGTTCCTCGAAGACTTGTTTTCACCAAGGCTTGAAATGTCACGGCCAATGTGGCCTCTTCAGTTTATTTCAGCAAAATTGCTCCTATTTAAAAATATAAATATAGCATCCTTGTGCAAATGAGCCTTGGACAAGGAATTCCAAATTTCTCACAGCTCTAGCACTGGAATGTGTCCATTCTCACGGGCTCTGGGGTGTCTGTTGGGGGTTAGATGGATTGGTAGGAAGGCATTGTTCTCTGTGAGGGTGGGCAGGCCCGGGCACAGGGTGCCCAGAGAAGCTGTGGCTGCCCCTGGATCCCTGGCAGTGTCCAAGGCCAGGCTGGATGGGGCTGGGAGCACCCTGGGACAGTGGGAGGTGTCCTTACCCATGGCAGGGGTGGGATGAGATGATTTTGAGAGCCCTTCCAGCCCTGTCCATTCCATGATTCTGTGTTAAACCTGGCATAGCTGTCAGAGCAGCTCTAACCCATGGAAATCCTGTTCTTCCACAACAACTGTGAGCTATTGCCAGGTTCAGTTATCAGCAGTGCTCACAGAATTATTTTTGGCCAGTTATCAGTCTTCCCACCTTAATACTCTAATGAATGCAATAAAGCACCTGTATTTCTTCTTGTGGCAGTAACAAATTCAATTTGATGCATAAAAGATTAAAAATCCCACAAACAAAATCTTATTTGTCTTTTTTTTCTCGTGTATGTGCGTGAAATTTTAATATTTTAAAATAATTGAATTGCAGCTGCTTCAGATGCAAGATCAACTCATCATAATCACTCAGGAGAGGGTAATTCCTTAAATAAATATTTTTACTTTCATGGATGGGGCTTGGAGCAGCCTGGCCTAGTGGAAGGTGTCCCTGTCTGTGGCAGGAAGTGGCACTGGGTGGGACTTTAAGGTCTCTTCCAACCCAAACCTTTCCATGATTTTTTGGTTCTATGCTGTGTTTTCTGTATGACTGCACACACCTGACACATGACATTTCTGTGTTAAAATAGAACTGAGTCAGTTTTTTATTTTTCATAGGTGGAGAGGAGGAAATTCTCCTGAGTTCAGAATAGCTTAGGGTCTATTTATTCTGCTTTCCATCACAATCACTGAATACCAGAAGAGTAGAGTACTATAAATCTTCAGGCAAAATCAGCTTGCAAATGTTTTTGAACAAAGCCTAATGTATTATATTTATAAAATGCTTTATAAATCCAAGTAAATTAAATAAATAAGCAAATTCCTTTCTTGTTACAGTTTTCAGTATATTATACAATTTCTCATGATAATTTCATGCACATCTTCACACTGAGATTTTATTTCAATCTTTAAAAATCAATTAAAAAGTTAAAAATTGCATCTAAAATACTTCTAGGCATAAGAAAAACTTGAAAGCATAATATGTGTTAGCCACTCCATCAAACCACATCACCAATACCTAAATTTTGGAATACATTTCCAAATATCTCAACCTGAAATACGATTTTGCTGTTATTTGCTTACTGATGTGTGGAGATAGGCAGTACAATAGAATTCCTCAGATCCCAAGGGTGTGGAGTTGAACTGCAGATAACTGGGAAATGCAAATTCCTCCTCAAAACAGATCTATCAGCCCTGTGCCTCTTACAGCTATTGGCTCAACACAACGTGGTTTTCCTCATTTAAAGTTTAATTAACATCTTTTCCTTAGATACCAGGAATTTAGCAAAGCATCTACATGAAGATATCACTTCCCCTTCCTGCACCTCTTGTCTATGTGGCAGCAACCCTTTTTAAAAGGGTTTAAAAATCCAGCTTTTTAATGCAGATCATGCTAGAGCTGGGTAAAGCAGGCTTTGCACTGGAATTGCGGATCCTGAACCCTCACTTCTCTGGGCTCTGCCTGGATTATATCCTCTCCCTTCTGCACATCTTTATAAGAACATTTCCTGCTGCATCTTGTTTGCTCTCAATCAGCACATCCTGAAGAAGCAGGTGTCAAATTATTTCTGTCCCAGGACGTAAGGACAGGAGGATACACAGGAATGGTGCTGGGAAAAGCTTTGTAGGAGGATGTAGATTCAAGGAAGATCATCTATGTCTCAGCCTGATGAACTGTGCAGGAATGAGGCTCTGTGCTCTGTTAACAGGCCAGCCTTCTCTCTGCGTAGCTGAGGTGTGGATGTGGAAGAGGTGACCTGTCAGACACAGAACCAGTCTTCGAAAATAACCACCAAATTTAACCAGTTTTAGCAAATTTAAGGGCTTGACCCTTGTAGCCTCTTTATCCTAGGATAAAATCTTGTAATCTGGACCAAAGACACTCTTTTAAAACTGTTGTTCTAATTCATTCTCTTTCCTGCCACAGAGGATTTGTTATTTCTGATCTCCAGCAGTTTCTTAAAAACTAAACAAAGTCCCACTGTTTTATAAGAGGCAGAGAAAAATGAGTTGAGTCCAGAAGGGATGGTGTCAGGAAAATTCCTCAGGAGAGCTGGCAAAAATATCAGTCCTGAAATCCTTCAAAGAACAGTTTGACACAGATTTAAAGATTTCAAATCTGTTCGTGGCTGCTCAGCCGTTTCCTATGGAGAATGTCCAGGGCTTACCAGCATCACCAGAGAGGATTTTGGGGCTAAAGTATTAAAGGACATTGTCTTCCTCAGCAAGTGCAGAACACAGAAGGTCATTTCTTTCACCCCTTATGGGCTGCACACTGAAATACACCTTGGTTTTGATAAGAATGGGAAATAACTTCTCATCTCCGAAGTATTTGACAGAGTAATCATGTTGTTTCCTGCACTATAAATAAATATTTAACTCCAGAATTATGCATTCAATAATCAAATGAATTTTTAGAGTTGATTCCTAAATTCACTTTCTGTTTTTTACCTGAGATTTTGCTTTTATTAAGTGCTTCAGGCTTTCTTACCATGGCATTTGAGGCACTAGAAGACCTATTTTAGCAAAACAAGACTGAAAAAGTCCATGGATTTTCTTCACAAGAGATGGCTGCTATCTATTAACTGGTAACCAAGGTTAAATTAAAATCTTAACAAGCAAACAGGACTTTTTACAAAGTCTGGCAAGAAAAGCACAATTAAACCAAACAATTCCTAATTTTACAAAGACAACCAAAAGTGTAATGTGGTTTTAATAGCCACTCTCTGCTTCTGGATTTACTGAATGTCTAGTTGCAAATTATTAATTCATTATTATTAATTATTATTTATTTAATTATAAATCTTCAGTGTTTATCAGAGAAACTTGAAGAACAGAATTGGGTAAGAAATGCTTAAAGGACACAATTTAATATTGTTTGTGTAACCAACACCCACATCAGTACCAATGGCACCCAAGAGAAACAGGAAATTCACATTCACAATTCAACTTTCTTTGAAGATTATAATCCAAGGGTTGTGCTCTGGGAATTCCATCCACAAATTTAGGGGAATAGCCAATAAAATTACCTTTTCTGGGAGGCCACCAGAGTGATACCATTTATACCAGCTTTTTGACAGGGGAGGACTTAAATGTCATTAGTTAATGAAGTTAATTTAGTTAATGTCATTAACTTCAGACTTGCAGCCTAAATTTGCAGCCTAAAAACACAATCAGCAGTCCCAACAATATTTTAGTTCTCAGACAGCTTCACAGATTTTCTCCTACACGTTTGAAAATTCCATATTACAGCAGACTGTAAAACAAGAGCCTTCAAACTGCTGGGAAATGCACATTCATTCCTGCCTGAGTTTATTCTATTTTTTGCAGACAATTTTCTCACTTTCAAACATGCTTGATGCAGCATAATTAATGCATAAGATTTAATAATAAAAACATCTAAGAAGACAATTTTTTACTTTAATTGGAGCAAAATTATTTTTGAGTCAAAAAATCCCAGTATCCCAGGATGGTTTGGTTTAAAGTCCATCTCATTCCCACCCTTGCTGTGGGCAGGGACCTTCCCCTCCTCAGGTTAATCAGAGCCCAACTCTATCAATTTTCTTCCTAAAATCACAGATGTTTTGAATTTCTTTTTTAATAGAGGACTGCCAAATAAGATCTTCCCTTGGCAAGGAATTCAGGGCATTTTTTTCCCCTCTAACTGGAATATTTTGAGATACACAGAACTCTTTAGGAATGGTTTAACTGGGGGAAAATTTAGGACTTGCTGATACTTGATGTTCAAAAGAGGAGGTAAAAACCTTAAGTTGCGCTCCCTCATAGAGAATCAAAATTGCCATCAAAGAATGTGATGCAGAGTAATTCAAATTTATACTCAATATGAGTGTTTTTAGAGGTAATTACAAGTTAACTAAAATTTTAGGGATTTCATGGGAGAGTGGCTTATCTTTCATTATTTATTATTAATTCTTTTTCCTCTGTTTTAAAAATACTTCATTGCTGCCAAGGCTGCACACATTTCAACTAATAAATAGAACTATGTTGCAATTATATTAATTTTTTATTTAATTCAATCATCAAAGCCTTCATGAAACTGAAACCCAAATGTATATTACCTCATTTCATAGATGGTTATTAGAATAACATTTTCCCATTAAAACATAATTTTGTACTACAGAAAAGGCTGCATTTTGCTCATTTCCTTTTTCCTTTAGGCAAAAAAAAAAGGTTCGTTAGTGGAGAGAAGGTTTAATAGATTTTGAAAATGCATCTGTCATGTAGAAAGTGATCCATTGTTATTAAGATAACATCTTTTACAGAAGCCTAAATGAACTGAATGGAAACTCAACCAGAGCCTAGAAAATTTGCTCCAAATCTGTAACTCAGCACCTTTTCTCTTGTTCTTAATTTATGGATTTTATTTTCCCAGTGTCATTATTTCAATTTGCTGTATAAGATTGATTCTGGTGGTGTTTTCCTGTTATCACAAAACTCATTTAAGACAAGAAAATGTGTTTTATGTCCCTGTGGGACGTGGCAGTAATCAATGTCCCTTCTGGAAATTTAGCAATGAAAATTAGTTCTCCTTATCCAACGTTCTTTGTCACGTTAATGAAGGAATAATTCAACAAGTCGGAAGAATTGGAGGTGATAAATACAAACCTGAAGTCAGATTCCTTTTATATTTTAAGATTTTAGAATGAGATAGATGGTGCCCAAGGTGTGTCATTTCTGGGCTCTGGCAGAAATGCTTTAGGGACATTTGTTATCCCTTCCCACTCCAGTTCTGCTTGTCCTGAGTGGCTGATGGAGGCAAGAGCAGGCTGGAGTCCAGGAGCTCATTTTGCTCTCTCAGGGTGTCATTTACCTCACACTTGGTCATCCCTACAATCCACTGCTTCCCATGAGCTCCTTCTTCATCTCCCCAGACTCTTTGCATCTCTGGATCTCTCCCAGTGTTTATTTACCCATCACTGAAATCAAACATAACAAGAAAAGATCATTTCAGACAGATCCTCTACTCAGCTTTTACTGGTCCAATATCAGAGGCAGGGGAGGATGGAAGGACAATTGGCAGCCTTTGGAGAGGAGAGCTCTCTAATATGAAGAAAGGAGGACATCCAAGTTCTTTAAAAGTTTAATTTACTTGAGAATGGCAAATTGATCCAGAGGATTGACCTGTTCTGAGGCAAGATGATGCTCTGAGTGTCTCTGCTCACATTAACAAAAGCTCGAGGATTTCCTCTGAGACTTTGTGTTAAATGGTTTCTGATGGTTCTTAGATAAATTAATTATTGTAAGTGGATCTCTTTTTAATAATGGATGATAAATGATGTGCATCCTTGTGTTTTCACTTATTTTATAATAACAGCACCATGAGTTGTTTCCTGCAGTTTTCATCTGGTTGGGTTGGCAACCTGCTGCATTGTAAAGCAAGGATGGAATCATGGAATGCCAGGATGGTTTGGTTGGGAGGGACCACCCAGCTTCAGCATTCAAGCTCTTAATTCAGAAACTACAAACTTCACTGTCTTTCATTACATTTGGTTTGATGCCTTTGAATGAGAAACCTTTGTGTAAAATCACAATCATTTTAGACACTTTTTGTCGTAATTTTGATCTTAAGGAATTTAAGACAAACTTGTAGAACAAACCTCAGCCTGCTGATCACCCAGAAATCACTGTCAGAGTTACTCGGGCAGAGTAGGAAAGATGGAAAGGGAATGGGAACATGGAACTCAGAAAAGAAGGAATGCAGCAGCTTCCCATTCCAGGAACTCGACAGAGTTACATAATTCAGGTGATGGTGTGTAAATGACTGGGGAAGAATCATCAAATTGGGAAGGAAAGCCGATGTAAAGTGATAAAAAGTGTTCCACCAATGCCTTTGTAGACAAGGTTAATTTGGATTTTTGCCTTTTAACCAATGCTTTCCCTCCCACTTTTCTATTAGTACCAGCTCCATGGAGCTGCTACAATGCCAATAGAATGGAAAGACCTAAATCCTCTAAACCTACTGCCTAGAAGAGACATAATTATGGATTTTTTATGCCTTTATAGCCTCCTATTCCTTCAGCAATACCCACATGCTGCCATGCAAATGGATTTTTCCCCTGCCCCTCCTCTAATCCTGATTTTTTAGGCTCTTTGAATTTTCCAGGATCCAAGAGAACTGGTATGCCTTTCATCCAATCCATTTCAAATCCAGCCTCTCCTGTACATATTTTCCTATGATTTCAAAGAGGGGAGAACATCATCAGTATAAGAATTCCCAGTTAGAGATTTTCTGACTCGGAGAAATTGCTGTGCTGACTACCTTTTCCCCCTCTTTTTAATTTGAGGAGAGAATTTACTTTCTTTTTAACTTGAGGAGAGTATTTTATGAGAGCATAAAGCCCATTAGTCAAGGTCAGGATGGTTTTCACTGAGCTTAAGCACAAGATGTTCTTGTAAGTGCTGTTCTCTTTAACTTGACTCCTGTTTATCCAGGGAGAGGCTGATGAGGATTTAACTCAGGGAAAAGCACATTCCATCTTCCATCATTTAGGCTGGCAGTTTTTAAGTTCTCATTCTGTACTTGAGTGGTCACTCTGCATTTTGAAGCCTTATTTCTGAACAGCAGCACCAGAACTGCCTTTGGGAGCTCATACAGACATATTTCAGAAAATATTAATGTTTTAAGCAAAGAGAAGGATAATAAAGACATTATATATTAAATGTATTAAATATTACAGAATATCTGTAAATATTATTCTTAAAAACCTAATGCAAATATAAAATTATAAGAAACAAAGCTTCATTCTTCTAATGAGAACTTAAGTTCAAAATGACCAAGGATACAAGAATTTGTGTTTTGGCAATGTTTAATATATCCAAATTTCAGCTGATTCTCCATTCAGAAATGGACTTTTCCTCCTCCCCTGCCAGCAGATTCCTCATCTTGGGATTTCCAATGGATTGCTTTATATGGAAATGAATTCTGTGCAAAATTGAGATAATTCTTCTGCACAGAGTGGGACTGTTGGGGTGTCCTGTGCAGGACCAGGAACTGCACTCCATGATCCCTGTGGGTCCCTCCCAGCTCAGGATATTCAGTGATTCCGTGATTTCTTCATATTCCCAGCAGCAGAATGGAAAACTAGGAACCACAGACCTGAAAAACTATTCATAGACTATGCATTTAAACTGTGTTTTAAAATGAAGAAGTAAAATCATCAAGATTAAATAACCTGAATAAACGTTATAGGTTGCAAAAAAAAAAAAAAAAAAAAAAAAGAAAATATA
>VYXF01001061.1:46435-59219 GCA_013397295.1 Polioptila caerulea
TTCCAAAAAAAAAAAAAAAAAGGAAATGTATCCAAATGTTTTGGAGGAGAGCACAAGTATTTGTTTTTAATATGATGTATTTGTATAATTGATGTATTACAAATTCCCTACTAGCTAGTTAATGGCACAAAGCTCAGCTTGTGATAATTAAAAGCATTATTTTCTGACTATTTTTACTCTCAAATTATTTTCTGACTATTTTAGCTCTCAAATTATAAGCAAGGATAATTGTTTAAGCCAAAACCAATTGTTTCTAATAGAATCTTGGAACTTTATTTATCCTCTTTACATTGATTCTAAGCTGAGCAAAACCTGGCCCATGCATTTAAACTCCAGCAGAACTGCACCACAAAAGAGGACTGGGAAAATGCCTCAGGATATTTTATATTGCTGTCACAGAAAATGCATATGGAACTTCAGTTTCCACTACAAAAATGAGATGAAAATAAAGTTATTTGCTCTAAAAGCTATTACAAGGGAAGACTGTGAGTGTAATAAATTTTTCCCTTTCAAGAATAAACAATGCATGACATGACTTTTATTTTCTTTCAGGGTAGGAATGTAATAGGCTGAGTTATGTGGCAGCAGTTGTTAATACTTGTTTTAATTATGAATCAACTTTGATTTAGTAATTCACTGCCAGACAAGGTTTCCAATCCACATTGTGGAGCAAATTATACAATTCACATTTGGAAGTGAAACAAGAAATTACCAAAGTGGGATTTTTTTTCCAAGAAAAAAAATTATTTGTGGAAAACTGTATTAATCAGGAACGTCATGATATATAACCAACAAAACATAAAGAACTTTGCTGTTTACATTAATCTTATTGTAATTTTAACCAAATAATAATTTCAAATATACTTTTACCCAGAACCAGAAACTCCTAGCATACTATTGACAGTTTTTTGGCTAAACACTGAAGCACATTTTGAAAATATTTTTTTTCATAGATGTAATGATTAACCTTGATTGACTTTAATTTTCATAGATGCCACAGCTTTAACTCTTGTTTTTCATTTCAGACAGATGCACAAAATGTTTTGTGTCTCCACCTCCAAGCAAATGCAAGGCGGCTCTAACGTTATAAATAAAGTATTTGTTTGGAGGCAAATGGACATAAAATATAAATTTTGTATTTTGGAGAACAAGAAACTGCTTCCCACTGATCGAACCAACTATTCATCTTAAGCCCTTTTAAATTTTTCATATTTCCTGTATTGTTCCATCAGCTATGCCACTGTATCCTCATATTTTCAACACTTTTGGGCCCATCCTCTTCCATCTTAGGATGAGACATGCTTGTATTTTTCCATCCCCATGCAATTGCTATGGACATCTAAATAAGTTCATGCCCAAAAACCTTTTTTTTTTTTTTTTAAATTTTTCTTCTCTGATATTGTATTATTATTATTTTGAACAGTTCACATTTTGACATGGATGGTTTCACTTGTTTTTAGAAAGGTTCCTATCAGGTGAATCCTTTGCAGTATTTTGTATCTCCACGTTCTGTATTAGGTTTGGGGTTCTTTCTCCTTCTGTGACTTGTGTGTGTGTTTGGTTTTGATTTTTCCTGTTTGGCTCTTTGGGCAGCTCTGGGAGGTGTGAGTGTGTGATGGGTATAGCAGGAAATATCTTGGCTCTTTATCAATTCCGTTATTGAATGGATTTCATGATTGCAGCACTCAGCATCTTTGATCTGGCTCTTTAAAGAAGTGTTTGCCCAATTAATTTCTCATTGGAAAAAGGACTAAAGAAGTCAGTTAAACATCTCTTTTGATTAATTTTTTCTGACTTTCGTTGTTGGCTGCAGGCACAAAAAAAGAGCTGAGGAGAAGAATAAGCACAGTGTTTAATAACTTGAAAATTAAACAGGCAGAGGAAGACAATGACCCCAAGGGAGCCTCGCCCCAGCCCTGCTATTGGCCATGGCTGTGCCCCAGGTGTTCCCAAAACCCCCAGGGACTGACACCTTCCAGAGCTCAGAAGGACTTCAAGAACCCCCCAGAACATCTCTTTCCCTGTATATTTATGTTTAAAGGTTACCAATACTCACCAACATAAAATATTTTTAACGTACACTCATGGATGCAGATTTCTATCTCTATTTTACACATAAGCACATATTTATACAAGGGAATGAATTAAAAAATGACTTAATAATTGTTGATGACGTTAATGATCAAGATTTGAATGGGAAGGGGAAGGGGAAGGGGGAAAAGAAAAAAAAATAGAAAGAAAGAGAAAGAGAAAGGGAAAGGGAAAGGGAAAGGGAAAGAGAAAGAGAAANAAAAGAAAAAGAAAAAGAAAAAGAAAAAGAAAAAGAAAAAGAAAAAGAAAAAGAAAAAGAAAAAGAAAAAGAAAAAGAAAAAGAAAAAGAAAAAGAAAAAGAAAAAGAAAAAGAAAAAGAAAAAGAAAAAGAAAAAGAAAAAGAAAAAGAAAAAGAAAAACTGTCTTCTCCCCTTAAGCTAATATTGTATTTTTATATTCCTAATTTTGTATTTAAAATTTCAACTCAGCATGGAGAATTTCATCCTTCTCACACTCCAGGTTCCTGTGTTTTTTGGCGTGGTGCATTCCCATGTGAGTAAGGCTCCTTTAGCTCCCAGTGTTAAATATGACCTGGTTTGGCACTGCAGATATCACCAGCCTTGGCAGCTGATGATATTTTTGACTGATACGGTCAATGTGCTTCCTAAGTGGACTTGGATAACTTCATCCAAACACTTACCTGGAGAGCTGCTTTATAAAGGTGATTAACAACCCAGAGGTGACAGCAATTCCCAGAAAAATCTGTTAGGACCTTCCACTTCTTTTCATGTAAAAATGCATGAGATATTATTTAATAACAACTAGGTAAGATGTATCTCCTCCATGTCACAAGACTATTAAATATCTATTTCATTAACCTCTTCCTCTTAAATACAGAATTTGTCCAAATATTCTGACAGTCAAGAAATAAAAGAATCGAATAGCAATTTGCAATGATCTGGTTTAACAGAAACCACACTTCTCTAGTGACTCTGGTGACCTTGCACCCTACTGTGCTGTGGTGTGAGGATGGGAGAATTGCCATGTGTCAATATTTGCCATTTTTTTCCCCCTTAAACAGGTTTAGACTAGGATAAAGGAAAGACATTTTTATTGCAAGTCTTTCAAGAAATAATTCTGTATGTCTAAAGCACTGAGCATTACAATGGTGGCATTATTTTGGAATTGTGGAATCCCAGAACAGTTTGGGGTGGAAGGGACCTTGAACCCATCCAGTGCCACCCCTGCCATGGGCAGGGATGCCTCCCACTAGCCCAGGCTGCTCCAAGCCTTGTCCAACCTGGCCTTGGACACTTCCAGGGATGGGGATTAGGAACAGAAGGTTCTCTAAGTTCCCATTCTTCAGCAAAAGGGAGCTCGAAAGAGAAATAAGTAAATTACATTTTAGGACAACCTAATATCCACCTTATTCCTAGACTTGTGTAACGACAATGCTTGAGATTAGATCCCCAAATATTTGCTCCCAGGTGTGTGATGACATTTTAGTCTCCTCCCTGGGGGCTCAGCACAGCTCAGGGCCTGGGACATCAATTCCTGAGCCGTGTTTCAGCCCTCCAGCGGCCACTGGTGCTGTGTGTGTTTGAGAACTGCCAATTAGAGCCTCAGCGTTTATTAAACAAGACCCCGTGGCTTTGTGTGCAGTCACCAATATGTTTCTGTGAACCTGATCTGACAAAATATTTTGTTATTTTGCCTGAAAGAGCAAGGCAATCATCTGTCGCGGCGGCAAAGTCCGTGCTCCCAATTCTCCCAGAGTATCACTGCCAGCACCACTACTGCATATTTAATGTTCTTTCTCCCAACACCCACAGGATGGGGCTTTTCTGGATGTTGTGGCTGGAACAACTCGTCCCCAGTGCAGCAGAGACTCCCTCTGCCCTCCCTGCTGCCCTGGGATGCACAGCACAGCTCACCTGGACATTTCACTGGGACATTTGTGCAGCTTCCATTCACAGCAGAGCTCTTTCTTTTCTAAGCTGCTTTCCAATCTCAGAGGGCTCAAAAGGCTCTNAAGTTCCCATTCTTCAGCAAAAGGGAACACAAAAGAGAAATAAGTAAATTATATTTTAGGATAACCTAATATCCACCTTATTCCTAGACTTGTGTAACGACAATGCTTGAGATTAGATCCCCAAATATTTGCTCCCAGGTGTGTGATGACATTTTAGTNTCCCAGTCACATTTCCCCCAGTTTTTAGGAGGAGCAGGGCAGGTAAGTGCTGTTCTTGCAGTGCTGGGTCTGTTAATGTCTTTCCTGTTCATGGAAAAAGCCCTTTCCTACATCCCTGGGATCTGGGTGCTTGGGCACAGGAGTAATTGCCAAATCTGAGCAAACTGGCTGCGTGGGCATCCCCCTGGGGCCTGGGCAGCTCCAATTTCCTGCTGTTTTAGGTCTCCTTCATCACCAAGCTGAGCCCCCTCTGAGCTTTGGGGACACAGAAACACTTTTTTTACAAATATGGAAACAGGACTGGAACAGCTCTGCAAAATCTTCATTCCCTTTATAACTGGAGGCCCTCCCATCTATCTTATCCTAGTATTTTAAAATAAACTGTCTTCTTCTTGCTGGTTTTTTCCCCTTTTATTTTTTTCTTTTTTCCCTCTTCTGATTGCCTGTTATTCCACAATTCAGGAGGCAATAATGTGTTTCAGAAGTTACAATAAAATGGATATACATTTAGTAATCTTTCACCTCTTCACTTATTTCCCATGAATGCTTTTAAAATGAGTACCAAAAAGCCATGAAAGGAAGAAGAGAGATTTTCTTTTCCTCTGAAGATGGGAAAAAATTTTATCTCATCCTTTTGTCTGCATTATAAGGAGAAAATGAAAGCTTTCTGTGTCGGCAGATCTAGCCTGGAAATCTCCATTTTTTAACTATATAAATATATATAAAAGTATAGAATCAGAGAGTGCCAGAATGGTTTGGATTGGAAGGGACCTTAAAACTCCTCTCATTCCACCACTGCCATGGACAGGGAAACTTTCTGCTAGACCAGGCTCCTCCAAGCCCCCTCCAAAGTGACCTTCTGCCAGTTCAATCTGAAGTTAATGAAGAAACCTTTGGAGAGGGGAAATATTTATGTATTGTTCAAATAATGCTGTTTTAGAATAATATTCATGGTCGTTTTTATTCCACTTAGGAGAAGGATGGAGAGAAACTCCCTTCAAGGGCCTGGAGTGACAGAACTAATGATGGACTAATCTATAAGAGATCTATATATCTATAAGAGATATAATTCTCATGTTGGGATTCCAAGGCCAACTGCCAGGATGAAGAATATCACACAGGCACCCACCACACCTCCATGGCCACTTCCAGGAGCCTAAGGGACCAAAGAAAGATTTAGGGATGCATGCAAGCCCTTTTATCTCCTTCCAGATTGGTGTTTATAGCAGTGAATGTTGGACATTCTTATTTGTAATTTTAAAAGAGAGGAACCTTCCACATACTCATCTAATGCAGTATTTGGTGACTTAAGTATAAAACAACAGATCTGAAAATTGGTGATAAAATAATGAGACTTGGCAACATTTCAGTCACTAAAGGTAGCAGGACTGAAACATTCTGTTGCCCAAAATCTAAAATCATTCAGTACCTGTAACATTATGCACTACTACCCAATTGCTCTATCAATGCAACTTGAGATTCCCAATGAAATCATGGAATGATTGGTTTGTGTTGGAAAGAAACTGAAAGATCTTCTAGTTCCAAACCCCCACCATGGGTGGAGATCCCTCCACATCATCAGCAGGTATTATAATGAAGTTTCCTAAATTATAGCTAAAATTACAACTGAATTATGACTGTATCTGTCTGCTACTGTGGTCCAGAGCCAAAGTTCCAGGCCTGTAATCTGTAGTTCAAGGTATTGGCCAAAACACAGGAATCTGAACCCACCCTATTTGGTATTTGTCTTAGGATATTTTGGGAATAATCATCTCTGTTTCTAAAAAAAGGTGGAACTGCTCTGCACTGATGGGTTTCTACACAATAATTTTCAAACACTGCATTGCACAGAGTCGGAACAGCAGCCACATATAAATTAAAAGTTCATCAATCAGGATACAATTAATACTACTTTGCCTTGGAGCCAAATATTAGCATCCTAATTTATTACAGCGTAGCAGCACTTTGCAAATGTTATGGCAAAGCCAGACAAAATGTGGGAATATTTCAAATGCTTGTATGAGTAATGGAACAACCAGAGGAGTAAAGGTGTGTGCAGGAGCACCCAAGGGGCAGCTGCAAAACAAGTAGCTATGAGATAAAGAACAAGATAAGCAAAGAGGCAGAGCATCCCACCCAGGACCCAAGAGACTGAGCTGCCAAAAGCAAGTATGAGATAAGCAGTGAAAGGAGTAGTCAATGCATGACTTTAGGAGAAATAAAAGCATGGATGACATAAAAAGATCAGGGAGTGAGCGAGGAGAAATCCAGCAGCCTGCTGCAACTCTGACTTCTCCATCCAAGAGCTCTCAAGCCTCATCACCTTGACCTCCAGCACTGACTCCAACCAGGACTGTGGGGATCTGTGCTGACCACCCCAGCTCAGTTTGGGGTTGTTGAAAGGTTAAAGAGTAACTTTGCCTGCACAGTGATGTTGATTAATAACTCTAAGTACTGTAATTAATAACCTTAAGACAAACAAGTCAAACTAAATGTGCTGTAAATTGTTGAATTTTAAGTTGTTTCGTTTTAAAGTTTAACACTGGCCTGAGCTCTTGGTTCTCTCAGCACACCATAGTGCTCCAACTCCCCACTGATCTTCCTTCCTCCCCAGACCAAAGCTTTTTATCCTATAAAGCAATCAACTTGATCAGGCCTGATTTGTCTCTGGCAAGCTTGATAAGTCCATATTGGCTGCTCCCAGTCACCTTCTTCTCTTCCATGTGTCCAGAATGATTTTCATGGAGATTTTCTCCTTGATTTCTCAGGGACCAAGGTGGGACTGACCCTCTCACAGCTCCCTAAATGTCCTTTTAACCTGTTTTAAAGGTGAGTCTGACTCTTCCTTCTCTTCATTGGTGAAGGACCTCCCTTGATCTTCCCAGCCTATCAAAGGTGACAATAAATGGTATTGAAAGGAGAACTTTCAGGTCTCCCACCAACCCCAGATGCAGCCCGGGGGATCTCACTGATTTCCATGGGTTAAGGTGTCTCAAGTTAACCCTGAGCCTCTCATTGCTGCTGAATCCTCCCCCTGAACTTCACCAAATTCAGGGATCTGAGACCTTCCTGGCCTTGGCTGAAGGCAAAGGAGGTGCTGAGCACCATGTCTGTGTCCTTCTCACACTATATTTAATTCCCCTTGGATGTAGTAACACTGCACTCTGGAATTCCTGATGTGTTTCAGGAACAGACTTGAAGCAGAAAAATAACGGTATGATCCAAACTTCCAAGGAGTATTACAAAACCTGTGCACATATCAAAATACAGGGGTTTTTGTCACTTGAGTCTCCCAGAAAGTTTGCAGAAGTAGTCCTGCTTAAGAATTCAGGAACTGCAGATTCAAGAGTTCATGTACAATCAGAGTCTGGACTCTCCTGCTCTGACTCCCACGAAATAGGCATTACAGTGAAAATCCACTTGTGCTAATCCAGCACATTCCCTCTCCACAATGGACAGTCCTTTCACCTTCATCTCTTGGCTGCCACTTCCCTCTCTGACCTTTTGCTTGGAGTTGATTCAGTTTGATAACCCAATGATTTAATTTTGCCAGGTCAGGCTTTATTTTTTTACCAGTCCAGCAAGTTGAACTGATTGTGCAGATTGCTGCTGACATAGAGGGGAAAGTAAGATGAAAGAAACTCCCACTTACATAGCAATAAATGGTGGGGTGGACAAAGCTGGTCTGTAGAGTCCCAAATTTCATCTTGAGCTTGTCTGCATTCAACCGAGACACTCCAGCACCTAGCAAAAAATTGCAAGGAATTTTTATTAGCCATAATTGTTGGCAAATCCCATTATTTCAGCCATGCTAATGTTCTCCAATTAATTGTCAGTCAGCTGCTTAGAAAGGTCACAAGTAGATGAGATGCAAAAGCCACGTGAGGATTCTCAGTGACGTTTCATGGGACCTTGATAAATATTGCAGCTGCCAGCTCAAAATTCTCGTTGCATTGTAAACACTGCTGAATCATTTATTAAAAATGAATAAATGAAGTCAATAGACTTTCTGCTGCATTAGGCAGCCCTCGTCTGTGCCACTGAGGATTCTGCAGCAATCACATAGGGCTTCTTCACTCATTGCTTTTTCTTCCCTTCTCTCTCCGTATTTGTCGAAGTTATTATTCCTTGGTGTCACCACTATCCCTCCTGGCTCAGTGCACATCCTCTGCTTTTGCTTTTAACTGGATTCTTACCACAGTAGGGTTTTTTGAATGTAAATATATCGTAATACAATCTACACAATTGGTAACTTCACTTTTTTCCATGACCACGTTGGAAGGAGTGGGATGTACATCCACTCAACCAACTTAATGTCTGCTCTGGCACTCAGAAAATTTGGGGTTTAAGTTTCTGCCCCTCTGGAGTTGGGTTGTGTTGATGCTTTAAGTGTTAGTTTTCATATTGCTCAGATTCTGTGCTGCCGTGGGGTGGGAGTCTGAACTTCACATTAATGAGTTAATAAGTTCTCTTCACAGGGTAGTGAGACAAAACAATCCTTTCCAGCTTGAGAATCAAGGGGAACTCTTAGAGCCTCAGGCCCAAAAAGCAAACAGCAAATTGAAGGGAGCAAACCAGGAGGATGGGAATTCATAACCTGAAGCTGTAATTGGACAATTAAACCAGATATGTAAATAGACCCAAACTTATAAAAGTGTGAAAATCCGTGACCAGGATCCGTCTTGGATCCATCTTGGGTGCAGCCACAGCCAGGCTCTTGTACTGCCCAAGGTGTTTCCTTTAAAGGCCTTTCAATGAGTACCTATTGATTCCTTTAACTTTGTCGAGCCTCTCTTCCAGGTCAGCCTTTCACAGTGGGCCTTTGGTTCATCCCTTAGGGCACAGAAGACTTTAAAACCTGGAGTAGCAGTCCTTACTCACGAATGGCTTCAAAATGACAGCAGCAGGGTTAGATGGGATATCAGGAAAGAATTCCTCTCTGTGAGGGTGGGCAGGCCCTGGCACAGGGTGCCCAGAGAAGCTGTGGCTGCCCCTGGATCCCTGGAAGTGTCCAAGGCCAGGCTGGATGGGGCTGGGAGCAGCCTGGGCTGGTGGAAATGTCCCTGTCCATGGCAGGGGGGGCACTGGATGGGCTTAAAACCAAACCCAACCCCTTCCAACCCAAACCATTCTGGGATTTTGGGAAACTCAGTTGACACCACTACATGTAGAGCTGAGGAAAGCTCTACCTACTTCCTACCCATGTGGACAGAGAGATCTGTTTTCACTGTCACATTACCACAAAAATTCAGTAGAAACAAACGTGTTTTTCTGAGAGATTTTGGAGTTTTGGCAAGTTCCTTTATTTGCCACCTCAGAAAATTTTTGAGCACTGTCAGCTACTGGAACAAACACCATCAAATGTTAGTGTGTATTGGAGAATGATTCTTATAAAGACTTAAAATTTGACTTCTGAACCCCTTTGAGTCATTTGAAAATGTGAACCAGTTACTAGTGTAGCTCCATGTGCCTGCTGAAAAGTCATTTACATCAAATGTTTTGAAGGAATATCTGGGAAAAACTACAAAGTGCTAAAAACTTGGAAGTGGATCGAGTAGCAAAGATTTGTGGTTTGCTGCATAATTTGCTGCACTGCTTTCTAACTGAGAACCAGGTTTGCCTCCAGAGGTGATTAAATAACAAATGACACTGAACTAATTAGATTCTGCCATCTAGTGACTCAAGAAGCTACGTGGAGCTTCTGCACGACCCTTCAGCTGAGGTTTGAGGACATCCTTGTGGGCTCAGAGCAGCAGCTGACTCTGATGATCAAACCCCAACTTTTCCTCTCAGTACACAGCATTAGTTTTCCAATCTGGCACTCTTTTGGTGCCTCTCCAGCATTTATCTGCTGCAATTGCTGGCAGTATCTTTATTTATTTGTTTTTCTTTCCACAATAAGCCTCTGGAAAACAAACAACATCTCTCTGCTGCACCTTTATCTTTAACCTGTCTCGCTTTTTGTTTTAAAATGTCACTTTTCCAGGACAGCTGCTGACAGACAGGTACCAATGTGATACTAATAACGTAAATATATAGCTGGAACATGTTATTTTTCCCTCATGTTGGATTCAAATAAGACCTTATATGACAGGTGCTTTTGGATGATCACTCACTCTCCATTTACAGCATTTTTGGCTGTGATGTTTCTCATGGCTGTGTTGTCTGAAAACTGAAAATTCCTCTGAAATTATTTTCCAACCTTGATCTTAATATTTCCTCCCTTCAAAGCCCTCCTTACTGCACCCCCAGTTTTTGGGCTTAAAAATCAATTATGCCAGCACCAAATTTGTTTCTTCAATGAGAATTTGGAGCAACTTCCTCCTTGGAGATATTTCTTATTTTGCTCTCCTAGGTCTTAAGAAATGAGAGTTTGATCAATGTTTTCTGTTAAATGGAAAAATCTGATAGACCAAAGCCAAATTTTATAAATTGTTGAATAAAGCTGGTAGCAAAAGGTGCTTCTATTTCTGCAGTATTTTTAAATATAATCCATATTTATCCTTAGAATAATAAAAAAGTATTTTGAAAAACCTTGACGACTTAATTTCTTAAATACATTGGTTGCTAAAATGCAGCCATGAAAATTATGTCTCACATCACTTGCAGAATCTTGCTGAATTGGATTATCTGACTGATATTTTGTGACAAATAGAGCTCAGCTTTGGGATGGAGAGACGTATTTTAAACTGACCTCAGTTCTGGGTTTGCAGGGGTGACTGGCATTATCATGGAATCAGAGGATCCCAGAAAGGTTTGGGTTGGAAGGGACATTAAAGTCCATCCCATTCCACCCCCTGCCATGGGCAGGGACACCTTCCACCATCCCAGCCTTGCAAAGGGTGGTCAGGCCTTGGCCCTGAGGCTTCTTGTTCTGGCTTCATATTGAACAGGGACACTGAAATTTGTGAGTTTGCAACTCTTTTGCTGACGGGAGCCCAAGTCAGGAACTCAGGTCAGCCTCAGAGTCCATTTTCACAGCAAAAGAGGAACAGACCTGAGCATTGCTGGAGGGGAAAAAACACCCTAAAGATGGTGCTTGTGTTATTTTAATATTGTTATCCAAAGTCCTTTTGTGAGATGGATTTCCAGAAAAATATTTGTACTTTATTGTGTGGATTGTATCATTTCATGTTGGACACCAGGAGGAATTTCTCCTTGCAAAGGGTGGTCAGGCCTTGGAAGGGGCTGCCCAGGGAGGTGTTGGAGTGCCCATCCCTGGAGGTGTTCAAGGAAGGCCTGGAGGTGGCACTGAGTGCTCTGGGCTGGGGACAGGGTGGGGATCAGGCACAGCTTGGATTCGATGGTCTGGGAGGGTTTTCCCAACCTTTTTTGTGGGATTCTGGGATTTTGATACACCTTTGTCACAACAATGCTGGGCAGTGGGTTCTGATCTATCTTGAGCCGAAGCAGTTGGCTGTGATGAATATGTGTTTTGATACTGCTGGAGATCTATCAAAATAATAAAGTACCCTCAAAAGGAGTCCAAATCTGATTTGTATTTAGCCTGATACTCTGGGGAAAAAAAAAATTAAAAAAATACTGAAACAAATCAAGCATTTTAGCCTGGGTCTTTTGCCAAAAGTCAAAGAACAACCTCGGAATTAGAAATGGATGCTGATTTCTGGAGGACCATGCATATATTGTTATTGCATGTTTTGCCAAGAGCTAACCCTGCTCCTTTAAAACTTTAAAACTGCAAGCAGCAGTGGTCCTGCAGCAGATTCTCTAATGGTGTTATTCAGATGGTTATTCTGGAAACTGAATACTGAGGAGCAATAAAAATATCACTTGTCTGGGTCCCAGAAGTGATGAAGTGGCAACTTGCATGGGGAAAATAACAGGAGGCAATGGCAGCATCCTGCAGCTGCTGAGCCTTGGAGTGAGACTTTCTGGTCCACACAGGAGCTGTTTATCAGTGGTAGTGCTGAGGCTTTCAGAGAGTAAAGTGCAGCACCTGAGAAAAAATCCCATTATGGAATGCCCAGGTGCTGTGCTGGGTTTGGCTGGACTCAGGACTCCTGTCCTGAGTGAGCACCAGAACAGATGGAGCTTGGAGCCAGGGACTAAATTAATTCAACAGACATTGTGTGGTCAGCTTATGGACATTCTGCAGGAGTGGGCTGTAAACTAAGGGAAGGATATCTGTGCATTAAGAGTAAAGGAGAGAAGGGTGGGGGCTGTACTGGTTTGAAAGCAAAACCAGTGACAGACTCCAAGTCAGAAATACAATTTATTAGAAAAAGGGAAAAAAAACAAAAGCTAAACAAAGTTCATGCAATAATACAAAGGAAAAAGAAACCCACTGGCAGAGTCAGGATCCAAGCTGACCCCTGTGGGTCAGGGTGTTGGTGGCAGGGCCATTCCATGGTGGCTGCAGCCCTCCTGCAGGGGCAGATGTGGCTCTGGTGGAGCAGGGATCCTGCAGAAAGGTGCAGCCCTGCACTGAAGGTCCAGTGGTGATAGATGGGCCTGGTCTCCCTCTGAGAATCCAGTGGAAAGGCTGCCTTGGTGTCCCAAATCTCAGGTTTTTATCCAGGTAGGAATGCTTGGCTCCTCCCC
>VYXF01001061.1:59500-114022 GCA_013397295.1 Polioptila caerulea
TACATGATTTGCAAGTGGACTCCAGGACTTCTCCCACTGTATTTGTTTATAGAAGTTGTCTTTCTATATATTTGTAAAAGTAGACAAGGATACTAATATACAAAATATACATATATGTGTATATATATATATGTGTATATATATATATAATGTATATGTATGACAATATAATAATGTGTCATTATATGATAATTTATATTATACAATAATTTATAATAATATTAAAGTTTATAATGAAATTCTTATATAATAATATACAAATATAATAATAAAACACTGAACTTGCTGATAAAAATTCAAAACAACATAATAAATAATAAAGGAATACTTTGATATTTTAAGGTTTCTCCTCTGATATTGGAATTTCTTTTGCTGACATGTGGTAGCTGCCTCATGAGTGTTCAAAATGCACAGAGATGTGTGTGATGTCTTACACATCCTTCCTCAAAAGTCAATTCTTCCCCACCACCCTCAAGTATTAGATGGCAAACATGTTGTGAATTACTCAGCCAAAAGTATTTCAGCTCGTTGGTGTACGGAGCTGTTTGCTCCGTCTGTCCAAATTATCTTGCTAATGGCCTTTCCTAATTTTTCTTAGCACTTACAAGCACCAGTTGTGGAAAATAAAGTGTTGGAAATAGCTCTGTACAATCAAGCTTAAATGATCGTGGTTATTTTTCAAATCAACAGAGAAATGTTTAATAAGTGCAGGTCACCTGTTCAGCAAAATGACATTTTTTTGGGAACAATTCTAATTAGGAAGCTGTCATCTGTTATCAAGTGCAGATCAAGCAATATTCCTTAGTTAGACTGGGGAAAAAAAAGTGTTCTTTTAATACTGGAAATGGATGGAGACCTAAATGCTTAATAGTGTAATCATCCAACCTTCTAAAAACAGGTCATTACACCCATGAAACCAGAGGTATTGCAAATATCAGCTCATTCTTGCAGCACTAATAAGAAAAGTTTGTATTAAAAGAGAGAAATACCTTCCAGCTAAATAGAAACCTGAAAATAGTAAAAAGCATATATTACTTACATGCATTCAATTACTTTTTAATTTTTTTTTAGGTTTTTTTTTTTTGTATCTGTTGCTTGGGACTGCCCTTTTCCTGTAGGTTTTCCTGTGTAATCACACAGAGGGATCTGTCATTCCCACTGAGGAACTGGAACATCAACTCTTTTCTGCATCTGCTCCTACATTTGGCAGATTCCCCCTTGTCCATGGATTATTTTTCCTTAACTCCCTCATCCCTGCTTGTTTCCTGGCCATATTTGTAGGCTGTAGAAAAGTCATCAGTATTATGATTGGCAGTAAATTTCAAGAGACTCTGTAGCTCTACCTTCCTTGTTTTGTTTATGCTTCTTTGGCTAAACCACAGTTTTCAATTTCTATAGAAGTGAAAAGAAATTAGTAATTAGTTGAACAGAGTATTTGTGGCTAAGAGAATGCAGTAGGGTAAGGAATATAATCACAGTGGGATTGAGGCAGGGTTGGAAATGGGAACACAGGAGGGTGTGGAGACAAGCACAGGGATGAGATGGTTAAAAATGGGGCTCAGATTGGCTCTGGAGACAAAACCCTCAGGTCTGCAAAAGGTGAGAAAGAAAGGCTGACTCAGGAGCTGAGCAAAAACAGTTTTAGAGGTAAAAAGGTAGGCAAAGGTCCTGTAATCAGCACGCTTAGGGCACTCTGCACATCCCAAATTCAGCTGTAATGCAGAATTGCAGGTGAATGAAGAAAGGTCAAGGAATTGCACATTTTAGCTTAAAAATTACCCCTAAAGGTGCTTAGAGTGAGGAAGAGCATCATACTGCTCCTTGCAAAGGACCTGGGGGTGCTGACAACTTCCAACAATTGTCATTGTCCTGGGGTGAAGTCACTACCTTGGGAGCCAGAGGTGCACTGGAAGAGTGAATGTAGGAAGGAAGGCAGGCAGGAAGGGCACAACCATGCAAAAGAAGTGTAAATAATCATCTTACAGTTGAAATTGCTTCCTAGGAATTCCTCTTTTTTTTTCCCTGTTTATCTTCCTTACCCTACAGCATCGTAGAAAAAAACATTTCCTTCCTTCCTTCCTTCCTTCCTTCCATCCTTCCTTCCTTCCTTCCTTTCTTCCTTCCTTCCTTCCTTCCTTCCTTCCTTCCTTCCTTCCTCCCTCCCTTCCAGCCCATACAAAATCCTGACAAGGCTTCAGGCACACCAATAATAAATTCCTGACCTCAGCTACACCAATAATAAATTCATGAGGTTTATTTGCTTTCTGATAATAACAAAGATTTTAAATTAAAACAAAAGAAAAATTGCAGGACCTCTACTCTTTGAGGAGTATTGTGAGAAAGCTACAGCAAGCAGTACCAGAGAGGCTGATACCTCTTCAGCTTGGCTTTATTGTCTTTATGATATAGACTTATACATTCTTTATTACATTTCAGAGACTTTTTTATATTCTTTCCCAGCAGCTAAGTCTTGTGCTTCAACTTAGAATTTGTATAAAGGGAAAATGAAGCAGTGAAGGAGTAGTTTGTGCTGCAAGTACTGAAATTTTCATCATGTGTTGCTAATACAACTGAAATGTTCTTTGCACAGGTGTATAATGAAGACAATTTCCATGTTCCAGACATCCTATAGATTAAATGGCACCGGTGAGGGTGGAATGAGAGAGGGGAGAGCTGAGAAAAGTTGTTAATATGCAATGCAAAAGGAAATACAGTTATGCATAAAACATTCCTATTCAACTGTGGCTATGAACATATACAACAAGCATATAGAAGTGCAAATTTATATATATGTATAAATAAATGAATAATTTAGGTGCATGAATTAATATTACAGAAGAAAATGATGAGAATCACTCGGTCTCAGGCAGCTGGCATCCCAAGGTGTTTAATTAATCCTGCTTGGTTTAAGAGAACACTTACAAATAAACCTTGTCAGGTATTGTGCAATGTGTGTTTTTCTACACAGATGTAGACTGTAAGGAAGGTACATTTTTCTGTATATTCAAGATACACTGAAGAATGTCAAATAACTGTGACAGAAAAAAAAAAAAAAAAGGAGTTTAGAAGTTATTAAACTGAAGGGTTGGTTATTAGCCAGTAGAAAACAGTGATTGCAGTCAGAAATTAGTGAGAGATGCCACTGACATCAAGATTCAGGGACCACAGCAAAACTCTCAGAGATAGAAACTTCTTCTAGTCAGGAGAGTGGGACTGTAATCAGAAAAATTACCAAGAAAGGAAACAATTTAGGGATGGCTTTGTTAAATGAGAGTTTCATATTACAACTTTGACAGGTTTTCCATTAAAATAGCATGGCTAATTATATCACCCCTATTTTTATTCCATAGCCTTTACTTTGTGAGCTACTCTGTTAAAAGTCCCGGGGAATATTCCTCATCCATTTGGTGATGGAGGAAGCAAAGAAATTTTAAATATGCTACAAAGCATACTGAAATAAGAGCTGGATACTGCAGAAGATAAATTTGGGGGTAAAGAGCTGAAGCAACACCTCATATGTCCCTGTCTTGGGCTGCAGTACAAGAGGTAACCAGAGGTACCCAGCAGTGTGTGTGTTCTACCATCACCTGCTGGAACTGGGGCAGGGTGAGGGCAATCCTCTGTTAATGAACCAGCTGATAAAAACCAGCTGGGACAGTTTCTTGATCTCTTCTACAGCCCATCCTCCTCCAGGGAGAGATCTTCTGCTCATGGGCCATTGAGTGTCACTGACAAGATTCCATCATCCCATTGGGAAATGNTTTCAAAATTATAGTAATTCAGAGGGAGGGCTTCCATTCTCCATTCCAAGGGAGCCTCCTTCCTTCCTTAGCAGACACATCTCATTCAAACCAAGACAGTCCCTCAAGATACTTTGCTGATACTCTTGAGAAAAATTATTTTATATTCAGTGTGTAGGTTGAAGGATGATGGTTTAGAAACTGTCTGTCTCTCTGCCATATTTTCAGCTTCTGCTTTCTTTTTCATGCTGATTCTTTGGATTGAGACCTTTCCTCACCTCAAACACAATTTAAGCTCGAAAATAACAGCAGAGGATAATTTATTTCATGTAATCAGAGTGTCTTGGGGTGGAAGGGACCTCTAGGCCATCTAGTTCCAATAAGCAGGGGCAGATATTTAGGAGATGTGACAGCAGCAATATTTGTGACCCCTAGAATGATAAATGTTTTAGGATAGGTTTCTTTATTGGGAAAATTTAGAATATTTAACCTAAACTACATTAATCCTAAGCAATCATCAGCAGTGTGATTATGCAGACATAAAATCTGCCTTCCTCACCTGCAAATAACCAAGAATTATTAATTATGGTTCATTCAAGCTACATATTTTGCCAAGGAAAGCCTGGGACAATTGATAGGTGGCTCATCACAGGTTTTTTTATGAAACCTAGGAAAAAATGGTATTTTTGTAATGAAGACCCCACCTTTATTGTAAATTTGGCTGACTGCTGATCCAAAATGCCAGTTTAAAATTTCCAATCACTGTGTGTTTCCTGTGCAAAGAGACCCAAAATCAATGGAAAATTTACTCTGAGGGTATCACTTAGGAGAAAACATGCAATTTCTATGAACCCAACCCTAAGGTGGGGTTTACAGTTGTCTCTGTAACACAGCAATCCAGTGACAAGGAGGAAGAAAACCTGGATTTATGTCCTGCTTCTTTCTTTACTTTCTCAATCACAGACTTAGGTATGAATTTAGTATTCAGTAAATATTCAGGGGGAAAATTGACTGGGATGAGGAGATAACATTATGCACATGAGTGCAACCACAAGAGGAGTTCTCAGATGTTTCTAGCACAGCCACCTCTTTACATTACAGGCTGGTAAAGGACCAGGCTGCTCCAAACAGGATAATTCAAACATCTGATGGCAGCCACGTGTGCAAAATGCCCAATTATTGGTGTTCAGGAGAATGGGGATCTCTCTGCTAAGAAGGGGCTCCAGGCACCTTCTTGGCTGCCAGATGTGGCTGAACATTGCACATCTGAGAGGGGGAAAGTGTGGGAATGGAGGACATGGAGAAAGGGGAACTGCCCTGTAACACAGAGGCAATGATATGGAAATGTAAAATGTGATGGATAACGGGCTGAGCAGAAGTTCCCAGCACAAGACTTCAGTCAGTTTGGTTCTCGGAGTCCACACAGGATAGCAGGAAAAGCAGGACTGAGGTGATAATTTTGGGTACACAAACTGTGTCCTTAGCTCTCTGGTCGGTAAAATCCAGAAGCAGAGGTGAAAAATCACCCAAAACCAGCATTTCTGGAAAATGTGCCATTAAACCACCTGGGAAAGCCTGGCTAATTCAAGAGAAAACAAAGAGGTTTATTGTACAGATCCCTCCGAGAGAAACTGATGGTGGGGAGAAAAATCTCTCACCAATACAGTGGTGGGCAAAGTCTAGGGGATGAAGACAAGCAAAATGAACCAGGCAGAGAATGAATCTCTCTCCCAGAGATTCATTCCTGAGCAGTGAGGGCTGGGTGGAGAGGAGCAGAGAAATGAAAATGTGCTCTGGAAAGAGTTTGCAGCTCAAAGATGTTCGTAGACAAATCTGCATTGTTTGTGTTCAGACAGATGGAAAATACATGAAGAATCTCAGCGTGTGCAATTATTCAAGAATCAAATTCCAAGATTATTTTGGTGCCTGAATATGACATTTATTGATGTGAACCTTTTACCAAAACCTCACTTGATATTTTGGAAATAAAGGTGAGTTAACCACTTGTTGTTTCCTGGGTTAATACTGCTGACCTTCCCAACTTATGGACAGACCTGCAAACCCCCCAGCAGCACACAAGACACAGACAATTCTCACATCTTTATCCCTTCTCTGTGCAGATTGGATTCAATAAATTACTCTAATTTCTTCCCCCCAAATTTCAAGTATATTTTAATTCTACAAACCCAGATCATAATGGATGTTTTGTTAATACTTTGGTTAAATAAAACTTTTAAAGATAGTACCAGCCAAAGTTAAATTAAAGAGCCGAGACACCCTGAATAAACCAGCTTTAATATTTTAGTGTTTCCTGCCTTGAGGCACATTTGATTAGCAGTCCCTTCATGCTCTTCTTGAAAGATCAGCCAATCCACCAGTTTCTGTAACCCAGAATACATATTTATGGGGTTTTTTTCTCCCAAGGTTTTAAGCACGCTCAGAAAGTTTGAAAGAATAAATTCAAAATTCCTATTTTTTTAATCAAACATTCTAGATGAGGATGGAGTAAATTTTAATAAAAATTGCCCCAAATTTGAGGAATCTGTTGTTATACTGTAATAAATCACTGAATTACTAAATTGTTTCAGAGCCCAGATGTTGCTTGGATAATTCTCATAAAATTAAGAAATTAAAGTTATAACCATTTGCCCTGTTTAATTTAATGGAGAGAGGAATTAGAAATAAATTCAGAGTGTAGTACTTAATAAAATATGACATTCACATAACCTGAAACCCTTTCCTGCAGTAAAACTGATATATAAATAGAAATTTCATAAATAAGAATGTTCCAATATGATTTTCAGATAATTTCATAATGATCAGCCTGGGACACAGCTGCTCTGGTTTCCTATCCCTCTTTTCCTTTCGTTATGCTAAAACAAAGCATAAGGTGCAAAGAAAGAAAAGAAAATCAGAGGGATCCTTTTATGTGAGGGACCAACTCAGCACAGGGTGGGATTGTTGGTGTGTCCTGGGCAGGGCCAGGGCTTGGACTGCAAGGTCCCTGTGGATCCCTTCCAGCTCAGGATATTCTATAATTCTGTGACTCTGACTACTTATACCCAAGATATTCTTTTGATTCTGCTGATTTTTATGGTTCTGAGATTTTATAAAGTCATTATTTTAGAAATGCAAATGATCTATTTAGTTCAAACTCCAGTATTTTTAATTAAACAGTTTCTTCTAAATTGACTCAGTTGTTTTTCCTTTGAGTTTATATGGCAAAGGTGTTTTTCAAAATTTTTCCACCCTCTCTGGTTTTCCTGTGAGTGAAGATGATGTCCGTGTTAGTGTTTTCTATTTAAACAGCAGATGCTGTGCCTCCTGAAAAAACTCTGAACCCATTTCTTCATCCCAGGAGTGGAACACAACTGCCCTTAAACATTTCTCAGCTAAACCAGAAACAGAGTTTATGGCAGGAACTTATTAATCATGTGCTGCATCAAATCTGTGGAGAGAACTTCAGAGGACAAATTTTTAATTGCTGGAATTGGGACTTAGCCAGGACACAAGGTTAATAAGCTAATTCCTCCACGGGGTATTAAAATACTGCTCCCCATCAATACTTGGGCTTTGCATTCTCTCTGAAAGATGACCCCCAGGAACAACAGAAATTTCTGAGTGCTGCTGACACCTCTTTCAGAAGGGCAATTCTGCAATGACATGGACTGGGGGCATGGTCCAGGCACCCAGCACAGGTGACCTTGCTCACCTGGTGAGATGTGCAGCAAGGATTGCCTTGCACACACCACCCTCCCCTATCAGTGCTCATCATGAAAGTGTTTCTTTCTTGAAATAACATTTCAAATAAGAGGACGAGCCTTTGCAACCTGCTTTCTTTGTTCCATTGATACTGCACACTTGTTTTTCCAACCAAGCTGCAGCAATCACAATTGTGAAGGTTTTGCTCCTTCCCTTTTATTTCTGATGATCTTTTGTAGCAGAAAATTCTATATAATGGTAGTAGAGTTTTCTTGAAACTCTCTCCCGATTTCTACTTCTTAAATAATTTTTTTCTTCACTTTCATTCCACCATTTTGCTAACTTCAAACATGCCATATGCAGCTAGACTGAAAATTAATTCTCACTGCAAAGCAGTAAGAAGAATTATAGCAACTCCACCCCTTCCCTTTCCTCAGGGTGGTGGTGGAGTCACCATCCCTGGAAGTGTTCAAAACACAACTGGATGCTCACAGATTGCTGGTCTGTACATCAGCTGATGGGAAGCAGGAAATGAATTCCTTCTTTTGCTTGGCTTGTGTGTGCTGGTTTGATTTACCTATGAAACTTTCTTTATCTCAACCCAGGAGCTTCTCCCCACCCTGCGGGGGGAAGTGAGTGAGGCTTTGTGGGGCTGAGCTTAACCCACAGCAGAGGCAGAGCCTGAGCTGTAGAGAGCTGAGAGAATCTCCTGTGGCAGCTCAGTCATCAAAGGCAAGGCTGCAGACAGCAGATCTGCCCCCTGCATTCCTCTGGTTCCCAAGAAAAACAGTGCAGGACAAAGTCATGGATCCACCTGTCCTGAATAATTCAGCAGTGTAACTTGGTTTATCCAAAGCTGGGTAGAATTCCAGCATGAAAAATGATGCAACGCTTCCTTTCTGAGATTTATGTAAAATTGCAAATCATGAATTCAAGGGTAAAACTCACTGAGTTTCAGCAGCAGCTCCCATCCTCGTGGAAGACTGGGAGGTGATCACTGATCTGCTCCTTTGACTTTAGGTGGGTAATTTGAGAAAGATGTTAACAATTCAGTAACTGAATTGTTCCTCAGAATACCCAACTACACCAGTAGGAATGGCAAAGAAAAATCTATTTTATTCTTCATCTTCTTTGCTGGATTCTGTTCCATCTGCTCTCCAAAAGGTCCTGTATAACCTGGGCTGTGCAGTCTGACCACAAACACCATTCCAACCTGCTTCTGGACAGCCCAGCCAGCTAAAGCACCTTCTTTCCTCAAATTTTCTGACCTAACGTTTAGAAAAGTTTCAGCTTTGGTTTGGAGACTAATGTAGTGCAAGCTGTGAGGACAAATGTTATCATTAGGAAAGGGTAATTAAGGAGTTTATATTACTTTTATTCCAAGTTCAGACTATGGAAACACCTGGAGAGTGGATTAACCAAAGGAATTGAGCATAGTCATAGAACATTTTTGTTTAAAGTCAATGATTTATGTCCACCTAGATCATAATTACTTGGTTCTTTCTTGGTCTACTGGGGCAAATAAAATTATGCAGATTTTCCAGAATCTTATTTTTGCTTTTCTTCTCCCAGTTTGTCAGTGACTACCGGAAAACACAGAAAACTGTGAAATGAAATGTGGGTCTTGATAAAAAATGTGTGTAGACAATATGCTAAATAGTGATGGAAAAAATATTTATTAATTGTGTTTCAGTTAATAGTAGTAAAAAGAAACTCTTCCTAGGTATATGTTTACGAGTATTTTTCACTACAGTGTTAACAGTTTCTCTAAAAATCCTAAAATACAAAAATACATTAAAAAAATTTAAATGTGCCTATGTCTTTCTGGATAGAAGAGGATCCTATTTATAGTGGGAAATAGTAAAAGCACTGTGCCTATAATCTAAAGTACAATAACAGAGAAACAAATTCTTCCAACTGTCTTTCATGTGATCTTATGGCTGTGTCCCCAAGAATGGCACTGAATTGTTTCCTCCATGTTAAGGCTTCCTGCAGAGATAAAACCATGAAGGGACAGTGAGAATCAGTTCAGGACTCCCAATCACCACTGCCAGCATGGGAAGCTGAATGGCAGCAGCCACCAACACTTCGTTCACATCATGATCTGACCAATATTTGCCAGCTCTGACAGGATGAGGAATTTCCTGTTTGTCGTGTTCATTAGTGTAAAGCTGATGGTAAAGCCTAATTACAACTCGTTAAGTCATGTAGGTGTGTACCTCAATCAAAACAAGTTGCAGGACTGTTCTCTTGCTTCAAGGGTAGTCCCTGTTGCTTTTTTTCTCCTCCAGATACCTGTGTTTGTTTGGGATCCATGTATTTAGAGATAACAACATCAGAGATAATGGCATTTGCTGCTGGAAGCCACACAGAATCCTGCATATCTGGAGCTTCAACACATACACAAACCTTAGGATTCTTTCCTGTCATTTCTGCTCTCTGATGGATTATACCAATAAGTTAAAAGAGGAACAAAGGAATTAATTCAGTATTCTGTGTGCTGAGGAGCAGGTGGGAGCACTGGCAGTAATTACAAGATTTACTCAGTGTAAGATTTACTCAGTCCTGCTCTGTCCTTGCTCTGCTCACAGAGCTCCAAGTGCAGCCTTGGGGGGCTAAAACTACAGTGGGTCCATGTTCCTCAGAAGAAACAAGGTTTTCACCATTTATTTCTTTCCCTGGTTGCAATAAGCCACCAATATCTGCCTTGACCAAGTCATGCCAAGGTGAATTCTTTGCCCATATTTAATGCTGATCTGTTCACTGACACTTTTTCAGTCGTGCAACATGCCAATATGCAGAGTTCAACTTTCATGACTGCAGTACCTCTGAGAGAAAATGAAGCTGAAAGGTCTGCTGTGTTGTGCTGCTTTGATTAGCATGAACATGAAACCTGAATTAGGACTCAGATGGAGAAACTCCAAAAATAAAAGTGTCACAATTTAAGATAGTTAAGAGACCAAATCTATTTCTTCCCATGAAAGGGTGGAAAATGTTTGATTAATAAGAATTAGTTGTAGCAGTTGAGGGTTTTTTTCTGGAGAGGTGAGGGGTTTTCTTGAGGATTTTTTCCTTTAAGAAAGATCTCTGATAATCATGTGTTCAAACCACCTGCTCCAAACCAGACCAGCTCCAACATTAGATCAGGTTCCTCAGGGTGATATCCAGCTGAGTTTTTAATAAACTCCGTTGAATTTTGAATAGTAACTAATAATTCTTATTCTAATTTGCTAGAAGTAATTTGTAAGATTAAAATTAAGAGACCCCAAGTCCTAATCATATTGAAGCCAACAGGATGCTTCCTGATTAACAGAGGTTTGATTTATTCTCACCCAGGTTTCCTGCACAGAGTTTCCTCTGACTTATACAGGACAGTAAAAATAGGGATGAGATGAAAGGCAGTCCCCCAACAAATCTCTCAACACCACTCATATCACATCTTTGACTGGCTCAGGGGCTACCTAATTTATGAAGCAGCATCAGAACTGGGATATGGCACCTATCAATTAAATCATTTCCCTGAGCAAATCCAGCTCCTGTGCCTCACTTATATTTTTCAATTCCATCACTGAAGCTCTAACAAGTGCAAAATGAAGGTGATCTGGTAAGATCTTACAATTCTTTTGCATTGCATTTCCAGTCTTCTAGAGATTGTTGTTTTGTGCATCACAATTTTGGAAATAGAACACCTGTGGAAAAGAACAGCCCAGTCTGGACCTTACTGGGGAAGGATATAGATTTCTGGAAAACTAAAGCTACTTCAGATGACCTTAGTTATTATTTTTCCCCCCTGGTTTTCAATGACAAAACACTGCCAGTTCTTGGGAGTGGTAAGGGTTCCCCATGGGGTTGATAACACCACTTGGAATGAAATGAAACTTTTGTCTACATTCATGTGAAACTTATGGAGAAAGAAAAATGGGTTGGATTTTGAGTTACCTGGGTTTAGTAAAGTTTGGGTTTTTTTTATTTTGTTATGATTTGTTTAAATTTTGAGATCATAAATATCCACTTTCATAATTTGGACAGAGGAGTTTAGTGAAAAATGTATTTTGTGTGGATTGTTATAATATTTTTTGGTTACAACTGATACCAGTAGCCTGTTTTCATAATTTTTTTTTTTTTTAATAATGATAATAAAGAGGGATAGTATCTGTCTAGAAGAACTGTCAGTGCAAACAGCTGACAGAATGGAAGGGAGAAATGTGAAATGATCTCAGCTTCTTAGAAAATGAAGAAGGAACCAAAAACTATTTACAGTCACAGAGAAAGTTCATGGTTATGCTGAGCCTTCCTGATCTCAAGACATCTGGGGTGTAAACAACAGAATATAAAACCTGCTGTAAGCAAAAGGCCAGGAGGCTCTGCTGAGGGAAGGCGTGGAATATCCTGGGTTATGAGTTCTGTCTTTTAAAGGCTCTTTGGTTCTGGGACCACTCCTGTTGGAAGTGTCAATGGCTCATTCCTACTTGGGCTGGTGCCTTAGATTTTAGCTGTTATATTTTAGATTTTGGGCTGTTTCAGTGGGTAGTTTTAGATTTCATATTCAGTGTTACTGAGTTCTCTTCACAGAGCAGACAGACAAAACAATTCCTTCTCCAGCTCCACACCAAGGACAACTTTCAGACCCAAGAACGAAAACANATCAGCATCCTGAAGGCAGCAGGCAGATCCCAAGATCCAGCCCCATCCAGCACCTGGGTGTGCATCCAGCAGCTCTCAGGGGTGCCCTCTGTGCATCCAAGCATCATTCCCACCTGACTGGCTGTGGGAGGGGGCGTTGGGACTCTCCAGACAGGAAAGGAAGAGCAGAGGGAGAAAACAGTGCCAGGAAAAAATGCTCAGGTGCAAAGGAAGAGGAGAAATGGGAGACAGCAAAAAAATGATGCACTGGAAGTATCAGGAGGGAAAAACTCTGATTAAATAATTCCACCGAGCAGAACCTGAGGCTTACCAGAGCAGCGTGTGAAGGTTAGCACTGAAATCCTCCTTTTGAATGTAATAATGCAAATATAATCCATGAATACATAAAAATGACAGTGAAAGATCTGCAGCTCGGGAAGAGTGCTGCTGAATTTGTACCTTTGTGTAGAAGCCACCTGAAATCCGAGTGCTGTTTGGAAGATGAAAGGCAGATTACAGCTCAGAGTACAGAGGAAAAATGCACTGGGAACATGGTGAGAAGCAACAGGAAAAGGAGATTACCCTTTTCAAGTTTTTAAAGTAAATTGAGTGGTATTGATAACAAAAGTTCAAGCAAAAAAATTCTGAAACTAAATTTTTCTATAACAGAAGTTGTGAATTCACAGGCATCACTTTATATCATTTTCTAATAAAACACTTGAGAGTCCTCACCCTTTGGTTTTGCTTTATAGACCTTTCAGCAAGTAATGCAAAAATCTGCATAGGTGACAAAAACTAGATAAGGTTTCTTTTAAAGCCACTGTTCTGTATGAACACTGAATGAAGTATGAATACTTCTTTATGCATTTTTGTATTTCTGAAATATGATAATTGGCACCTCAGTGTTCTCAAATAACATGTTATGGATAACAGAACAATAATATTTTCTTTCCTTATATAACTCTCTATATATGAAGATATTTTAGTCTCTTTTCTTGATTTTTTAACCAATTTTAAGAGTAATTATTTTTATAATATACTGAGTAAAATACAATTAAATTTAAAATAATCCTAGAAAATTGCATTACATAGTGGATGGAGACAAAGCACGAAGTGACCTTCAGGTAGAAAAAAGGGATTATTTTTGGTGAATCACCAAATCAAAACGACATTTCCAGTGTCACAAATGGAAGTATCAATGCCAGAAATAATTAGAAATAATTACTGGGATTCATCAAGAAGGTATTCAGCTCTCCTACCAAATTTTATTAGAAGGGAAATAAGGAGTGGTGATAAGTTATGGACTTCGTTTGGATTTATCTCAATGCAATGGGCAGAAATAATCCGATTTTTGGGCTTAAGTTTGGGTTCTCTGCGCTTCCCTTCTGCCATCATGCCATGAAATCTCTCTGTGCAGAGCTCTGTGGTGCAGGTGGATGCCAGAACTCTTATTTTGCTGCTACAATCAAATACCACTTTGGCAACCCTTCACTATTTTGATTTCTTTTTTTATACAGAAAGCTGTAAGAACATGTAGTGAGAGAATAGGGATGCTTTCTTTAGCCTTCAGTTGATGATCCCTTTCCTCTGAATAAGTTGTTACCTCTGTGAAGAAAAGTTATTCAAATATTGATAATATACAAAAGTTTTCTGATCAATGTATTTTTTATTAATAACCTACCACAGTCAATGTAAATTGTATTAACTCCCTGGAATGATAAGAAATCCTGACATTTCAATATATTACTTCTTTTTTCTCCAGCCATTCATTTCCATTTCTTTTTTACACAGTCTAATATTCTTCATGCCAGTGTGACAGTTCCACGTTCAGTAGGAAGAAATTAGACTTTAAGAGTTTGCCCTGCAATATTTTCATTTCATTTATGGGATCCCCTCATTGCTAATGACATTTTGTCATTAAAATCACTTCTGCAGTCGTGTAATAACAATGATGGACAAATGCTTTTTCTTTCCTTCCCTCTGGCTCTTGCTCTGGGGCAAAGTATCTGGTTTTGTCCCTAAAAAGAGGCATATTCCAGGTAAATTCTGGGGCTGCCTCATCCCCGTGTCCAAGGGCAAGCTGGATACAGATACAGATATAAATATATATTCTCTATGAAACAAGAAGTTCATAAGACATGGACAAAGACATCAGAAAAAAGACAGTAAACTTAAAGTACATTCCCTGAAGGAAGACTCTTTGTGAAAATGCAATTTCCTTTATTGTTTTTAAGGTGCTGAAATTTAAGATGTAATAAAACATGAATACCAATTTGGAAGCATTAGTTGCTCCTGGCAACCTTGAGAATGCATTATGCTTCATTTTTCTTCTCCATCATCTCTGCAGAGGCTGAGCAAGGGAATGAGTAACAACACGTGCTTGCTGAACCAATATACACATCTGACCTCCTTTTCCCCTTCTCAGGAACAATAAATTATCATTAAAATTATGGCTGTAGGTATGATACTCTCAGGCAGTGCATCTCAGCTCAGGAGGAAATTCACCCTCGTGCCACCATTTGACATTATAAAGCAGTGCATTTCAGCCCCAAGGCAGCTGAGTGCATTTCCCAGAGGACAGCTCTGTTTGCATTTTGAAAGGCTGGCATAAAAATTACCAAATTAATAAAATATTTTTAACATAAATCAGCATCAGTTTAAAGAAAACCCAGATTCCCTTGTGCAGAAGGCAGTAGAGCAAACTGCATATGATGGAAAAGAAGGTGAGAAATTATTCTTGAGCTGAGAGGGTGTCAAAATTACTTTCTAAACTAGACTTGAAAAGTTTACTTCATTTTTTTTAATACAGTTAATTTTTCTCACCGTCTTCCTCTAACACCACTCAGAGCTGCTGCAGCTGAGGAGTCAAGATATGTGGATGTCTGTAAATTTCAAGAAACACTTGTCAAGCCCCTCTGCAACATCCAGTCATCAATTTAATTTACATTGCATTATTCATTAGACATTCAGAGAGAGCAACAGAGTGGAAAGAACTGGAAATCTGTATTAGACCCAAATATACCCATCTAAAAATTCACACCCGAGAGATTTCTTGACTGAGAAAGGAAAAAAAGAGGGGAGTTGTATTGCCATTGATTGCTGAAGGGTTTCCATATCATCTCAAATGTTTAGGGAGATTTTGGGGAAGTTTCTCCTCACTTGTGAGCCAGAACATCTCCCCCACGCTGTGTTGAACAGCCTCCTCCTGCTCTGAGCTCTGTCCAGGCTGTCAGACCTGGGATTGCCTGCCCTTCTGGGAGGTTCAGGCACTGAGACAGGAAGAGGTTTGGATTCAGGAATACCTCTTTGATGACTTTCAGCATGAAAGGCAAAAGCAAAACAGTGGGGAAACAGAAGATTAAACACAGAGATGCACAAGCCCTGACATGGAGCACTTGAGGGAGGCTCCTTCCAGTGCCTGAGGGAGCTGGCAGGAAACATGGAGAGGGACTTCTTATAAGGGATGGAAAGCCAGGACAAGGGGGAATGGCTTCCCACTGCCAGAGGGCAGAAATTGTGCCCTGTGAGGGTGGGCAGGCCCTGGCACAGGGTGCCCAGAGAAGCTGTGGCTGCCCCTGGATCCCTGGAAGGGTCCAAGGCCAGGCTGGATGGGGCTTGGAGCAACCTGGGATGGTGGAATTTGTCCCTGGTGGAATTGGATGATCTTAAAATCCCTTCCAACCCAAACCAATCTGGAATTCTGTCGTCCTGTGACAATGAAGACTCAAGACAGGCCACTGGTGGATGGGTCAGGGGAGGAGCTGCTCATGCAGGATCTTGGAGGGCTTCACTCAGAATTTTCTCCTTGACTAAAAGAAAGGAAACAAGATCATCATAAGTTCCATGGAAAAAACAAACTTGAAGGATGTTTCAAGGGGATTATGGGAACTGGTAAAACATCTTATGGGAAAGGGCCAAACATGGAGGGAAGGAGGCATTGGGGTGTAAAAAACATAGAAAAAATGAGAGGAGGGGTGGTGATGCTTTGCTTTTGCAAGTAAACAATTTGTGCACATAAAAATGGCCAAATTTGTGCAAGAAAACAGCTGGTTCCTGTCCAGCCACGTTTGGTACAGGGGTAGGATCCTGCTGAGAACATGGAACACACATTGGGGAGGTCATGGGTGCACGCCTGTTCCCTCAGCCCCATCGTGTGGGATGTGCTGGCAGGCTTTAGGCCTGATCAGCTGGCCAGTCAGGCCAGGCTCAGGCCACTAGGACTGCCCATGACCAGGTGAGTGGAGCCTGGAAAGCTGCAACTCATCCCTGTGTTGGCAAACCAGACTTGTGTCCTTCCCGCCAGGGGAGGAGTAAACACACACAGTGCTCTCACCAGCAAGCACTGGGGGAAACAAAACAACTTTCTAATGATTTATTAAACCTTAAATAACTCCAGTGAGAAACTTTTACACATATTTGATCAAGACAGAAATAGACACATCAATGCACTGCACAGATTTTGCTCTGCTCGCTGGCTGATGAGACAGAGCTGCTTAGCAGGAATCCCATGGGAGACACCATCCTTACAACACTTCCAGTTCAATTTTTCAGGCTTGAAGGGCCTGAGGTCTTAAAACTTATGGGTTGCTATTGCAGATGAATTTCTGAGTCTATTAAAGGCTTGTGAAATACTACATAATCTACATAAAAGGAAAAAAACCAACACTGTAACAGCCAAAGTGGTGCTAGTCCTCGTTGTCCCTCTCTACTGTGGCACTCATTTCTCCATCTGTCTCTTTTCACTGCTGACACTTCACTGGGAAAGGAAAAAACAACCACCACCACCTAAAGAAAAAAAAAAAAGTTTTACATTTCATGCCTATTTAGTTTTCAGCACCTTAAACAAAACTGAGTGTTTGGAAGACAATAGGATATGATCCTTATACAGTTGTTATCTGGATTTTATGTCTTTGGGGGTTTTTTTGAGAATCACTGAATGATTCCTTGCACCACTGCCAATGGACCCACTTTTTCCTAATCTTCCTTTTGCTGCTCATATCCCTTTAGAAGCTCTTTTTTCTGCTCTTCACATCCCTTTCCAAATCCAAATCCAGGCTTTAGCTTTTCTGACCCCATCCCTGCATCCTCAAACTGGAGCCCCCTTTGGGGTATTAGGAATGCAACTACTAAAATTAATTGCTGAAGCTTGAAAACCTTGGGAGTTTTCAGTTTTAGCTCTCTTGTAAAAAAATAAAGCAACCCTCTAAAATAAAGGACATCTCTTGTGTGGCTGGATCTCTCTGAAATGGCTCTCCCAATATGCCACCATATCTATAATCCCACCTTCTAATTTCCATTTAAGCAAGTAAAAATAATTTTTAAAAAATTACCTTAAAGAATATCAGATTGTTTTCAGACTTCTAGGAATCAACTTCTTATCTTTTCTTTCACCGCAATTATCAAAATAGCTGATTTAAAATTTCAGTGATTGATCAAAGCCTGTCCTCATTCTTCCACACAACACACAGTTTTTCCTCTAAATCAATTATTTGCCCAGATTTGCTCACAGTGTAATACTTTTTCTGATTTTAGCTAATTAGATTTTGCCAGGTCTTGTGCATTTTCAGTTGTTCAATCTCTATCAATCACTTTAATTGGAGCAAAGAAGCAGTAGTTTGCATGATCTTGCTATTCAGTGTAGTCAGCTAGGCTGTCAAATAAGCTAGATTGTGCTTGTTTTCCATTTTATTTATTTATTTCAAGCAATATTGGTCAAATTTCAAGGGCTGATATGATTTAGAGGTATTATTTTGATTTAGGAGTTACAGGCAAATTAATTATTGCAATTATTGCAAGGTAATGTGGAGCATCATTTTGCAAGTGTCAGCTACTTTTTAAATATCCATAAATTAGTTATTTCCCCTTTTATTTCTCTTCTCTGTATCTAAAGGAACTGAAATTAGGTGTATTTGTGCAGTACATCCGTTTCATGAGGTTTGACTGCAATCAGACTTTGCTGAAAAGTTCTGAAAAGCAACATTCAGTCTCTTGAACTGCAAAATCCTGTTGTATTACCCCACAGCACAAATTCAGCCTCTTTATCAGGCAAAAGAAACTGCCATGAATTATTACTGCACCTCTCCATTCCCCAAGTCCTGGGAGTTAAAAGAGAATAATTGCTGCCATGCAGCTAAATTAAAAGTGTTGTGTAAGTTTGGTATTGGCACCTTGCAGCTCAGTTGCTTTCAGGGGTGGTTGTTTAAGGGGCTGGTTAAATTAATTCTATACCAATTCCTCTTCATGGATTTCCCTCTCAGTGGCAAATTTAAACTCATTAAATGCTTTTCCATTGCCCGTGTCCATAGAAAATGGACAATTTAAAAAATCTCAGGTTGACAGGGGGTTTATATGGGAAGCGGTCATGAAGGATGTGCTCTTTAGCATCATCTCTAAACAATATATTCCAGGAAAAAAGCCTTCCCAAGGAAGGGATATCCAAATATCCCCTTAGAAAGCACCCCACTGCTGCTGGGCTGCACAGTTCATGCAAGAGCTGCCTCGTGTTCAGGTAATTAAACAACACACATTTCCTGCTGCCAGATCAGTCCTGCAGCTAAAGATAAACAAGTTAAAATATGCTAAAGTTTGACTCCTGGAATACTTGGGGAAAGTTAGGAGAACATATGGTGAAACAATCTGGCTGTATTAATTTCAAGAGGAAGTCTTTCTCACAGAGTAAATGATGTAATTCCCAATATACAGTCCTCTTCAAAATTAAAATGTTTGCCTAATGCATGAAGTTCAAAGAGTCGACAAACTTCCAGAGCCAAGTCCTGGGAATTACATGAGTTAAAGTTCCTTTATATCACTCACTACTTCTGATTTTTATATTAAAAAACCAACTCTGCTACCAGATCTGTTCTCCAAGATTAAAATTACACTAGAAATTAATAATCTAAAATTAGCCTGTTTCTGAACACAGTACCAAGTCCACCTACAGGAAAGTGTATTTATTTCTTGCTTCTAAAAGTTGGAATAAAACTGTGGGTGAGGTTGATAATTATTTATTTATTTATTAATTCATGGGAGCCACATGGGCAACTGAATATTTTTAGCCAATTTATTCCATTGTTTGGTGGCGAGAAGAAGTTACTTATCAACAAAGTGAGATTTGAAAGTGTTTATTATTATTATTATTATTATTATTATTATTATTATTATTATTATTATTATTATTATTATTATTATTATTTGTTATTAAAAATCAGCCCAAGTACAGCCATGAAAGGTCACTGGCACAAGTCTACTGAGCTGTTGGTAACAAATATTTGCAGAACCAGGAGTTGGACTCCAGGGTCCTTACAGGTCCCTTCCAGCTGGAGATATTTTGTGATTTCATCATGCTATGAAATGTATTTCTGATTTCTAAATAGTGTTCGTAGACAAATCTGCATTATTTGTGTTCAGACAGGTGGAAAATACATGAAACAAACCCAGACTCGTTCATTTCTAGGAAATGTGCTTGGACAGAAGTGAATGCAGGTTACTTTGTACTAATTGGATTGGTTTCAGGAACTGTGAAGTGGATTTTGTTCCTGCTCACTCTGTACAGATAATTCCCAGAATCTGCAATACTCATATTCAATCTGAGCAAATCCTACCAGAGATGGAATAAGCATTAATCCACAAAAATTATGATGTGCAACCAATTATACTCCAATCCATTTCAAGTCTACCTATGTCCCTAATCAGTGGAAATTATTCCTGTAATCATCCAAACAAAGCAGTCTGATAATACACAGCATTTTTTTTCTGGACCATGGTACCTTTTTCTTCCTGGGAAGTTACATGGGCAATTCAATTACTTCAGCCTAAATTAATAAACCTGTTAAATGGAAAAACATCCTTAGATTCATACAATTAAGGAATCATGGAGTTTTTAAGGTCAGAAAAGATCAGCAAGTCCCACCTTTGCCCAAATTCCCCATTCTCACTAAACCAGGACACATTTGCTGGCTGTCAACATCCATCACTTCATTCGACCATCTGTAGAATGGGATAATTTGCTTAATTTGTCTGTTCTTCAAAAATGCTTCTTCTAATAGAGGGGACGAGCCTTGTAATGCTTCTGTGAAAGATTGAGGAATGGCTGCCAGGGCTGTCCTGCAGAAAAGAGACTGAGCTGGGCAATGACGTGGCAGGAGGGAATCATGCCATGCTTCTCCCAGGATGATCCCTGGGGATGGTGGCACAGGCAGTCCAAGGCTGACAAACCCCAGCTTTGACAGTGGCTTTATGGGAGCTGTGGGACCTGTTATCACAGAACAGTGCAGGGTCAAATGTAAGGGAAAACTGAGCAGGAATATTGGACAGCAAAGCACTGGAGGGTTAGGAGAGAGGTTTAATGACATGTTTTCTCTCCTGAACATCTTTGGTCAGAGGCTGGGACAACAATTTATTCAGGGGAGTGTGTACCATCGCCTTTTTCTTGTGTTTTCCCCTCTGAACCTGTTTTTGCCCACTGCTGACAGAACAGATTGACCACTGAGCTGCTGCACTGCAGCTACCCTGGTGTTTGCTAGGGAGCTTCAGTGTGAAACTCTCCAATCTATTCTGCAGAGCTGCATTTATTGCAGCAAGGCTCCATCACCATTCAGCTTAGAGTAATTGTTCCTCTTTCTACCCAAGAAAGCTCAACAATCCATCTTGGCCAAGAGAAATCCACATATTTTGTAAAAAGTGGCCCTGTCAGAGCTCACAGCCCTTACCTACAGCAAAATCCATGTTAATGTTGCAGAGCAATCTATATGTGCTTGTGTGAGTGCATTACCCATTGATTAGGGAATTTGAAATAGTCATGATGAAGGTGTTTAGAAAACTGATAATCAAACTAGTTTTAAAATAAATAAAAAAACAAAGTTCATTAAATTCCTTCATAGACAATACATTTCCTAACTGGTTGTTTGTTCTTATACATTATTTGCCATCAGCTCTACAAATACAGAGCTGCTGGTCTTCAAAAATTGCTTTTAAATTATCAATAGGCACTGCTATCATGAAATGGTGGAGATGGACACAGTCCTCCAAGGGTCTTGGTCACTTAGGCCTTGAGAGATCTGTGAGGAGAAAAATTGAAACCAACGTGAACCTTTTGATTTTTTTCAATGTTTTCTTCTTTGTAACATTTGTGATATTTTTCTATTTCTGCCCGAATCCCCTAAAGTGGAACCTCAGCTGTTCCTCATATTAATTTGGTTTTCTGGCTTCACCAAACATCCTTGTTGTCTCTTGGGGGGGATGTTCCACCCTTTTGCAGCCCCTTATGCTCATCTTTTTCTTAGCCTGGCAATTTTTATCACCTGCCTGTCTCCTGTTCGTTGCTGTCTCAGTGGTCACATTGCTCATTCCTCAGTGCCAGCGTGTCTGGATTTGCCAGCCCTGTTTACAGCCCTGCTTACTTCATGTTACTGCTCTCATCAGTTTGTTCTGAGCCCAAATATATTAATTATATTCTGTCCAATAACAATTTATTGGTGTCACATGCCTCTGCTTTGGCTGCATGGAGAGTGGCTTTTATAGCTGCTGTCTTTGGTTGTAGAGACCATCCTGAAATGTCCCCACAGTCACAGGAGCAGTTTAAGTTCACATAATAAAATGAACAGTTTGAAAACCACATTTGTGCCAGAAACCCTCTAAGGCAGACTTCCAGCATAAAAACCAAGCTCCTGACACTCAGAGCTTTACCTGTGAGCACAACCTGAGCCAGTTTTGGCCTCTCCATCACCACCTGGAACACTTCTGTGTGTGGATGCAGGGTGGATTCCAAATGATTTGAGGGAGGTATCGTTAATGTGGACACAACCTAACAGATGCAAATTCTCCTTCTGTTAAAAGAATACTGACTACCAATCTAATGAAATGCTTCTTTATCATCCAGAAATAGAAGGTGTAATTTGAATTCACCATTTGCAGTGTTTATAATTCCCAGAAGCTGCTTTTTTCATTATTTATTCTTTCAAAAACAACCCAATTTCTTTGTTACCCAGACAAAAGCAAGTGTCCAGAATTCTTTAAACTGATATGTAAGAATTTTATTTTATTTTTTTTTGCCATGCTGCCTGGTATGCCTACTCTGCCAGGTACAAATAATTTGAATTTATTCCTCTAGCTCCTCTCTCAGGCCCCAGAACTTAATTATGGCTATAACCTCCAACTCTTACTTTCTAAATTTCTAATTGTTTGGCTAATTCCTTTCTTAAGAAGTGAGTGAAGATAAAGAAAATCCTATCAGATGCTGTAATAGGATAGAGAGCTCCAGTCAGTGATGTCAGTGGGCAGGATTTTGGAGGACAGGGGGAAGTGTACAGGGCTGCTCTGCTGTGAAAATACATTTAAGGGGAAAACACTTGCACAGGCAGTGAGGAGTGAAGGGGAAAAAGTGAGATACAAAATGCTGACATGAAGATCAGGAGAGAAGGAGGGGGAGAAGATTTTCCAGATGCTGGGGCAGAGTTTGCCCTGCATTTCATGGAAGAGACCCAAGTGGAGCTGGTCTTCCCCCAGAGCCTGCAGAGAGGACTCTGGCAAACCCGAGTCCCACCCTGGAGCAGGGTTATCCTGCAGGAATTCCCAACATTCCCAGTGAAGAGGACTATATATTGGGAATTCCTGCAGGATTGCAGCTCAGGGACACACGCAGGGGGAAAGTGGGAGGAGGAGGGTGGGACAGAGGTGAAATATCATGGATCAGGTAGAGCTCCCCATCCTCTGTCCCCTCTGTGCTCTTTGGGGAGGATGCAGAGGAGCTGGGAACGAAGGTGGACTTTTAATTAACTTCTCACGGCCCAACTCTATTTTAATTGGCAATTAGATGTATTAGTGTCCCCTGGATGAGTCAGTTTTGCCTGTGAAGGTAATTGGTAAGTGATCTCCCCACCTTATTATGACACAGGTTTTTCATCTGATTTTCTCCCCAGAGCTGAGAGATGGAATGGAAGAACAGCTGGGTGGGTGTCTGGCAGCTCAGCTAAAATTGGACAGGAGCTTCAACCTAAATCAAAGGCCCAGTTTGAGAAGCTGGAGAAAGCAAAACTTGGTCCCTGCAAAAGATTTCTGCTGTATATTTCTGGGAGAAAAGAAAAGAGGAAGGAAGGGAAGACATAGACCCCAGGGAACCGAGCTATTTGCCTGATACAGCTGAATTGTTGCCTGAAATATTAACCCTCGCTTTATTGCTGATACTTTGTTTTCAACAGCTTTAGAAACCCACAGTATCCTCGTGCCTTCTAAGGTTTCTCCAGGAACTGCTGTCTGATTTACCCCTCAGCCTGACCCCCTCTCCCAGAGCTGAGTCTCTGCCAAATCACACGGCATCCTGAATTTAACATTTACTAATTCCAGTCACTGACAGATTTGATGGTGCTTTGGTGGCCTGTAGGTGACACTTCATTCAGTTCTGTCCCTGTCCCTTTCTTTCCGACACTTTTCCTTACTCAAAGTGAAGAGCATGAGCTCAAATTGGAAGTGAAATTTTCATACAGCTACTCAAGAGTTTTACACCCTGGATTTTCTTGTTAGAGTGGCTCAAGACCAGAGAACTACTCAGGTGTTCTTGCAGAAAACTACAGAGGCTGCAATATTTAAAGGTGTTTATGAACTTGGACAATCTTTATGTCTTCTTCTCTTGTTTCTTTTTACTAACTTATTTTTAATTTTTTTTTTCTTTTTAATGGGAAACACATCAGTGTAGCCAGTTAATGTAAAGTGTTCGTTTAAACAGTGCCAGAAATGATTTCTCAAACAAAAAGATCTTAAAATAAAAAAACAAAAACCCACAGAGATCTTAAAATCTGAGCACGTAGGCGCTGTTCTCCACCTTCCCAGGCTTAGGAGTAAATGTAAACTGCACTTTTAGATGTTAAAACATGATTGGTACATAATGTAGTCTTTTCATTCAATTCAATAGCTGCAAGACAAGAAATGAGTTCTTCAAAAGAATGTGAAGGGGAAAAAAATCACAGGGCATTTCAGCTTTACTTTAATAGACTTAAGATAATACAACTACTTGAACCAACCCCAGGGGAAGCTTGGAAAAGGTAAAATGAAAAAATAAATAAATAAATGAATAAAGCGTAGGAACAAAACTTACACATTTTGCACTCGATTTTTAGGAAGTTTCCTTTTTTTTTCTTTTTTAAGGATTTTTTTTTCAAATATATGCCTCTAATTTTATCCTCAGTTTTTAAATATACTTATTAAAAGAATATATTGAGCTATTTCTCTGGTTGTATTTGCTGTTCATTCTAATCTGTTAGTAGCCAAAAGGCAAAAGTACCAGTTCTTAATTATCCTGCTGGTAGGATGGATGGAGTTAGCTGAACTTAAAAGACAGGAATTGTTGATTTAAGCATTGCTGTGTTATTTTAATACAGCCACTTAAGCTATTTTAAGAATGGTGTAATAGATGTTTAAATGTTAATGCTTCATTCTTTCTTTACAATTAATTTGGCTTAGTGTCCCTGATGAATGAATTATTAGGTAAAACTAACATATTCAGCCATTTATTGAAGGTACTTTCTCAATTAAAAGGACCACCTACTTGTTTTTTCCTAAAAAGGTGAGAAAAATCCTATTGGTGAGGATGAACCTATTTCCTTCAACTTGATTTTTAATAAATCTAGTTACATCAGCTAAGAACTTTCTCCAATTGACATTTTTTAAAAAAATATCAAAGTTATTCTGAGTTAAAAGAACAGTGCAATTATATATTCATCCTTCTGAGTGGAAATTAGGAGAAAATGTGAGGGACAATAATAACAGTCCAGTAAAGTGTGTGGTTGACTCTGGGATCTTCTCCTGCTGAGAATCCAAGAGCAAGGTACTTCAGAACATCAACAATTTCTACTGGATTAAGGCTACAGAAGGAAGGCAGGGAAATAGGGAATGGAGTGGTAGCAGGCTCAGAGCCATGAAGATAATTCACAAAAGTCAGAGAGATTTCTCAAAAAAAACCCAAATTTCATGACAATTCTCACAGACTGCAGAGCAGGTCAAGTGGACCTGAAAGGCACCAAAGATTCCCAAACTGCAACCTGTTCAAATATTTAAATATGATAGGTTGGGGTTTTTTAATTTATTCCCAGATGGACTTTAAGGCCCATCCAGTGCCACCCCCTGCCATGGGCAGGGACTCCTCCCACTGTCCCAGGTTGCTCCAAGGCCCATCCAACCTGGCCTTGGACACTTCCAGGGATCCAGGGGCAGCCACAGCTTCTCTGGGCACCCTGTGCCAGGGCCTGCTCACCCTCACAGAGAGGACAATTCCTTCCCAATATCCCNAATTCCACCTAACCCCATCCTCTGGCAGTAGGAATCTTTCCCCTTGGTCCTGTCCCTCCATCCCTTGTAAATAGTCTCTCTCCATGTTTCCTATCAGCTCCTTCAGGCTCTGGAATGTCATGATTACATCACCCCAAAGCTTCTCTTCCCCAGGCTGAACATTCACAATTATCCCAGTCTTTCCTCTGCTCCACCCCTCTGATCATCAAATCCAGCCACTTTAGAGTAGTAACCCGTTCTTCTTCCATGTAGCTCTTGGCTGGTCAGTCAGGAACTCCCAGTTTTGGCAGAAAAGTGAGAAAAAAACTGTTTTCTTTCATGGCAGTTGCAGGATCAGGGTCTAAATATTTGTATTTGCCTTGTAAAGTTTGCTATGTCACATAAATTAATGAGCACACTATTAAAAATTAAATGTTATGTTGTAACTAATTCATTTGCAATCATACAGCACTCACTAGATTTTACACTAATTGCATTCTGAGATTAATGAATTTACAGAGCTCTTTGAGTCTCACATCACTTGGCAAAGCACATTGCAAGGAGCCAATAAAAGTGGCTCACAAGCTACATCTGATGTGAGACATCTTGCAAACCTCTGCCTAGGGACAGTGAATGCCATGCACTGGAGTTCTCCATGAGTAGGCTGCCTCCAGAGTAAAAAAAGTAAGCTCAGAATTGTTTACTCTTTTGAATTTCCTTGGCTTTCTTATTATTATTTTATTGGGTGACTCAAGGAGAGTCAGCATAGAGATCTTCAGGTATGTGCTGTCTTCTTCCCTTTGTCAGGGTAGAGTGCTGGCTTTTTGGAGAATACATTTTAACAGATCTGCTCATGAACAGATAACTTGAACTTTAGGAATTAGAGGTTGAAGTCCATCTGGTAGAAAAATTCATGATTATATATTCAAAAGGAAAGCCTGTTAGTCTAAGCTGGAATTCTCTGACTCTTGTTTTCACAGAGAGCTCATTGATATTTATAGAAGTAACACATACAACCACACATATCCTTGAAATTTAAGGCTAAATTGAGACCACTGCTTTTATTTCCATTGGAGCTTTTCTGCTGAAGTCACTGGGGATTCATGCTAAGAAAAAGACCTGTGGGGAGGCATAAGTTGTATTTAATGTCTGTTTGTGCATGGTGCACCAGGAGTTTTGTAATCAGAGCAGCAGCATGTGGGCAAAAGCTTTGTCTACTGGGTAGTCAGAATTTCCAAAAGAAAAAGAATATTTGTTCAGGGAAGCCTTGTAGTAATGGGGTTCGTGGGGTTGTTTATTCCTTGCCTATTTGGATGTAATCTTTCATGACAAATATGACTTTCCAGGTTAAATTTCCCTGGTTTCTATTTCAGAACTTAGGCATGCTGGCTCCAAAGTCATAAAAGCACTTTTTCTCCCAGAGTAAATGAAATTAACTTATTCTATGCAGTTTTACAGTTTTAACACAATCACCATATTCTGAACCATTTACAAACAGGCAGATGGTGCCATCATCTTGGGGGCTTGGAGCAACCAAGGAAGGGGTCCCTGCACACAGCAGGGGTGGAGCAAGATGATCTACAAGGTCCCTTCCAACCCAAACCATCCTGGGATTTTGTGATTCATGTTCAAGAACAATACTTTTTTCGTGTAAGTCCTCCATAGCTTCCATGGTAATTGCCCTTCCACTTTTCCTTGCAGGTTGTTGGCTTTTTTTTGAATAGAGTCTGTAAGTGTGGCTTTGCCTCCAGGAGATGACAGTGTGTGTAGGGGATTTATAGCAGCGTGTCACCTCTAATCATCAGGTCCTTTAGATAAAGATGAGTTAAGCAATGTCTGATTAAAAGCTGCAAATGAAGGCCTTAAGATGCAAAGAGGAGATTATTCCTTATCATTCTGCATCCAGTTTAAATGACTGGTTCTGGACTGAAACGCTCCTGAAAGCTGTTTTACACCGAGTTTCCATAAAAATCAGTAGTTTTCTCTGTATTAGTCTGCGTTCTAGCAGAAGCAGCTGACAGCTGAATGGCTTAATTCTTCCTGCCCCTCACACTGTTCACATCCCTGGCTGCTGCTTTGGATGGTATTTTCATTTAATATTGACTTCCAATTTGATATTAATTTGCAACAGAAAGAGCTGATCAAAATCACATTGAGGGAAGACCACTCCTATCTCAGTGCAGTTTCCTGTTGCTATGGGAACTGAGAAGAGCTGGGGTTTACACAGTTACCAAAGTCTAGAATAATTCTGGATGTCATCTGATGCTAGATATGTCTACATGCATGAACACATGGCCACAGACACACACGTGCAGACAGAAAATATCCACATCTAAGAGTTGTTGGCCACGATGTGGAAGGAAGATGCTCTTGGTTGTTATATCTTGCCTGGTCTCAATCTCTTGCTGCACAAACAATGGGCATTTCTTGTGTCTGATCAAGTGTTTCTCATTGCAGAGCCCTAAAGTCTGGAGAAAATCTGTAGTGATTCCAGGTGCACCAGGCAGGACCAGGATTCATCTCAAGAGTCCTGCGGCTCATGCTTTGTCCTGCTTCCAGCTGCTCCACACTAGACAGCTTTGGGGGATGTAGAAAGCAGCCTAAAATAACAGAATCCTCCAGAATTCCTGGGATCATCATAAAGAGAAGAATCTCAGTGTTCTGGAACATGTCAGATCAGGGCAAGTTGTTGGAAATTCATTCAGGTCTCTGCTGCACTTCCACATTCTGTGTTCTGTCTGCTGGGGAATCATGGAATCACAGAATCATTAAGGGTGGAAAACACCTCTGAGATCATCCAGTCCAACCATCACTCAGCATCACCACTAACCCATGTCCTCAAGTGCCATATTCACACATTTCTTGAACACTTCCAGGGCGGTAGGAGTTGGATCAAAATGTTTTCTGATCTTTGCCTGCTCAAACAATCAATGCAAAAGACCTTGGGGTTGGAAATACCATTATAGTCACTGACCTCAGGGTCAGAAGGGAAGATTTATCTCACTCCTATGGAACAAGCTTTTATAGACATGTAACTATACCCATCTCTTGTATGATTTGTCTGGAATTCCTTCACCCTTCTGCATCCTTCCACACTTCATCCCTGGGTGTGGGGACAGCAGCAATGTCTGTGTTTAGAGGCAGATGATGCATTAAGGTTTGGTTATAATGGCTCGACCACAGCAGTTCTGATATTCACTGTAACTGTGAAATGCAAAGAATCCCAGAATCCCAGAATGGGTTGGGTTGAAAGGAACCTTAAGGATTGTCTTGTTGCAGCCTCCCACCCTCCAGCAGCCCAGGTTGCTCAGGAATCATGTAAGTACAATGTACATCAGAGAGTAACTTATTCAGTTTAGGTCATATTTTGCCATTTCTTTCCATCACCACTCCTCATGGATGCTGGTATCATTGTTATTTTTTGTTAGGCTTCAAAATTTTACTGATTGTTATATCTTCCTCCTAATTATGAACATTAGAGTCATTAGTACAGCAGCACTCAGAGTGACATGAGGTCAGTGCCAAGCTGCTCTGTCTGTTTTCCCTAGAAATAGTAATAATCAATTCACTGAAAACTCCAAGCAGAAAAGCCATTGATATTACTGAGTAGAGGAATTAAATTACATTTATTTGAAGCTTTAACTGAATTTTTCCTTTCAGTCACATCCCTCTCACACATTGGGCTGGCATTTATTTGGTTGTTTGGCTGTTAATTTTGCAGTGATACGAGCAAACAAAACACACCTCAGACAGTCAGTGAGGCAATGAAACTTAATTGATGAGTGCTTGTACCTCAGTGCATTGCCAAAGGATTAACTTTTCATAACCTGACAGGCAGAAAGACATTAATGTTATCAAAGCCTGTCTCTAAAACCTGAATGAGTGTAAAATATTGGTATTTTCTTCTTCCAAAGCGCCAAAGACACTTGAATTGGTCATAATCCTGTCCTGTTCTATGGTTGGGTAGGAGATGGTTTGGATTTGTTCTGATGAGGAGAAATAGTAAAGAACAATTCCCTCAGGACTTTGGGATGCATCTCATTGGGTCCCACAGATTTCTGAATGTTCAGGTTCCTCAAGTGCTCATGAACCTGATCTTTACTTACAGTGGGAGGGACTTTGCTCCCCAAGCCCCCATCTTGCTGTCCAGCCACTCGAGTTGTGGAAACAGAGGTTGCCATGGAAGACTGAAACAAAAACTTTGTTGAGCTCCTCAGCCTCCTCCTCTTCCCTTTTTACTAGTCTCCCAGCCTTGTTTATCAGTGAGTGACACCTTCTTTGACCTCCCTTTCCTGGTTACCAGATCTCTAGAAGACCTTCCCATTATTCTTTGTGTCCCTTGCCAGGTTCAGTTCCAGCTTTGCCTTCCTCAGCCCTCCTCTACACAGAATTTCATCCCTAGACTCTTCCCAGGCTACCTGCCCATGTTCCCACTGCCTGTCAATTTGCTCCTGTCACTTCAGTCTCACCAGCAGGTCCCTTCTCAGCAGCCTGAGCTCCTGCCCTCCTTGCCCCAGTTCTCCCGGGGATCACTGGCTCTGGTGTTCCAAGGAAGATTTCCCTAAAGGTTCTGCTCCCCTGTGCCTGAGATCAGCCTCACAGGGGGTCACATTTACCACCTCCCTGAAGAGCTGAAGTTTGTTTTCCTGAAGTTCAAGGGGTCTGACTTTAGTCCTTACCTGACCCCCAGGAGTGTGAACTCCCCCAGCTCAGGGTGGCTGCAGCCTGGGCTGCCTCCAGGCTCCATGGATTGATAATATTGAATTATTGACAATTGTAGAGCCCAGAGAACTGTGCAACCCCTTGTGCAGAGCTTTACAAGCAGACAGTTAGTTAATTTAAAATACAGAAAGGAGTGTAAACACACCTGAAGAAGCACAGTAGTTTTAAACAAGAAGGAACTCTAAAGCTTTAGAGACTTCCAGGGAGTTCTTAAATTGCTCTGAGTTAACAATATCTTTCTAAATGTTTGTAATTAGCTTTTTGATGGACCTTTTGTTGAAAAAAATATATTTAATTTAATTTTTTAGGTATGCACTCAAAACATTCTAAGACAAAACAGAAGTTAGGATCCTCCAACCATCAAGGCTGGAAGAGACTTTTCACTTCATCCATCCATCAACCCAGTGCTGCCACCATGACCCCTGAATCACTGAACATCCAGGGCCAGATCCAGATGCCTCTTCAGCACTCCAGGCATGGGGAATCCCCTGGAACCCCAGCTTTCCCAGGGGTGGTTGCAAACTTACGGAAAATGGTTTTTATTTAGAGTAAATACAGGTGTTAAGCATGTTTTCAGAAAAGCTCTCTGTGTTTTTTTACTGCTTAGGGCATTCCTTCAGTCTACATTGCATGAATAAAAGAAGCCCTGAAAGGAGAAGAAGGTCAGCCTGGACATCTCTGATATTAATTTGCTGTTCAGCAATCACAGGCCTGTGCTAATTGCTTTCAGCCATTTTCACAAGGAAGGAAAGACATGATATGAAGGAAAATGACAAATAAAAGCACATGTTACTAGTCACAAACTTTCTGGATTTTCACTTAAAATGTGTTCAGTCCCATAATCCAATTCTTTCCCCCTAGAAACACGTCAAGATCTGTGATCAGGGCTTTCAGAGCAGCCCTGCATGGACTGAAGGTTCGGAGTCTGTCGAGCTGGGTAAATGGAGGCTGGGAGTGCATCTTTCACTGACTGACTGCTAAATTCCTCAGAGCACAACAAGTGAAGGACGAAGTAAATAATCGATTAACTGTCAGCCTTCCTGGTCATCCTCAGGAAAGGGATTAGTGACAGCCAGGAGCCAGAGAAGTGAGTCATGCTTCTACAAACACCTTTTGAACCAAGACAAAAAACTCCCAGGGAACACTTCTCCCATTTCAAAGTAGGGTTTAAGGCAATGGTGGTGCAGAAAAGGTTGGCTCCCTTCTCTCCCGTGCCTTTCCTAATTAATCTTTCATCACTAAAGAAACCAGGCTCAAAAAAATAGAAAAAGTATCAATATGCTTCTGTTACACTGATTAAAAGAGGCGAGGGCTATGTGGGAAAGCAATTCCACAGATTTGGACAGCAGGATTCCATCTGGCTATGGAACTAATTATATTTGTATTTAGAGAAATATGCCAGACAGAAGGAATGGAAATTCTCCACTTCTTCCTGGCAGTGGGTAGAACTCGCTGAGAAGCCTCTTATTGTTTGGTTTGTCTGATGACTTCTTTTACTAAATATCAGCTGTATCCAGAACAAAAAACCCAACAATTTTGCACTTCAGTGCTGCACACGTTGATCCCTTAATCCAAGTTCACTTTTACACACTGTGCTTTTTGCCAAATCCAAAATCAGGCGAAATTTCTGTTTGCTGACACTCTGCACCTTGTTCTTCCTTCACAGCTCATTCCAGCTTCTGAGCTCTTCCAGGTCCCTCATCTGTCATTAGACTGTAAATGTAAGAGTTGTGTTTCATAGGAAAAGACTTTGGTGTGGGTTATTTCCTGAGGTTTCCCTTTCTGTGTGACAGCCCTCATGCTTTGAGTCTTCACAAAGAAACAGCTCTTGTGGCCATTTTGAAGAAATTTTTATTCCACAAGCTGTCTGTAACTCCAATAATTGTGATTTAATGATGAACTCCCAAAGAGCTTTCTGGTAAGTATAAATTCAAGAGGCACTTCTCATGACAAAGTGTTTCTTCCAGCATCTTCAGGCACTGTTTGCTTGATAAATTATAAAATATTTTATAAGGTTAAAATATAAAATATTTTCTAAATTAACTGCATTCATGTATTTCCTAAATCACTGCAATATAAAAAATTCAGACATCTGCTCTAGAAAGCATTATTTTCTGTGTCTCTAATTGTAAAAATTCCAATTTCAGGTGTCCCTATGTTTTCCATGAAGTATATTAAAAAAATTTCTCAAAAAAGCCAAACAGGAGTTGCATTAAATGAATGGCGAGAAAAAAAACCCATTAAAATTCTTGGAATTTTTAACGTTTCTCTCTCAAATGTACAGCTACAAAACTGATTTTCACTCATGTTATGAGCTGCAAACAGGAAAGCCATAGGAACTCTTTAAAATTATTGTAAGACAGAGCCTCACCATGACCAGTAGAGCTTCTGGAATATTTATTGTACAACCTGGTTGAGGCTCATTGCCAAAACAATTCCTGTCTTCCTGTCAGTGTTCTTCAGGAATAACAGACCAGAGGCTGAGGCTGATTTTTCACATCAGTACCTGTGTTATACAAATCAGTGACATAAAAATTGAGGCCGTGTTTAAAACCAGTTTTGTTCAGTCCTTGTTGCACAAGCTGCTCACATTTGCAGTCAGGAAGGTGCTCAGTCCTTTATAATGATTGCTCACCCAGGCTCCTGTACAAAACCACAAATCATTACCTTCTGCATTTACATTAATTGGAAAGACAGAATGCAGTAAGTTTTCTTCCCCTTTTTCTTTATTTCTGTTTTTTTTTCCCCTTTGGGTAGAGTCTATTCACTAAGATTTGTAGAAAACAGATGTGATTCTACTTTAATGCATTCAGACTTCATTGCTTATTGAAATATTTGCATTACTTTGAATTTAGAAAATAAGCTTTAGCTGTTAATGGACTTTGAATAGAAAGATATAAAGAATCTCAGTCTTCACTGTTTCCTACTAATTACTAATTCTGTTCCATAAGAAGGTTTAATGTTTCTGCCTAAAATTAACTGTGCATGCCTTTTAGAATGTGTATTTAAAAGACCTCCTGCTGCTGCGGGAGAATTTTATTTTGTAGAATTCTTGTAAACATGGAACATTTAACTTGTGCATCTGCTTTGGATAATGGAAAATCCCTGGTATATACAGACAGAAGCATGAACACACAGTCATAAATATATATATATATATGTATATATATAGTCCACCTGCAGAGAAGGGGGTTCAACCCCTGCAAAACTGAAATATTAAATTATTTCAAAGCATTTTGGATCACTTTGGGAACAGCATTTTGCTTCTCCTTTTCTTGGCTTTCATATGAATAAGCTATGTTATAGCTGAGTTACCCGAATGTTCTTTAGGAATAATGACTCATTTTCCAAGAAATACCAGACAGCCACACTTGTGTCAGAAAACCTTTCCTTTTTGGACCAAACTGATTCTTCTTATCTAGAAATCAGTGCACTGTGGATTGAATTCTGTGTCCTGTTTGCACAGTGAAAGGACCCCAGACTCCACAGTAGATGTCTGCAGTTGTATTTGCTCATCCAGTGCAGATTTGGATGCAGCTTTTAGTCCAAGTCTGTGAAACTGTTCCTACATATCTCAAACACTTATGAATGTTGCCAGAAAGACCCCTCAAAATATTGTTGGCTGCTCTTTCTGTCGTCTGCCTTTCCCATTTGCCTTTAGCCTTTGGGTCTCACTGGTCACTGGCATTTGGGAAATCTTTAAATGCAGTTTACCAAATAGAAAGTACTCCCAAATCCTTAGAAATTATGCAGCAGCTTGTGCCCAGTTTGCCTGGGTGCAGCTCAAGCTGTTTACTGAGGAGTGGTGCATGATCCACATGTACCCATGAGTTTGTGTTACACACTGTGTAATATTAAATAGAGCTCTGATATTGTCCTTTCTTTTACTCATGATCCACATGTACCCATGAGTTTCTGTGTGTTCTGGCATGTAAGGGGTAACAGCTCCACCCAAGGTCCCTTTGGGGAGTTGAGAGTGAGTTACAAACTTCATCTCATCCAAAACCTCCTGTGCTCAATCTTATCCTGCCTTCCAAATCCAAGGTAGGTTTCTTTCTCACTTTAGGTTGGATATTACACAGGAAATCCTTCCCTGTGAGGGTGGGCAGGCCCTGGCACAGGGTGCCCAGAGAAGCTATGGCTGCCCCTGGATCCCTGGCAGTGTCCAAGGCCAGGCTGGATGGGGTTGGACACCCTGGGACAGTGGAAGGTGCCCCTGCCCATGGCAGAGGTTGCACTGCATAAACCCTCAAATCCCTTCCAACCCAAACTGTTCCATGATTCTGTGACTCCATAGAAGACACAGGTTGCAGGAAGGCTTTCTGTGCAATTATTTTAGCTACATTTTAATCAAGTTTTCCTGCAGTTGGAACAACTGCCTGGATACTCATTAATTTGATAATAATTTAATTGGGCCAGCAGCAAATTCCCAGCTTTACACACATGGTGAGCTGCCTTTAGCTCTTCACATGATCTGTGTATGTATCACATTGCAGCAGCACCACTGTGCAATCTCTAGAACTCATTTCAGTTCTTGGTGAACTAATTTCAATTACTAACCCAGAAGGCATCTACTCCAGGGAAACAAAGCAAAACAGGAAATTTATGCTGTTTTTTTGAACCATGGGAATGACTTTTAATTTGGACATAACAAATTAGCAAGAGAATTTTTTTTTCTTTAATTGAAAAATAAGACTGATTTGTGATCTTTCTTCATTGCTACTTTCCTGGGTTTTTTCCTTTTCCACTGTCACAATACAGAAGTCCTGAATTTAACTACACAAATAGTGATGAGCAATTTTGTCCATGAATATGTAGGAAAAACCATGAGATTTTTCACACTGTGTAATATTAAATAGAGCTCTGATATTGTCCTTTCTTTTACTAAAGATGACAGTGTCTAGCAAACCCAAAGAGACAAAAGTTTTTCCTCTAAGAGAAAGGTTGATTAATAAAGACAAAATCCTACCAGGAAAAACCTCTGAGTGAAGCACAGTTGTATAATGATCTAGCTGCTCATTTCTCATTATTTATGCAGCCTCGTTTTCTAAAAGCCACATAAGGATAATTTTCTTCTTTTTAAATATTGTATCTTTCTCCATTGTTCCTAGGAGGCATTTTAATGCAGATAATTGAATTTCAATTAATTCTGTTCATGCTGTTCCAGATTATAGTTGCTTACTACTGCTGACGTGGGCCTGTCATTACTCACACCCTGCCTCTTATTTAGCTCTGTGTCACCATTTTTCCAGCCTTGTGTGAGCAAATTCCATTTATTACTCATAGGAAATTATCCAGGAAGGTGCCATAGCAGGTTCCCTAAAGCCTGGTTCTCTTTGGGAAATATTGTGCTCTTTTATCAGCTTGTGCTGTTGTACGGCCAATAATAAAAGTTATTTCAAAGAAAATGAAACTGGTGGTGGTAGAGGGTTATTATATTAAATTTTGTGGGTTTTTTTTAAATTCTCAAATAATGAGAAATGGATACTTAAATAAAACAGAGATTATGAGCCCCAGGGTTTCTGCTGCCAGCTTTGCCTTGGTTAAGTTACTGTAAAGGATTATGTAATGTTAAGCTGAGATCTAAAACCAAGAACTGTCCAGTGCTCAGAGGATAAAACTGATAGAAACTTTGTGGACTTCCCACTGATGCTGTAAAATATCCTGGAAGAGAAGCTGGGGCAAAAATTTGGATATTAATGGAAGAATCCATATCAATATGTCTGGATCCTGTTGCTCTGGGATTGAGAACTCCTTTTCCCACCATCATGCAGGGGAAACCTTTCAGTAATTAAATGTTTTCCTCACGTTAGCAGGGAGACCTTAAAGCACAATGAAGTGGCAGAGAAGAAGAATCCACTTTCTCTGTCAGCTTAGATCTTGAAAACACCTTCCTTCCACAACTGCTTGAAAGGGAATTGTGCCTGTAAAAAGGAGCAGAGGTGGAAGCTATTGAAATTCTTTACAGTTAGAATTGAAATTCCAAAAGTAGGCTTGTAACAAAGGGCACTTCTTGTGAGATGATTAAAAACTGAAAAAGCACTTTTGATATGACATTTCTGTTCAAAAATACCTATAGATATTATAAAGAAGACAAAATACATTAAGTTATTATTAGGATTACAATGACCACCTCGAAAATGTACCACTCATTTATCTTATGGAAAGACAGATCAGGATGCACTGGGGTTCTCACATTTTCCTTAGGGATGCTGTGACTCTGTGCTTGTCTCTGTTCATTATGGCCTCTAATTAGCACAACCTATCTTGATTGGAAGAAATTAAAGCTTTTGTTGAAATACATTTATTCCTTTCAGAACTGAAATTATACTTCATCAGAAAAAGGTGATTGCAACATTTAAGTTCAAAAACTTTCTGTTTCAGGTTCATAAAATCTTCATGGAATGGTTTAAAAGGGACCTTAAAGCTCACCCAGTGCCACCCCCTGCCCTGGGGAGGGACAGCTTCCACTATCCCAGAGTGCTCTACTCCTCAGCTTGGATCCTAAATAAGTTTATACATCACTCCTGCCTTGCACAGAATAAATAAAATAATTCTCAAACCATCCCAGGAAGCTTCAGTGTTTCAGCAGGGCTGTGCTAGAATGGATTACCCCATTCAGTCTGTTCAGCTGGCACAACTGAGACACAGAACTTGCTCAGTCATGGGCAATCATAAATTGTGGGCACAGTTTGTGGGGATTGGGAATGGGGCTGGGGCCCTGAGGGGCTGCAGCAGTGCAGGACAGGTGAGCAGGGTTACAGGTAAAGAGCCCTGGGATGCTGAGGGGTGGGAATCAATGCCAGAAGGGCAGAGAGGGCACATGAGAGGGTGTAATGCATGTAGGATTGAAGGGTATAAAGGTTGTAGGGAAGAACAACAAGNACCAGGAGTGCTTGGAACCATCCATGGAGTCAGTTCTATGTTTTCCTTCAATAAATTGGTAGCAATCATTTAAAATAAAAAATCTGACTTGATTTCCTCTATATCCCAAAGTAATAAATTTCACTAAGCTGTTCCCAGGAATGTAGTAGTCCTGATACTAGAGGTAGAATATAATTTATCCTTTATTCTTTGTTTGTAAAACCATATTTTTTTTTTCCATTTAATGAGAGAATCAGTGTTTATTTAGGGAAATTCCTGTGTTGGTACAAAATTCTATTTTCTCACTTTCAAACTGACTCAACCTCTGACTTTCTCATCTGACTTCCTGCATAATAAGTAGCTCTAAGAAGTCTACCCAGTGATTTTTAGAGTAAAGAGATTTGCATTTTTTTCAGCTATACAAGGCAGCAATACTCAGAATGATAAACTGTGGTGAAGCAAGAGCAAGTCTGTAAGGAAAAGAATCTATTCTTCATTTAAAAGCTCCACTACACTTACATTTCACCAGGTGAGCTATTCCAGTGGTAAAAAACCACTTGCCACAAAAAAATTTCAACCAAAAAAAGAAACCCAAAAAAACCCCACACCCTCCCTCCAACCAAAATCCAGTTTAATCCTAATTTTAATTATTAAAATTCTTTTTTCCCCCCTATTTCATATCATCACCAGCAGCCTGCATTAACATACAGCTGTTCTAAGGAGAGAAAGGGAGCAACCTGCACAGCTCCTGCATCAGATGAGAAAGGAATTAACTTTGATGAATGCTGTTTATGTCTCACTAGCAGCCCTAAAGGCATCTCATAATTTTGTGATAAGAAAATATTTCCCTGTCAAGAGCCATTAACACCTGTTTTTTTTTGAAAAGTTTAGTCATTACATGCTTTGCCTGACAGCTCAGTGTAGTACAGCTTGATGGATAACTGAGTAAAGGCTTGAAAGGTCTCCAAAGGAAGTCAATGTTCCAAATTTAATGAAAAATGCTGAAGTGCAATACTGTTATAAACATAAACCATCTAATTGTGAACCAAAACAAGGCACCTTCTTGGTTTGGGTCACTTTAGTGATGTTTGGGGAATAAGGGGATTGCAAGACCTCAGCCCCTTCTCTGCATCTCTTTGTTTGAGCTGCTCCTTCTACCTCATGGATTGCCAAGGTTTTAGCTGTTAGCTACAGTGACGTTTGGAAATATCTGTTCCAAAATTAATAGGATATTCAAGAGTATTCAGTAGAATAGAAAAGTTCCACAGTGTACTGAAATTTCACTTGTGGGTTAACTTAATGAAGTTTGGAAGTGAATTATTTTTGCATGGCAAGAAAGAGGTAGAAGAATATATTCCTCCATGAAAAATAGTTTGTAATTTTAGACATTTTAGAAAATTGTTTAGCAAATAGACTCAAAACCCGGGATTTTTGCTGCATCCCAATCAAGGGTCTGTGTCCTGAGTCTGGCTTGGGGGAGCAGGCACTGCAGGCTGAGCTCTGAGGCAAGGCAGATGTACAAGAGAGGATGCGAGGCCAGATGACAGAGGAGAGTGAGAAATCCGTGGATATAAAGGGATAACATCAGAAAATCCAGAGATCAGCTGGAGCTGAGATTTGCAAGGGTTTCAAGGGCAAGAAGAGCTGTTACTGCTCCATCATCAGCAGAAGAATGACCAAGGGAAATAATGGTTTGCTGGGAACAGGGAGGGTGATTTAGTGCCAGGAGACAGAGATAATAAATGCCTTCTAAGCTCTGGGGCTCGCTCCCAAGGTCTCCCAGCCTTTTGTGCCTGGAGACAGAGTTCAGGAGGAGACAAGCTTCCAGCAGAGGGAGAGGAGATATTCGAGCAGGAATCTTTTCAGAAGCTCAAGATGGGTGGCACTGAAGCACCAAGAGAAGGATGGCTGCTGTCATGGCAACTGCCATCACTCTTTGTCATCCCTCACAGGCTTTGCTTTATTCAACTGTCTTTATCTTGACCCACGAGGGCTTTTTCCAAGTCTTATTCCCACTCCCCCTGTCCTGGTGAGGAGGTAAGAGATAAGGCATCAGCTGGTGTCCAGCAAGGGTCAAACCCACCCCTGCCATGGAGCTGCTCCTGGAGAGCCTGAGGCAGCCAGGGTTGTCCTACCAGGAACAGGGAAAGCTCTGGAGATGGGGGAGGATGAAACTGTACCTGTGGGATGCTAATGAGAAAATAGAGGCAACCTTTTTTTGCTGAATGATTGATACTCCATCATAAATTGGTAGTAATGACCTAAAAAATAAATCACTTTCTATCAGCCCAGGTTGCTTCAACCCTGCCCTGTTATGTGTTTGTTTTTCCTTACTTAAATGCTTCACACATCCACTGCCTTGTGTTTGCTCAGTTATTCAGGAAATTTCTTCACTGTTTCAGCAGTTTTCAGAAGTTCTTCCACAGGACTTTTCTTCACAGATGCCCAGGAGCAGAAAATTATTGCTGAGTCAGAGCTGTCTGCACATCTCTGGAAAAAGCCCTGCCATTATTTTATCTTTGGCAGAATTGGATCAAAGCAATTGTTAATGAATGGAATAATAATATTCTATTTACTGCCAGTAATAGTAAATTCACCCCAGTCAGTACCACATAGCAGAGTTTGTGCTGCAGGATTAGATTCCAAGAGGAAAATCCTGGTAGCAAGGGCACACAGTCAGGGGGGATTTCTGCTCTTTCCTACACTTCCAGGGGTTTCAAGGTTTCCCAGAGTGAGCACGATTGTTTTTACTTGCAGTGATTTGTAAGCTCAAAAACTCTATTTTATCAATGGCACAGGGTATTAATGGGATTTTAAGGTGCACCTCCTTCATATATCAAGGGGATAATAGAGTCACAAGCAGACTTACATGATAAATCATTACAGCTTTAGAGGAAAAGTTAATGCTTTTGTTCACAGAAATGTTAAAAGCTTTAGAAGGCAATATTTTAAACTGCTTAAAATGATAAATCAAAGCAGATTAGCTTTCCAGATAAATATGTGTGTAGGTAAAAACCTGTGGCACTGACTAGAGCCACATATTGGCTATAATAGGTTCCAAAACATCCTTGTGAATCCACTAATTTTAATATTTCTGACAGAAATTCTACAAAAAGTCTTCCATATGTCCTGTATATCATGTGTTCTGTATGTAGAGCCACACAATACCTGAGACACTGCTTTTGGTTTGGTTTAGCTTATTAATAAAACTCTAATTAATGTACATTCCTTAACAATTTATTCCTTTACTCCTCAAGGTAAGTTCCTTTTGGACAATGAGCATTCCTGTGGGTTTGCATGACAAAAAAAATCACAAATGTAGGGAATTTATTAAGTTTCACAAAATTGCTGTTTGGCATTTTGAAGGATCTCTCTGCCATGCTCTTTTCACAGGGTGTTCAGCAATTAAGAAGATCAGGACAAATAAAAAATAATTGACTGTAAGTTTGTCAGAGGAGATTTTTGAAGAGATGAGGAGAAAGAAGAATAATTGCTTTTTAAAAAGAAAAATTGAGAAGTGTAGCAGAAAGAGACAATGGTCCCCATCACAAGGTCTCACAGAATTCAATAATTCAACAACATGACTACGTAAATATATATACATACATATATATATATAAAATGAAAATGTGCTATTGTTGATAGCATAAAACCCTCTTTCAAAGCCACTAGTTAAATTACAAGTTGAGAAAGAGGAACATTTTCTCCACAGAGCAGACTGAACTCCCAATTGCCTACTAGAATGGGTTTCATCTCTCTTTTGGAAGAGGAATGAGAGATTAGCTAATTGGGAAAATAAATCACCAAATCTTCACCATAACCATTGAATAAGTAACTAAATAAACAAAGCAGATTTCTTTGAGAAGATTATTTTTGCAGAAGAAGTTGCAGCTGATTTTTCTCAGTGTGAGAAGGGCATTATGATTACATTAATAATGAAAGCTGTGGATGTGCAGACCAATGGGACATTTTCCTTAAGGTATCACATGGATTGAAACCTCAGCTCCAAATTTTTGCTTCCCTCTTTTTGTTCTAGGACAATTTTCAATGCAATAATTTTCCCATTTTTCTATGTTAAATTTTCAATTGATCTTGGCCTGAGACATCACATAGTAATTGAGGAACATGAAATATCTCCATTAAAGGAACACAGGTCTTTTGAGAGAAAAAATAGGACAGAAATCTTCACAAGGAACAAGTAGAAGATGGATCTTAAACACAATTGGTGCTGAGAAGAGTTTGTCTTTCACTGGCTTTGAGCATCTCCCCCCAAAACATCTTGTTCAGAAATTTTAGCAAATTGATTAAGTGCTATAAGACTTGTACAGCCTTACAATATCAAATATCAAAAATCTCTGTTCTATGCCACACATGCTTTGTTTCTGAAGTTGCTCAGCTCCACAGGCTCATTTTGGGGTTCCTGTAGTTTAACGAGTTTCACTATTTTTATTTTAAAATAATCAAAATAAAACACTTCAATCATGAACTGCACCACGGGAGGGTAACTGGATAAATCTGAAGCACTGAAAAGAATTCTGAGTCCACACCTCTTTATTTACTTCAGTTTTCTTTATCACCCAAGGCTAAATCAGATGACTACTTTATGTATTTATTTATTTATTTATTGTGTAGAAAAATAAGTGTAATCCACCTAATTTGTTGCCTGAAACAATCTGACAGTGATATTTGTTGACTTAAATGAATATAAAGGTATTAACAGGATATGCTTGGAAAAATTTATCCATGGTGGTAATGTATAACCAAGGCACAGCTGAAAAAAACTCAAAACATTTGGTTTGAGAATGGAATTTCATGAAAACTGGAAGTTTTTAGGAACTAGGACTACTTTAACAAATACAAAAAGAATATTCAAAAATGTTGTTTCCTTTGTTTCTTTTCACGACTTTGGCAAAAAAAGTCTGTTTGGCTCATCTTTCTTTTAGATTGTTCATCAGTGTAAAAAGCTAAATATTTTTAACCTGATGACAGATGATGTATGGCATAATTACAATTTTGACATTTTATATGCATTAAAAAAAAAATTCTAAAAAAACTTTATATGTCTAAAAAACTTTATATGCACCAAAAATTTTGACATTTAAATGTGTACATGAAAATCTGAAATATTTATAAAAGTCTATTTCTTTTTTTATCTAATGGAATTTTCAATGGTACTGAATCAATTCAGATTACCTGTTGAATTTTGAAAAAATTCAGATTTTGAGAAATCTTCAATTGCAGTGTTTTGCATGGAATGAAGTTTGTTTTCTAAATAGCTTTCTATGTATAATTTTTCAAGTCCTGAACATCTCTTCAACTTTCATCCTATTTTGTTGCCGTACAAGCATTGTTAGTTCGATTTTTCAGGATTGATTAAATTTGTATCCCTGATTTCCTTTGTTTCAGCACCGTAAGATCAAGATCATCTTGCGATTTGCCGTCACCTCTCCCTGAAAACACACTCATTTTTACAAGATAAAATGATTCCAATAATAATAAAAAAGGCCTATTTTTCTCTTTTCTAAATCTAGTTTTCTGTCTTGTAAATCTGCAATTATTTCAATTGTCAAAGAAAGTCAAAGCTGAATATTTTGACACTGACACATTTCCTTTGGTCCCCAACAACACCAGGACTGATTTCCAATGTGCATTTTGGGTACCAAAACCCCTCCACTGCACCAGAATTGTAGCTCCTGGCTCTGCTTTGAGTTCTGTGTTCAGGTCAGGGGAACATCTCTTTTACAGAAAACAGAAATGAAAGATCTTTCTCTGGAATATCTGGAATCAAACCCCTACCAGCCTTTCTCCAGTTTGGACTGCCAGGATCTGATTCCTGTTAATTCCCTTTAAAGGCAGGCCTGACACGTGTGAGGCTGCTTTGATTTCACTCGGCTGAAAATGTCACTTAGCATAAATGTAGGGTGGATTTCAAACCTTGCAGGAGCTCCATCTGCTTGGGTATTACAGTCCTGACAATTACACATCAGGAAAAGATGACAGGTCATGGGAAGGGGCTGAAAAGAAAAGAACACCTTTACAATTTTCAGGACTAATAGAAGAGGACAAAGAATTCACCCCCTTCTTATTTAAATAATAGTTTATTTTATTAATTAGTTATTAGTTGGAGAAATCAAGAAGCTCATAGATACTGTTGATCATGACAAACAAAGCTTTTTTTTCTTCCCACAAGGTGAAATAAATTAGATATGGAGGAAGGGTCTGTGCAATTCCAGTTTCATGGGGAGAGAGTGGAAGAAGTTTTGGCTGCATTCTAGACACACTGAGACTTTGAGATATTTGTCAGGACATCTCTCTGTAACTGTAGTCATTTTGGAAATCAAATCAATTCTACACACACACATCCATAAATTGAGTTATCTCTATTTTTAAAATTGGCTTTATGTCCAATAACTTCGCACAGAAATCAGAGCAGCAATGCAGAAAAAGATAATTAAAATGATTGTTTCATCAGAAGTTTTAGTGTGGAGAACACAGAACATCCTGAACCTACTGCAATCAACTATGACATCTAATTAAGAAATTGAAACAGCTGAATAAACTCATAATGTTCCTCATTACTGTTTTAACTATACCTCTCTCCCCCCTCTAAGATGGTTCCATGGATTCAGATCTAAGTCAAGTTCTGTTTAATCTTTTTTGATAATAAAACCTCATCAAGTATTTTTGTGAGGAATTTGATTTGTTTTTATAAGGAGCTCCTAATTCTGAGTCCAAACCAAATTCTTTCTATCAAGTTGAAATTGTCCAGTGACAGGACAAGGGACAACAGGCACAACCAGAAACATGGGAGCTCTTCATTCTCACAGGAGGTAGAGCTTAAATGCCATCATTTTGTGCCTCTTGGGAAAAAAACGACCTGCCACTGCCCTCAGTCTGCCAAAACTGTGTTAGAAGCAGGCCATAGGCTTGAAGTTAAGCTTGAACTAGATCCATGTGGGTCCAGGAAGTTGTGCTGAGGTTGTGCTGTCTGAGAATTCCAGATTGGTTTGGGTTGGAGGCACCTCAAAGCCCATCCAGGCCACCCCTGCCATGGGCAGGGACACCTTCCACCATCCCAGGGTGCTCCAAGCCCCATCCAGCCTGGCCTTGGACAGGGGTAGTTGAGATAAGACCCAAGGCCATCTCCTGGAGATGGCAATAATGTATTTCCTGAGCCATTAAGTAAAAAATCTCCTATATTTTATCCCCCAGTTATGCTGTATTTGTGTCTTGATGTTACTTTAGTAATTACTATTATGAGCTCATATTTTAATCCTGCTTTATATGCTTTTATGTTTATGAGTGCAATGATTCTCTGCTTTGGGGGATCACAGACAGTTCCAGGCCTCAGCTCCTCTTTTAGCTCTGAGGGGTGCCCTTATCTGCCCAACCACTGTGGCTTCCCTCTGCTGTGATTCTCAATTATTTTCTTTAAAGCTGCAATGGAAAAGGGCAACATCTTCTAATTCACTTAACTGTGTATGTCCTGGATTTAGCCAGGAGCAGCAGCCTCCTGCTCAAAAAACCCCTCAAAATCGCCCTCCTTGTGTTATTCATTCTTTTCTACCACCTAGAGATGTACAGAGCTCAGAATAAAAGGCACAATTATTATGGAAAAAAAAGGAGATTTCCAATACCAAAAGCTTTCAGTATACTGCAATTTTTTTAAATTTTCCTTTTCTAGTGGATTCCAGCACTAGTGATTATGACAAAATATGCACTAAACAACCAACCCAAATTCCAAACTACCTATTTAACCATCTAAAGTAAAGCTGAACAAAAGCATGTGTGAAATGCACTGATTAAAGGACATCACACATACTTATCAAGCGTGCAGAAATGTGCTGCTGAGCACAGATGATGTGTTATTCCCCAAACAAATAATTTCAAATATGTGGTTGCTTTGTAATCTGCTTTTCCTCAAGAAGCAAATTGCCATCTATGTTGAAGCACAGGAATAGTTTTCTGACTGAAAAAAAAAAAATAATCACAGTGAATTTGAGATTCATTTGTTCCTAAAAATCTACACTGAAGCTTTTCATGAAATAAAATGTCAAAGATTAAGCTGTTGAACTGCTGAGGCCCTGGGAGGAGCCTTCTTTCAATTTGCTCCAACAAAACCTTTCAATGTAGTTCCTTATTGAGTTTAAGGAAAATAATAGCAGAGTTTCTGACTTTAAAGGAACTTCTACCTTTCCTTCCTTTAGGAAGTTGAGGTATTACCTACTGTGAGTCTGAGGAGAGCCTTGGATAATTCCTCAATTAGAGGTGTTCACAGAGAAAACCAGCTCGGATTTGGGAAGAGCGGCTTCAGTTCCCAAATACCCTTATAAAGGTCAGTTTAGGAATTTAAAAAATACTTTTTTAGACTTTCTGAACGGAACTGGGGTCTGCCCTGACCCCCTGTTCTCTTGTCTGTATCTCCTGGCACTGTACAGTGTGCAGGGGTCCCACTGGACCCCCAAGGTTTTTCTGCTGGGGTTCAGACCTACAGCCCTGAGCAAGGACCACTCAGAGCCCATTTCAGCCCTCGGTCCTTGGGGATTTACATTTCCTAACCAGTGATCTCAGTAACCCAGAGCCTCACAGGTTTGGGCTCATGACTGGAGATTTCAGGAGCTCTGATTTTCTCCTGCACTCAGCACCTGGAGAGCACTCTGCAAGCCAAGAGCAATGGGGAGTTGAACAGAGGCAGAGACAAAGAATTATGTGCCTAAATCCTGCCTGTTCTGGCACAGCTTAGTGCAAAACACAACTTTTTCTGGGAGTGCTACAAGATTTCAGACAATACATCCTTTCCACAAGAAAATGTAATTTAAAAAATTACTTCTCAACTCTAGCAGTACAACAGCTCTTAATTTTGTAATAATTACTCTGATTTCCTCTAGCAGTCAAGCAAATATTCTAACTTGCTGCTATTTCAGAGCTTTATGTTCCATATTGACTTACAAGATTGTGTTGGGGAAAAAAAGAATTATGGTGATGTAGAAGCCACACCATTGGCAATGAGATTATCATAGGAAAGTACTGGAAGAAAAAGTACGTGTTGAACTGTCCCATTTCTCCCTGTAACTTTACACAAATAATATCCAGTTGGGAATAAAAATCCAAGCAATATTCAAATTTATCTTTATATTGAGCTGACATCAGCTATTCCAGGAACTTTTTCTTTTCTTTATTCCATACTGAATATAATATTACTGAATAAAATAAAACTGAAAAAAAAAAACCTGAATAAAATAAAACTGAATAAAACGATACTGAAAAATTCCATACTGAAAATAATAATGTCTTGAATACAATAATATATTGAGTATAATAAACATAGATTTTGAAAACCATAGTCTTAAGTGGTAAAGTCCTATGAGGCAGGATTTTAATAAACACTGTTTTTAAAGAAAAATAGGTTATGAAACAACAGATTTTTTCCTATGCTTTAGGGATATCATTGTCATCCACCACCATGCTCCCAAGACCTCTAAAAGGTCCCTTTCACTCTAATTTATGATTCTATGAAGATCAGGGCAGAAACCTTTTACACAAGTTGTGATGGTTTCACAAAACCCTCATCCCACTTCAGTGAGGTAACAGTGGTGAGAGGACACAGTTACATGGCAAAACCAGCTGGAAAGAGAAAGAGAAAGAGCTGGCACATCTCAATTTTTCAATTATTTCATGTATTATTTTTTGAAAGCATGTGGGAGAAGGTTGGGACATGAAATTTTGTTACTTCAAGACTTGAGCAATGTACAAGTTTTTAATCTCTTGAGCTTTGAGAGTTAGGCATGGTCAGAGTAATAAAAGACAGGGAGATTGGATAGAGTTTCCAGGCTAGAAAAATCTCTTCTCGATGATTTTTAAGTTAATTTTACTTTGAATACTGAAATGAAATGCAGCACTGCCATACTTCATAGAAGATGGATTGGTAGGACATGGCTGTTGGAGGAGGATTAGGAGGATTACTCGTTCCTTGGCAAGGGGTTAGAGAGCAAATAAAAAACTAATTAGTGGGTATTAATTATCATGCTATGTTCTAGTCAGTGGCTGCATTTACGGAATATAATTTGTGCAGGTTTTTCAGATACTTTGTACCAAATACATAGGGGAAAATGTGAAAAGTGTAAGATTCCAAGTGCATTAAAAATACACTCTCATCAATGCAAGAGACTTACAGGAGGGGTTTTAAAGGCAATTAATTAAGTTAAACTTCAGCCAATACAAAATCAAGACTGTCTTACATGCCCTTGTTATCCATCTAATTTTCTAGATATACACAAACCCCGCATTTTTAAAGTTTTTTATGAGTTCACAAAACTCATCTGTCATCTCAAATAAGTTCATTCTAAACTCTTCTTCAATTTCTTTTTAAATACAAATACATGGATTAGTTTTCACTGTCAGTTTGGTGGAAACTCACCTTCCTCAGGGTAAGCCCGCATTAATTGAAAAGCTCTTGACATTTAGATATTTAAAGAAGGTTCTCTTTACCCTGTAGTAAAAAAGATAAATTCGTGGAGTTGGAAAATATCTAGATTTTACTTCCTACTTGCTTTGCAAACAGAAACTCAAGGAACATACACAAAAGACCCATGTAACTCCTTAACTTGTGGAAATAAAAGTAATCTCATGATGTGTTTATTGAGGTAAAGGAAATTAATACTCTCACTTTTGATTTAATCCCTCTAAAATAGACATGTTTTCATTCAGGAAAATTCCCCAAACCACAGCAATCAAAACTTTTCATTATTTCCTTTCAAAAACAATGTTCAGTTTCTCATCAGTGTGAGTCACCCCAGGATTTGAATTCTGAACCTTGTGAGTTGTAGCTCTGTAATCAGAAACGAGCAGAGGTAAAGAGGATTTTTGCCAAACTGAGGACCACAATGTGACAAAATGCAGGACTTAAATCTATTTTCCCAGGCAAGATGCACATCCTGGGACAGCAGAAACCAGGGTCTTACTTGCAGTGGAGGTGCAAAGTGCTCAGCAATCATTTCCCAGGGCTTAGAAACCAATCTGGATCCAACCCAGGGGAGTTTGGAGAGCTGAACATCTTTGCCATGTGGTGAGGGAACAAAGGAAGGGTTTGATGTCCAGGTTGGATGGGACTTGGAGGAACATGGAACAGTGGGAGAAATCCCTACCCATGGCAGGGTAGGTAAAAGGGATGTGTTTAAATTCCCTTCCAACCCAAACCATTCTGGGATTCTATGGAATTGTGGTTACTTCCTTGGTGTTGACACCAGGTAAGTGGTTAAACTCTATTCTAACACCTATAAAAATCCACGTTCTTCCTATATTGAAAATAAAATAAAATAATAAAATAAAAAACTCAAAATGGAATATATGGTGCTATGCTACAAGCTGGAAAACACCAGGAAAAAAAATCAGATGATTGAATGGATCAATCTTTTCATTTAAATCTTGGAAGATGGGAAAGAAAGCTGTTAGTACTCCAACTAAAAGGGTCAGCCTTTCCAATGAATGAAATACTGAGAGTAATCCCATGTCTGATAAGAGTACAGCATGAAATAATTACGTATTGAAACAGTTTAGATTTAGATTTAGATTTTAAAATGAGTCTTGCAAGAAAAAAATCATCAGATTTTACACTTCAAAACTTCCCTTGCATTATTTTGATTGGTTTTGTTCCTTTGAAGCTGAGGAAAACAGCTCTGAATACAAAGTGTTCCAATGACCTTTCTCATCTCTCTCCATGTCAGACTGTTTTGTTTTGCCATATTTAGGAGATTCTGGCTGAATTCAGACTTCCCCACTCTTTCACTTGTATTTGGGCAAAAATACTAAAAGATTTTCATTGCTTCTATTTGAAAAAGGGCTACAAATACAATGGGAAAGGATGTTGCAGCAGTTAGAACATTTATCTGGGAAAAAAAAAGAAAAAGAAATGAAGAAAAAAAAACCCAGAAGAAAAGAGTATTTCTTGCTTCAGAAGATTATTCGTGCTGTGCTACACCAGAAAATCCTCCAACCTTGTAAACAGTGAATCAGCTCTCTCCCTTTTCCTGAGCATCCTCAAGATTATGAGGAATCCTAAAGCTTTTAAAGCCACCTGAACAAGACAGCCAGGTAAATCCTATTGTCATGTATGGGTCCAGGATCATTAGGGCTTATTTGTTCAAGTCCCAGTATCACCCTTAAAAATGAGTGTCATAATTGATAAAATTTCTCTCTGGGCCATTTTTATCATTATTCTTCCTTTCAAACAGGGAGCAATATTGATTCTGAGGTAAAGAAATATATTAATAACTCTGAAACGCTCCGATGGTGTATTATAGCATACATTATAGCATTTTTAGATTCACTGAAAAGGGTTTTTTTCCTTGCTGCTTTAGTGGTTGGCAGAGAGGATGCACAGCCAAGGAGCAGTTCTGGCCAGCTGTGCCAGCTGTCACACAGCTTAATAAAAAGCACTCAGGAAGGAGCAGAAATGATATTAAATTGTTGCTCCGATGTAATGTGACCGCTAACTTGGATTGTGTCTCCAATTCACTCAATTTAATTTGCATTCTAATCCATTTTTGCTCTGAAAAACATTTAAGTACATTGATTGATGCTCTTAAGGAGAAAGTGCTCCAGCGTTCGGTGGATGTGCTGAGTTCCCACTGTGAAAATTGGACTGTGTTTTTACTGGAAAAGGTAAAAGTTGCAGAACCATGATGATATATTTCCTTTTCCATAAACTCTTAATATTTGTTAGCATTATTTTGTCATACATTGTTGACCTGTGTCTCTGCTCCTGCAGAACATGACAGAACAAATTACACAGATACAAACCAGAGACCATATTTATGGGAAAACCAGCTTTGTTTAAGTAATTGAAAATGAAATACACTTTAGACCCATGCATGATATACTTAAAGAACTTTTCCTTTTTAAAAGTTGAACTAGATAATTCTTGCTTGTCACCAAAGGTTTTCCATTTTTCACCTTTAGTGGCAGAAGTAGAGCAAAGAAAATTAACTAACATTTCAATATTTATCCTATTTCTGCTTTGCTTTAGGTTTGGTTTGGTTCCCCAGTCATGCAGTCTTTGTCTCAAATGTTTATTCTTTTTAAGGAGTTCTCATAGGCCTGACTTGTAAAAAAAAAGTGTTGTGATGGAAGCCTTTAAGCAGCTTGGGATGTTAGAAGTTAAAAGCACTGTGGAGCTGTTATGTTGCTTGACAGAACAAGTACAGGGTGTTACAAATAAAGAATTAAATGATACAGCCCACATGAGCTCTTTGGATTGAATTTGTGCTTTACCAATGGTGAAAGAAGGGTGCAGCCAGGAGGGAGGTCAGGCTCTGCTTCCAAGGAATAAGGGATGGGACCAGAGGAAACAGCCTCAAGCTGTGCCAGGGGAGGTTCAGGTTGGACACCAGGAAGAATTTCCTCACAGAAAGGGTGATCAGGCATTGCAAGGGGCTGCCCAGGGAGGTGATGAGGTTCTCATCCCTGAAGGTGTGGGAACTTCTTTTTCATGTGAGAACAGATACTAAAAAGAAAGCGATAGTATAAAAATTTCCTAAAAGAAAGAGCTTTTTGCTCGGCGTGGAGAAGACATTCTTTATTTTAAATTTTAAACAGCGACTTCATTTCTCACAGTGTGTAGGAACCAATTATATTAATGGTATTTTCAGCTCAGACTGAGATGGTTTGGTCTATTAATGTTCATTGTCGGTGTCTTATCCAGAAGCAGTAGGATGAACTCTGCCTGCCACTAATGCTCCATTTCTGTCTCTTTGTGTGGTTATCTCTGCAGGAGAACGTGCTGGAAGAGCCGCTGAAAACAGATGTACAACACCAGATGAAAAAGTGCTGCCTCGTGCTGGATTTCTCTGGGCAGCTGGTGTTATACCTTTTAAATGCCTCTCTATGTTTGCCAGAATAGCATAATAGTCAATTCTCTCCTCAATCCCAGGCTGCCTGCCCTGGGTAAATAGGAAGGTGTTACATCTATTTGTCTCTCTGTAACAGAGCCTTTCAGGTTCATCCATTAGTTTCACACTAATACTGATTAAAATCTACAGAAGTGAAGGAAAAAAACCATCCAAAATTGTGTACAAGTACCCAAAATAGCAAAATCTGAAGGGATAAATCCTGCTGTACATGAAGCAGATTGCAGTGGTTTGGTTGGATGTTCCCTCATAGTTTGGTTTTATTTTTCTGATTTAATTACTTCGTGCCTTTATCCTAGACCATTCTTTTATGGTCACTTTTCCCTGAAGAAGCCTTAATATTATACACATAGATATAATCATGGAATCACAGAATGGTTTATTGCTAGGCACCTTAAAGATTACCTGGTTCCAACCTCCTGGTTGATTCCTGAACCTTTCCTCATATCAAGTAACGTTTCATTCCTTATGTTACTCCAGCAGCTACGAGACCACAGGGAAAGACACAATTCACCATTCCTGGGGAAATTAGAATCTGACCCTGAATAAAGGACTACTCGCTGGGATTGAACTGAGGAAAGCCTGAACCACTGAACAGCTCCAAGCAGAGAGAAACTCCTGTTTTACCTTTGTCCTGAAACTGGATCTCTGAAAATGCTGTGAGCTTGCATTTCTGGGTGTTCCTTGCTGGAGTCAGGGCCTTAAGTGTCCTGTGCAGGACTACACAATCACAGGATCAGTAAGGTTGGAAAACACCTTCAGGATCATCAGGTCCAACGCTTGTCTGGATCCCACCATGTCCAGAAAAATGCATTTTCCTCTGTGCTATTTTCTGCACTTTCCTTTGCTTCCCTTCCCTCCTTGTGACAGCCATAGACCCACCTCTCCCTTCCTACTCCTCACAAGAAAATCAACAGAAGCTCTTGAAAAAGGAAAGGAGGTTGGGTGAAGCCTTTATCAATGCTGGGTAGGAAGAGTGTTGCATTGGTGATAAGAAAGTGCACCCCAAAGAAGGGAAATCCACTCCAAAAAGGTCTCCAGGAGACAGGAGGTACTCAAGATGTGATCCAGAGGGAAATTTTGCTCCTGCCAAAGTCCTAATGACAACTCCACTCCGACATCCCCTCTGAAATCCCCTCTCACCCAGACTGGTGACATGGTATGGAAAACACACCAAGACAAGAAAGTGCTGGAATTCAAGCCAAAGGATGTCACAGGTGACACAGCTGTACAAGAAGCAACTAAGCCAAGTAACAAATGAAAAGTCACAGAATCACAGAAGGGTTTGGATTGAAAGGGACCTTAAAAGTCATCTGGTTCCAGCCCCTTGGGAAATGTTCACTTCGGATAAAACACACCAAGTTCAGGAGATTTGGAGCTCTAAATTAATGCTGGGTTGATGGCTGCTCAAGGTGTATCATTTAAACTGATACCTGGAGCCTTCCTAAGAGTTTTATCTGAGCTCCTGGAGACCATTTGTGTGCCTTTAAGACTGAGTACCTACAGGCTTTAGTGGCTTTAGTGGCAAGTGTGAAAAATGCGGAAAGCAGGGGCCACAAACATACTTCATTGTGATTTCCTGTTTTGTGAGCTAGAAAACAAAGTGAAAAGCAATTTTTTAAAAGCTGTTCAGGAACTTATAGGATTAATATACTCCCCGAACAAGAATAATGCATTTTTGAACAACATTCAATTAAATTTGCTTTGGGTTAGAAATACCAATATGTTTAGTGTAATTAAAATTTTCCCAAATATCTTTAATTGTTTTCTCTTTGATCTAAATAAATAAGTGTTTGTTTATGTCATTCTACAATCGGGAGAAACTATTAATTTTGCATTTCAGGTAATTAAAACTTGCTTGTGTAAAACTATACTAATCTGACACAAATTGGTCTAAGGTAAGAACCTGTCAATAAACCAAAACACATGGGAGCCTTTTTATTCTTTGCTTAACTTAGATTTTAATGGGGAGTTTATTGCTAATAGAAATGAAATAGAAAATGTAACTATTTCAGCAGAGAGGAAAAAGGTAAAACAGTCGACATAGAATATATTTTCCATAATAAGAGGCCTTTTCAAGACTTTTAGTAAAACTTTGGGGATGCGTTGCCTTTCTAGATAGTAATAATAAAATAATAAAAATTGGAATAAAAGTATAGTATAATCTTTAATTCTCCTGAACTTGAAAAGTGCAGTTTTCCTTAATGTCTTTGTTATATTTTTTTTTAAACAGAATTTTTATGTACAAACAATGACAAAAAATCCCATAAACCATAATTTGTCTTGCAGGCAAAATTTAATGGTCAATGAAGCCTTCTGGAAAATGTTCTCTGCAAATATGGGCAAATATGGGCAAATATGGGCAAATATGGGCAAATATGGGCAAATATGGGCAAATATTTCTGTGGCTGAGAGCAAAGGACACCTCATACCAGAGCCAGCCAAGGTCACCCCACCACCACAGCCACTACAGAGCAAAAATTGATACTCCAAAGTAGGGAACCTGTAGTAGGTGCTGAGGCTTGTTAGCTGTTCAAAAAGAAAGAGTAAGAAATCATGTGTAAAACACCTTTCTCTAATGTTACATCAGTTTTGCATCAAATTAACAACATTTTATTTGAGGATAAAATATAAAAGTGGCAAAGAAAATCAAAGTGAAATAGCACTTAGAGCTTTTACATAAAATTTATTGCTGGAAGGAGATATACACCCAGGTTTGTAAATAATTACAAGTCCTTTGACAGTCTCTGATTGTTCCTGAAAAGCTTATAGAGGTTCAGAAGTGATCTGGCTTGCTTCCACAGCAAGTGCTTTGCAGCCACGAATGGGTTATGTACTTTTTGTGAAGGGTTTAGGCAGTTTCATGAATTTACTCTCTTTCTTTTGCTTTACTCACTATTTTTTAACTCTACTGACTTGAAAAGAAAAAAAAATTGGATAAATAATAGGATTGTAAAATCCTGTAATGGTCTGGTTTGGAAGGAGCCTTAAAGACCATTCAGTTCCACCCCTTGCTGTAGGCAGGGACACCTTCCACTATCCCAGGCTGCTCCAAGCCCCATCCAACGTGGCCTTGGACACTGCCAGGGATGAGGAATCCACAGCCTGGACAGATAAATATTCCTGGTTTCCATTCCATGTTTGAAATATTATCATTTAAACAATGGATTCTCACAGGTGACTGTTTTTTACAGTACTGTTTACCCAGGTGTGTATAAATCAATAGTCTGGTTTCTATAATTCTGCAGCACAAGAACTGCACTCCAAATGCTTCACCCACCTTTGTTTGTTCAAAATGTCTTTGCCCTGTACAAGAAATGCAGCTGGAAAGGGTAGTGTTACAATAATTCAGAAAATTTTTATATTACTATAAATGAAAATTAATTCTTTGTTGCAACCAGATGTTTTTTCATTACTTTTTTCATACATTTTTTCGCTTTTGGGGTTTTTATTGACGTTATTGCCTTTGGGGGAGAAGACTTTACTTATCTTTATGATTTACTACTGGTTCCTTATAGTCTTGGTGCAGACATTCACCTTTATAGTTGTGGTGACTAAAAGTTTATTTTTCAAAAAATACTAGAATTCCAAACTGTGGAGGCCCATGGGCCCGTGAGGGAGTCAGTGACCTTGCCCTGGGGAGATTTAGGCAGATTGACAGTGAAGCACTAAAGGCGTGTGATGGACAAAAAAAAATCTTCCAACTAATT
>VYXF01001063.1:0-23915 GCA_013397295.1 Polioptila caerulea
GCAGCAGCAATGCCTCTTGACCATTTGTAAACCATTGCTGGATCTAGTCAATTTGGTGGAAAAAAATCCAAAAAACCCTAACCAAAAGACACTTATCTAACATACAACCCACTACTAGGAACCAGGAGAGCAGCTGCACCTCTCCTGTACAAACTGCTGTGCCATGCCCTCACTGCCATGCCCCGCCCCTGTTTACCATTGCTTGCTTGATTGGCTATTTCCTTGAGATGCTTTACTGAAAAGAGATGTCATTCATTTGGGGGAAGAAAATTAAAAGTCCTAAATTCATGTGCCTTGCTAGCAGCAGTACAGTCATCCTCTTTGTCAAATTTCTTTGACAATTTTAGCTGGAGTTTACACTCAGAAGTGATAGCTCAGGGGAAATAAACTCCATTACCCTCTGCTGCCTAACTGCTGCCCAAGATCTTGGGAAAAAAGATTCTAGGAGTTTAACCTATAAGGAACATGACTCTCTTCATTAGCAGCCTCAACAGCATAAGTCCCAAAATGCCAGGCAGGAAGCAGAGGACCTAAGTTCTGAACTCAGCTTGGTTTCTGAAGGAGCCTTTCAGATTGCAGATGGTTTACTACAATGTTGCAGAAATCACAAATTTTTCTTGGAACCATAGACTTATTTAGGTTGGAAAAGAACTCTTGCATTTATAGACACTAAGAGTGATGGGCTTATCAAGAAAACATACTAAATGGAATTCTTGACTAACCCCCTTAAAAGGGGGTCTGGGTGTGGTCCTTGAGAGGTTTATGACTTCTATATTAGATCATCACTATATGAGTAACAAAAATCATGCAAGCAACTTAACCACTTATTTATCCCTTCCAAACAAACTGCCCTAACAGATTAAGTCTAGGTTCCTTAATTTTTTTAAAATGTCAGCCAAAGAAAATGAAGACAAAGAAAGAGGAAAAACCTCTCAGCTTTTTACCTGCTCCACACAAATTTATCATTATATTTAAAAATTAAAAAATGAGAGTTTAGCACATAAAATTAGCAGATTTTAAAGTACAATTACTGCATTACAGAGAAAAAAACAAGTCGGTTGATGAAACAAAATGCTGTAAATTGCAAAATGCTATAGAAATTGAAGAAAAATATTATGCAAAAGCTAAGAAAACATTTTGCTGAATTGGAATCAATAAAGAGGCATATCATGGTTCAGAACTAGTAATTTACTGTAGTCATATGTTATAAAAATGTGTTTTAAAAATAAGAGTAGTTTAGCTTCGTTAAGGGTTTACTTTGAACTTGAGGCAAATGCTTTCCAATGCCTTTCAGCTTTTTTGGCTGGCTGAAGATGTTTACTGTGATAATATAGACTACATGTTTAAATGAATCTTTTAAGTAACAAATAGGTTTATTTTTAAGAGTGATAAGGATATTATTCATTTATCTTGACATTTCCATCTAGGTGTGAAGAATATAAAAAAAAAGAAAAAAGAGAGACCGTAAAGATGATTGTATAAATATCACTAATATTTAAATAATTAGAAATAATACTTTTAGCAGTTATTTATTTCACTCATCTCTTACAAATACTGGTAGCTGAACAAATAGTCAGTCTCAAGATCAAGACATAAAAGATCTGCTTTGATTACCCAAATTCTGGCCCTGATGTGGGTGTGAGAGTGCACAATTAACTCCAATTAACTCTGAGATTTAACAGTGTTTTCCTTAGTGGCTTAACTTTCCTAGAGTCCTTTCCCCAGGAGCTACTTACTGGTAAGAAAGGGGCCTTTTCCATTTTTGTTCTGGTCATGTTTACAATTAGTGAAATAAAAAGTGGTGTCATTCCTCCTGACTACTGCTATAACAAATTTCTTTGCTCAAAGATGAAATGGGAGATTGGCATTTAGAAGGTCATAGCTATCTGCTAAAATAGTGCTACCCAACAGGAGGCATTTTTTTATGTAACTTTTTCTAAAAATATTTTTTTGGATGCACTAATATGAACACTGAACAGTTACGTTTGCTTCGTATATAAATGTTATGGTAATCACCCATATAATGCAGAAAGTGATGCCAAAAAAAACACTTTTCAAAAATTGGTTGTTTACATTACGAAATTATTTTAGCTCCCAAGCCCATGAGAATATTAAGTACATGTAAGTAATTGAAATAAACTCATGAGTGATCCCAGTATGAACCAAAATGAACATACTCTCTCTAAGGTTTGTTTGTTTGAGGTTTTTTTAGGTAATCTGCACCTTTGAAAAACATCAGCGGGATGATATGGAACAGTTTATTAGCTGAAGCTTAAATATTCTTTTTTTTTTTTTTTTATTTGTCATTTCTGCTTAGGTTTAATTTTGGCTATNATTGTCATTTCTGCATAGGTTTCATTTTGGCTATCATCTCCCACCTTTTCTGCACCAGATGTGCCATGTTTGCAGCTAAACTTCTCACTCATATGATGGTTGCTTGTTTGGGTACTCAGGTAAGAAAAAAGGCTGAAGTCTCAAAGTGTAGAGTAAGAACCTGTTTGCTTTCCTTTTTTTTCACTTTCATGCTCATGTTTGAACAGACCTTTTTCAGTGTAAGCACTTTTGGAAAATGTAAAGCATTGCAACATATGACACTTCAAATTAATCCAATATGCATAGCCTGTGTTGGGAATTCAAGTGAAATTACCCACGGCCTGAGAATATTTAATGAAAACTGATGGATGATATAGCAGTGTGAGAAGACAGTCCCATGTGTGGAATGCTGTGCTCAATTCTAACTTCTGAAGGATTTTGAAAGTTACCTCCTGTTTGGGCCTACTGGTTTTTCTGTCTGTGACCTAGTTTTTTTGTTTAAATACACTGCATATTAATTTTTATATGTAATTCTGATCTCTGAAGAATAATTCTTGAGAACAGTTCCATGTGGTGTGTAAATGTAATACTATTAATTACAGAGGCATAATTTGTATGGTTCTAAGTAATTTTGTTATTCATCCTCAATCCCTAAAATACATGTCTCTCCTGATCTCTTCCTTTTGCCATGCAATGATTTTGAAAGTTTAGAACAAAATTTTTGATAGAGGATTTTAGCAGGGTAACTGCTTAGCTACTGAGCTAGTTCAAAGGGGAGGTGAAGACAGTTTGGCAGCAGCTATCAGACACAGGAAAGTGACTTTAAGTCAGAGTGAAAAGAGAGTGTTTGACAAGGGAGAACTGAGCTACTGTGCTAGCTGTTCTGAACAGCTGCAAGAGAATCTTTATACAGTTACCTGTGTTATGTTGGGCTGTTGTGAACCAGCCTGATTAGGCAGCCAAAATTTAACAGAAAACTCTATGTAGATGATATATGTACAGCTGTACCCACATACAAGCATTTAGTCACTATACATATGATTAGAAATTCACAATGCAATTAAAAATTTAATGGGTTTGCTAACTAATGACTGTGTGAAAGAAACTATTTGAGACAGTTTTAACTGAGAACTTACATGAAAACTATGTGAAAATCAGCAGTTAATAGTTTTAAATACAAGGAAAATGTTAGTTTTTTCTATTTCTATCTACTAATCTTTAGGCACTACTAGACACTGGATTTATAACTAATAGCTCTTGAGCCGCTCTAGAGAACAAAGGAAGGTGGTGTTTCTCTGTGTATTTATATTTTTAGGAGGGGGGAAAAGAAAAAAAGCCACCAACAATTGGGAAGCTTTTGGGTAGCTCCACTGTGTGTTTAAACATACATAAATAATTAGTTTTTGTCTTATGTCTGCACTGTTTATTAGATTTTTATGTGTGTTTATTAGATTTGTGGTTTTAGAGTTCTTTTTAAATTGCTACCAGTGCACTAGTTACTCATGTCTGTAGATGGCAGTCAAATCTTTTCAGCACATTGCTCAGAAACTTGCTGTTCCAAGGCTCTCTGCCTGCCTTGTAGTTGTTCACAATAGTTCATTTCTTTCTGATTATTCAGAACATTCAACCTTCGTTTCATTCTTGGTGTGTCCAGGGCTGCCAGCCTTAATGGAGTGCTTGTAAAGCATTCAAGAGTGGATGTTTCACCATGTGTTTGCAGGAGCTCATTGGAAAAACATAAAAGCCTAGATATTTGTAAAACACCTTTTATTCCTTTCAAGCTTAAGTTCCTATAACAATACCCTAAATGCTCAAAGGAAAAAAATGCTGGGCTGAGATTTTCAGTTTTGGAGAAAATTTAGGTGAATTTTTGAGTATTTAAAAAAAAAATAAAGTAATATGAGAATATACTTCACAGTGTCTCAATACTGTCATACTAGTCAATAAAATTCTTTTCAGAGCTATAAACCTGGATTACAATCTTAATAGGAACCGTTGTTATGGCTATCATGATTTGCTTGAGAATTCCCAGGCAGAATGCATGAATAAGCACTTTAAACATGGCTTGTTTGTGTATACTCAGCTTGATGCATCTCGTCCATATTAACTTCTAGGGGCCATTTCCAGAGTACATGATGAGTATTAAAAATGACATAAATGTATGCTAAATTCTCTGTTCAGGCTTTTTGTGAGTGCACTGTTGAGCTGCTTTGCCTGTATGCAGTGGCCACTTCTCCAGAATATTTGAACGTTCACGGTCTGCTTACTGCAATTACTGTGTACAAATGGCCTTCCATTCTTGTGGCCAGCAAAGCAAAATTAAAATCTAGATAAATAGGAAAAAAAAAATATGTATCGTATTTTTGTCAGAGAAAAAAAGAATGTTTTCTAATTTATCCTGTCCTCAATCTTCTTATACACTACTGTGATGGACTTAGCATCATCACCTGTCACTGCAATAGCTACCAGGCCAAGTTGATCCTACCACTGATTTTGATGAAAATGCATGATGAAGAATTGCACTTACTCTATTTAAATATTTGAAAATAGTGTTATTCAACCTGAGCAGAAATACAAACATACACATCAGTTACGTTTTTCAAGAAGCAATAGTGCATGCCATCTTCATTTTAAAAAATCATTAAACATTTATTTTAAAAGTATTAACTGTAGTCTTGGTAGAATTGTTGCTTTATTATTTCGATTCTTTCAGATTTTGAAAATTCTTCCTGAAGATAAATTTTAAAGATAAAATCTCCAAGAGATGATGAAGGAGCAGGATATGAATGAATAAATGAATAAATGAATGAGTGAATGATCATAGAGCGTGTAGCTTCTCCATCTTATAGAAGTTAAACCTTTACAGAAACAGTGAAATCGTGCTTCTGCTGTACTGTTTTAATCTTAACTCTTCTCTTCCAAAATAAGGAAATTCCTATTTTCCCTACACGTAATCAAATCCCCAAAGAAATTGACATATGTACGTGGATAGAGAGAAATTGCAAAGTGTGTTCCAAAATGAGGTATCTAGAGTGACTCTCTGTACCATCTATCAGAGAGGCAACCTTTGACAGTGACTGACTGAGTGCCTGCCTCTCTCCTGGCAGTAAAGTTTTGATTTTGATTCAGTCTTCCCCTGTGGTTAAGCCTGAGCCTTTTAGTCAGCTGCTGGGAAGTCCTACTTAAAGGACTGTTTCTGAAGAAGCTGGGAGGTACAGAGTTCCACTAAATTCCAGGTCCATATGAAATATGAAACTCCTATGGAATAGGAAGCAACAAATATTTTTATGCTTTTCTTTAGAGTTAGAACCCAGTTTCCTAGAGTAAGGGAATTAATTTGTCTTTGCGGAAAACTAGGCTCGAGATTTCCTTGCTCTTGATTTCCCTGCTGTAACCTGACAGCAGCAAATAATGCTGAAGAGATACTAACAGTGCTTGCTTGTAAGATTTGAGAGGACACAGAGGAAACAGAAAAGAATTGTACACAGTGATCCAGAGTTGGTGTACATTTTAGAAATTCGGCTCCATGCTAATGTGTTTTGTCCTGTTACTTTGCAATGTGAAATATTTTAGTAAGAATTATGGGTGGTATGTAGTCTTCTTCCACCCTTGATGTCGGTGTTTCTGTCTTTGGGATAATAAAGTCTAACATTTCTCATTTATAGAAGGAAAGATTCTACAGATGTCACTAAGAATAGAAAGTGGAATGGATTTTCACTTCTGTTGGAGTATTGGGATGCACAGCTAGCTGAGCCACTTGTTGGGTATGTCAGAAGGGAGAGGTGTGTCAGTAAAAATGCTCTTACCAGTTCCCTGCATAACATTTGTGTGATCACAGTAAATAAATTTTATTTATTTTATAGCAGTCATGCTGTTGCAGGGGATTTATTGTATGTTCCCTAGTCCTGCTGAAAATGTGGTCCCCTATAATGCAGCAGGCAGCGACTCCTGGAGTCTTGCCTATTTTCTTTGTTACCATCGCAAGAATTAGGACCTAACCCTTTTCTCCAGAGACTATTTTATTAGATTTCAAACTGACTCATTTAATTATTTCCTAGCTGATTTCAAATTCCCACGAAGTCAGAGCACAGCTCATGCTGCTTCTTTCAGAAGCAGTTTTAATCTAATCATAAGTAGAACTATTTGGGAATTGTATATAAATAAAAGACAATTTCAGAGTGGACTAACATAAATTGAATGCTTTTATAGCAAAAAAATACATTTTACGATCAATGAAGATTTGTGGGCCAATCTCTATTACTCTAAGATTCTATTTTTGAGCCCACAATATCCAAGATGAATCAGTCAAAGCTGGAGCTAATCAGAGATTTTTAGTAGAAGAGATTGTAATCTATATCAAGTTTTCAATGGCTTTAAAAGTTGTATACTTTGATCATGTATATATGCAGACATTTTAAAATTATAGATACATGGATGGACAGATAGACAGATAGATATCAGGTGTTCTCAGGTGATAGATATGAGGTTCTTCAGAATCTGAGAGTCAAGAAATCCTTGCCTGGAGAAGTGGGGTACCAATCATTAGAATATACATATATATATATATATATATATTATGCACAATTTAAAAAGTAAAAAAGTAAAAAGAGGACTACTACCATAAAACACATAAAACAACAACAGATCATTACCTGATCACCCTGATTTCTTGTGAGGAATGAGCTACTCATGGAACTCCTTACTGTGGAATATTTCCCTTTTCTCCAGCAGAGGGAGTCGATTTGCCTGTGAGTTCCATCAAGTACCGAGTTGCCACGGCTCCAAGAGATTTGATGTGGCGATGCCCTCTGCAGATATTTAGAGCTAAAGCTCAGACAAAAGTAAAAGGCTCTGGAAAGGTTCTAGGAGTTTACCTTTATGGTCTCAGTCTAGGGAGTGTGGAGATGTAGAAGCAGCTGAAAAACCTATATGCCATGAAGAGAGGGTAATAGTCATGGCCAGGTAAATGAGTGTAAGAAATAAATTGGAAATATTCACTTTAAATTTTTTGTTGTTTTCTTCTGCCAACACAGGATTTTGGTCTTTTGCTGATAATCTAGCACTATGGAAGTACCCATATATTTTTACTTTTGTTATTTGTAGGGATTTTACTTCTACCACCCTTGTTTATTTTTCTCATGTTGAGCTCCATGTAGTGTTATGCACAAGCTGTTAGTTTTTTTATAGATTTTCTCTTAGGGTTTGCCAAAACTCAGATATATGAGCAGTACTATAACATATGTTAGAATGCTGCTACATTACCTCACACCTCCTGTCCTCACTACAAACAGTCAAATGTTCTGTTTATTACCTTAAAGTATAAGAATATGAGATTTCTATCATCTAATACTTTCCAGCTCTTTTTTATTATGCTCTACTTTTTCCCTACATCATAAGCAGTTGGGGACCACACACAGAGAGGAACAGGTAGAAACATTCTTAGGTTGCCTGTTCACTGCTGTTTTTGATGTCTTACTGTCTCAGGTTGTACTGCTGCCTCTCTCTATTTCATGCTTCATTGTCATTTTTCAACTCTTTCTCTCATTTTCCGCCTCCTTTCTTCATCTTCCTTTGTTCTATCCTCTCACGTGTGCCTTTCTGCTTTAATTTAAAAAGTAGTTATCTATTACTTCTCCTAATTGGCAAATCTCCTGTTGCTCTTTTCCCTGCTAAGGGCTTTCCTCAAACCTGCCTTGATGGAGAGGACAGCAGCAGTTGCTGTTACCCTTAAATTAAGGCCATAGCAACAGCTGTGCTGTGTTAATATGAAGTTTCCAAAACATTCTTAATTTAGCTTATCTTTTGGAGGAAAAAAATCTATAGGGTTTTATGAACAATAGCACTTCCATAGTTTTCCTTTACAGCTAATTAAAATTATACTGACCATTTAATCTTTAAGTTCTGTTCTTTCTCCACTACTGTCACTTGCTTGCTTCCGCACACAAGAAAATTTTAAAGGGGTCTTTTTTGTCCATTTTTGACAGTTTTCTCATGACCTGCTTCATTACTTTAGAGCAGCTGATGTTCCATACATAGCAGATTCACAAGTCCTTTTCAGGACCTAATTGGATTATTTTTACACATGAAAACAGAGCCTGACCTTGCCAGATTCATATGGCGAGTTTAGTTTTAAGTGTACTGGGGTTTTGATTTCTTTTGAAAATAAGTGAATATTATTTTCATAAATACCAGCTTACTAATGATTGTGGTTAACTATGATTAAATGCATTTTAATAATGCTTAATTTAATAATGCTTAATGGTTAAATAATTTTTGGTGGTTTAGTCAGTAGGCTGTGGTTGAATTTTATATGCTGGTAGATTTGATTGTGTTCCCATGGTCATTTTTCCCTGTTGGTATAGAAAATGCCTTTTGAAAATGAAACTATAGAGATTTATAAGAATTAAACAGGTTATAACACAACAGACATTTTTACTTTTTTATTCTTTATTTTTAAGATTTGTCAATCTTTTTAAAATATAATGTGAAAGAAAGACACTAATATCAATGTAGATCTGATTAGATTCTGAAAAATTATAATGAAAATCTTAAATGTTTGGAATGATAGTGAATAATCATTGAAATTATTAACAAAGAGTTTGGGGTGTATATTAGCCAGAGGGAGAAACCAGAAGCATATAACTTATATGTTCATACGCCAAAAAAAAATCCCAAACTGTGTTCAGTCATGAAAAAGGTTTAGAAAACCATGATGCTATTTCATTTCAAAAATGAGAAAAAAACAGGAAGCTTTTTTTGGGCAAAGATAGGCAAATGAATAGAAATCAACTAAGCACAAGGCATGTGCATCAATAGAAATTAACTTCTTAAATTAAATTGAAATATTTGCTGGGAATGGTAGAATTTTGTGTGGGTCTCAGAGACCAGAGATGGGAGAAAGTGTACAGGAGATAATTAACTATGTTGTTTTACTTCACAGCTGAAATGGGATAAGAATCTTCCCTTAGTCAATAATCAGCTGGCAAGAAGTAGCTTGGAAAGCACAGGAATTCAAAGTCTAAAGATTGTCCGTCTGTGAACAAACAAACAGAATTGACTCAAATGAACACCTAATATCTTATTTATCCAGGGATGCAAAATGTCTGTTCCACACAAAGGATAAATATTCTGATGAAAATTGTTAGCCCTTTCCCCCCGTTCCCCCAGTATTTATCCCTGGTCCTTGAAGTGTCCAGAGACTTGCATTTTATTGTGTCCTGCAGTGATTTTGGGCAGATTCTGCTCATGTCTGTGTTGTAGAGAGCTACTTGTTCCGGGCAGTCCAAGCGCAGATCTTCAGCCATTGTCTAGAAGCAGGTGGGAAACAAAGGGCATACAAATGTTTTTACTGTCTTATACAAGGCACCTTTATACCTTTATATGCCTTACCTTATACAAGGCACAAGTGGCACCTCTTTACACAAGCTTTTAGACTTGTGCTCTATGGTACCCAGATTCAAAATCAGGAAAACTCAGCCTTGAAAGTAAGTTAGTAAGTAACTTGTGATTTTGTGACCAAAAAGATAAGAAAAAAAAATCTCAAACAATAACTGCAATAACTTGAAGCTTTGGGATAGGCGGCCTTTTATTTCTTCTTGATGTGTTCCCACAGTGAGAAAAAAGTTGGGAAGAGAGGAATCATATAGGCATACAATATGAATACATCCCATGAAGATGCATCAATCCTCTAAACCTGGTATACAGAAGTTTGGTTTTTTTGTCTTATCACCACCTCTTTCATAGATGTACACTACTACTCACAACATAAACTGAAAGACAGTTAGAGAAATGTATAACTGAAAAGTGCAGCTACAGACCTGTGTGTTCTGTGTAAGTTCATAATTAAACTTGGTTCATAGTTACTGTTATTTGTTACTTCTGAAGTATTTTTAAAACATTTGCAAATTGTGCTTGAGTATAATCTGTGATCGAGATACAGCTGTGTATTTACAGACAATTGGAGACAGTTACATGAGCATTTTCAAAATGTCTCCATGGGAGATAAAAGACAGTGCTCTATAACAAAATCTATCCTCATGTTTAATTGTGCTCTTCAGTTGTCCCAGATCCTTGCAGACACTCACCTTTGAGCAGTTTTGGGTAGATGTGTGGTTAATGTGTTCCTAAACCCTCACCAGAACATTTGCCAAGTCATTAACTTATGGTCATATACAGCACCCTACCTTGACTTGGGATGGGTTAAAGCAATGTTCATATATTAATCTTTATATTTTGTATAAACTTGCTTGCCTGTAACTTTATGCAGAGTGATATTTGGCATCAATATGTTGCAGCGGCTTATTTTTAACTTCTAGATGAGATCAGATGTGATGACAACTAATTTTGTCAGGATAATTATTAGTCTGGGCATCTCATCTTCCCACTTTTGAAGAGAAAAAGCTTTCAGGATATATTTCACAGTAAATGCTAACTACTGTTAAAATATATTTTATTAACATCAGACTGATTTCTTAAAGCCTTGTGTAAATGTGGTTTCACTGGAAAAGGAACGAAATAGAAGCAGAGAAGGAAGTTGAATGAAAACACTTTCACCATGTGATTAGTAAGTCTAAAGCATTAGCTCTTCAACCACCTTCTGTGTTATAAAATTCTTTACATTAGTGATCAAAAGGTCACACGTCTCTCACTCCAACTTTATGAAATGTTTCTCTCTAATGTGTTCTTGGTTGCGTTTTTATATTGGTTTAAAATGAAGCTAGCTTTGACACTTTAGCGTTTAGACTGTATTTGTCTTTGTTCTGTGCCTGTATGCTCAGTACTGCAAAAGGATAAAATCAAAGGTGAACTTGCTCTAAATTGCAATAACAGATCATTCCTGACATATGAAGTGAGTGCTGATTTTCTCCTTAGAAGCCTGAGTGGAAAACTGGTCTTTATATCACAAGTACAAATAAGAAGTCACTCCTTAGAAATCCAATAGGTGAAGACTGAGTCTGTGTCTGAGCTTGGCTGGCTTTGGCTGGAAGCAGAAGCCATTGAGAATGTTCCATCAAAATCACGTTCTCTTGTTGCCTGAAAGAATTTCCTTCAGATTTATAATGAACTTTTACTAAGCTCAGTCTAGTTTAGACATCCAGAAAGTACATTACAGAATAATACAATGTAATGAGATGTCTCAGAAGATAGCTGTTCATGGCTTTTTGTTCTGAAATCCTGCTGCAATGTGTGACACTCATCTACACACAGAGAGCTGGCAGCTTTCAGGCAATGATATATTTCACAACATTTGCTGAAGCTTTAGGTCTTTCAGGTTTAATTTTTTTATTTTTATATTTAGATCATTCACTTTTGGAGGGGGGAACACAGTATATCAGTTTTCCAGTATAACCTTTCTTCCCAAAGACATGTATCTTCCAATGCTCCAACTTTCACAGGTGTCCTTATTGGCAAGTGTCCTTATTAAGCTTCACCCCAGGAAAAAGCATCTTCAAAAGATTCTTTTTCTGAAATGCTGAGATGCACAGGTGTTATTAGTGAGTTTGATAAATGTCAGATTCCAGTAGACAAGTCTGTTTATCAAAGGAAAAAAGGAGCACTTTATTTTTCTAACTTCCTGAATTATCAACATTTTCAGTATCTTTAAAATGCTACAGTATTCTACAGGATTCTTCTAACATTTAGCTCTGTATAACATACCACTTTTTCCATTTTCAAAGTTGCTGCCCAATTAGTTAATATAGCTCTACAAAACTGGAAACTTTTTCTTTTCTTTCTCGGTAGTACATTGCCCACTTAGTTCATAGTTGTATATGGGTTCCTCACTTGCCGGTAAAGAATTGAAGGATTTGTAGCTATTATAGATAGCTTTAAGCCAAAATCAAATAATTATGCTTTCAAAACATCAGATGAATTTACTGCATTTATTTAAGGGGGGAGAAACACAGTTTTTAAATGGTATTGAAGTTCTATGAAATAAAATAAATGGATAGATTCCTTGTAATTTAATTTTCAGCATTTTTGGTCTGAAGCAAATGGAGTTGGGATGTTATATAAACTCAGGCTTGTCATTCTGCTTCCTAATAATCTTTCATGCCCACTTGTCAACACTTTTTACTGAGCACTGTAATGAAATGAAAGAAACAAATTCATGAGGTTAAGGATATGGTCTTGTTTGATAACTACCAAGTAATGTGCTTAAAATAATCTAGTAAATTATGAGCTGCCATTTATTCATCAATTAGGTGGATTTTCCTAAGTTAGAATGAGATAGATGGATTAATTGTGATACGTTTCCAAAAATAAATTATTTCCTGACTCACATTATTGACCATAGTTTTTAATATGGCCAACGCTTTATAACAAAGATCTGCAAAGCTTTGTGTAGTAACATCCTGTGACAGACAAAACTATTCAGGAAAGTCAAGTGTCACTGATAAATTAGAAACACTAAAAATTCATCAAAGACTCCAAGTTTGTTGGGTTTTTTTCCCTTCCTTTCCCAGCAAGACTTTCCACTTTCAGGTGGAAATCTGTAGACTCAAATATTTTTCTTGGAATTTTCTTTTAGCCTCAGTTCAGCTGTGTGGTCAGTTCCATAGCATGATGGCCCTCTCTTTGTCTGTCACAGCCCATCAGGCTAATAGCAGTTGCTACTCTCATAGATGGTACAGAATTTCTAAAACAAATTGTGATTTTTCAGAAAATCTAGAAGTCTATTGATAAGAAGAAAAAGGTCTGCAGAATCTAATTTATCATTTGAAAAAGAGGAAAAAAAAGCATGTTCTCTGTATTTAGAGTTGACTTTACTTTCCTCAAGGTACTGAGGTTTTTTCCTCAGCAAACCCAAAGAAAGAACCTGGTATTTGTTTATCTTGGAGGTTTGGGGGCTGGTCTTTTGTGTTTCCTTGCTTTTCTTTCAGACTTTGTTCTTGGTATAGGTCATAATAGCACTTAGAGAGTCTCAATTCACTTTGGGAATGGGAAGCTAGTTCCCCTGTATGATAAGATTGTCATACATGTTTTCCTTGTCTCTATTTGTTATTCACATTTTCACATTGCTGTATAAAATCATGAAAGCTGTAAATCCATGTTTCTTGTCAGTGGACCACTTCTCTTTCTCTTCATTTGTCAGTGTTTATTCTAAAAACAAATCAGTCTGTGAAATTTCCTTCTTTCATGTTTTTTTGGTCCAGTGCTTCGTAACATTGGGATGACTTAAGGAGAACTATGAACAGAGAGTGACCCAAATACAGCTGCTGAGTACATCAGGGTAGAAATTAACTAGTAATTAATAGCCAAACCACACCACAGAATAAAAGAATGATTAGGATGGGAGGACCTCTAGAGATCATGTAGTCCAATTCCTCACTCAATGCTCCCTATTCAAATGAGAGAAATTAGAGAGCTGTTTAGTTTAGATTTCATTCTGATCAGCCAAGTGTATGCTAGGAAACGGGAAATTACTTGTTTCTTGCAATTCTAGTATTTCTGGGTGGATTTGAAAAGCAAAATGAGATTTGGAGGGTTTTTTATTGATATTGAACTCAGATGGTTCCAAAATGTAAATCAAAGACTTCCAGTTGAAATAGATCATAATTAAGCAATAGTCTAAATACTCTAAATGGTTTAAATGATTGCAACTAGCAGGAATTTTTCAAAATGCTACTTGTAGTGATTACACTTGGAGATGTGATTAAAGATAACTCTTATGGTTTAGCTCTGCAGATCATATTACTGCCTCCTGAATTATAGAAAACACTTTTATTTGGTTGATTTCAATGGTAGTAATGAAGGTATTTAATTGTATGAGCTATAATTCTGGGTGATATCTTCACTTTGGTTTCAGAGATATGCGCTTTTAACTTAACTTAAGTTGCATTAATTTTTAAAATATTATTTTCCAAGCTGTTTTTAAACAATTGAAGTGAAATAACCAAACCAGACTTTCTCTCACAGTCTAATAAAGTGCCCAGATTGACTACATGGGTGTATGTGTATCTGAGTTTGAAATGCTGAAATGTTGTGCTAGAGGTTCTTCTTGCAAAGCAGGTTTGACTAAAGCAAGACTCCTGTATATCTCTCACAGAATCCTTTAGAAGCCTAAACTCTACCTCCATGTAATTATCCAATCTATTTCTCTATCACGTGGCCTCTATTGATGTGATCACTTGTTCCTCTCAAATTTAACTTTGATTTAGAACATGGATCAAGAGGTTTAATGTCAGCTTTATTCCTGCATATGAAATCCCACTTCATATAAAGTGAAGATATAGTTGATATTTAGGCAGCTCAGTTATCATGCATTTTTGAGCCTATTATGATCAGAATATTTCCTTTATTTTACATAAAAAAGTGGCAAAAAGCAACGCAGTGTGATACAGTAAAAGTACTCCTTTTGTTCATTATAAAGAATTAAAAAGCAAACAAGTTAAAAGAAATTACCATATCCTTTATACAATTTGTTGAAGATAGTAATAGGATCAAGAATAACATCAGAAAAGACTTCTGTTGAATCCAATTGTATACAGCAGAACTGAAGCTTTATATGTATCAGCGAAGTTTTACCATCTGGGTGAGGCTGAAGTCTGTAGAGCCACCTTTCTCTTCAGATTCTTTGTCAATAATTGCTCAAAGGGAGTGAAGACAATGTATTCTTATGCAGATCTTTGTTATAAACAACTACAAAAAGTTATCAGCATAATTACTAATTAATAAAATATGAATGGAGAACAAAATTCATTTTCTTATAACAAAGTATAAATTTAGTCTACGTCCTTCGAGTATTATGCTAACAAAATTGTACAGGTACCTGTGTTAGCACAGGCTCTGTCTTTTCTGGGTGTTTTGATTGGACAGAGATGGGGCTGCATGAGCACATGTCTCAAGCTTTAGCTTTTCAGCAGCTGTTCTAGTTGTAAGGGCTCCACAAGCTACCTTCAGCTCTGTGGTCCTAACCTCCGCAGGCTCCCTTCCTGCAGCAAGGAAGTCTTCCTCACCATGAGAGCAGTCGAGTTAGACTCCTGCTTTGAATGGTTTTGTGGGGGAAGCTGTCCCTTTTCCTTGGCTACAGTGGGATTATGTTTGCCACAGTGAATTTAACCTTCCTAAAGGGAATTTCTCCACTTTTCTTTAGTGATGTGTTCATCCTGCTGATATCAAAACAAAGCAGAACCCAGTCAGGTTTTGGGGTGCTAAAGCATGCAAGCAGAAATGAGCAGTACTCACAAAGTTGTCTAAGAAAACAAATATTTCCTTTTTCTTTTCATATAAATTCAGAAATTAAGGGGAAATAAGGGTAGCTTCTAAAATGTTATAAGAAGAAATATATAGCTTTGATCTAGACATATAAATATGGTGTAAGTATCTTGGATCAGTAATTTTAATGGTATAAAATACAGGATAAAACATCAAGACTCAAATTACATATAAGAAACTTCTTTTGTAAAAAAGATTAGTTACTAGACTAAAAGAAAGTTACTAGATTGGGTAATGAAGTTAATATATTTCTTTAGCCGTCTAGGTTTTTGTCATTAAATTATCATTTAATTTCTTCAGAAATAACGATGAAGAAATGTGTAGAATTTAGAATTTCTTTCAAAAACATTGGTTTGAATTTCTTTTAAAAAATGCATATATTTGGAAACAGAAAATTCCTTTCCCTTGGCTGAACAAAACAAAACAAAAATTTGCTTTCCTTGGTTTGATATTGGTCTACTTATCTAAGTGGCATCACGGTGTCTAAATTATGACTCTTTTTAAAGAGTTAGAAGATGAAAGCTAAATTTTATTCATTTATAGCAAACTATATGAAACTACATATGATAAACTATTTAGGTCATATAAGAAAGTTGTTACAGGTAGTAAAAGCTCATTGTAGATTTTGTCTTTGGGTTAATAATTACTGTGAAATTCCATATAATGTCATCCTGCTTAAGTCAGTTGGCCAAATTGTAGCCATTTCCAAGACAAGAAAAGCACAATAGTAATTTTATATGACCACCTGATCTAATCAGAGGTAGACAAATGTGGGTTTTTTTCTTACAGAATAGAAATTAAGTGGTTAGGCTTCAGTTTCTGTAAAAGCTGGTCTCACTCATTATTTATGGCTTATTTATGTTTAGAAAGTAATAACAACTAAGAATAAGACACTATTCAGTAACTTGTATTGACGGAAATGATGACAGCGCTAAATAGCTTTTCTTTTTGTAAAAAGGTCCAATTACTCCATTATTAATGACATTATTTAGGTACTCATTAAATGTGACATTATTTAATGGGTTCATGTTAGTTTAAAACCTTCATTAAAGGATTGCTGTGAGGAGCTTTGTAATCTTGTATTTTTCCATCCCTCCAGTGTTATATTTCCTACTGTCACTATAAGTTTGGGAACTTTTTTGTTTGAACAGTGAATGTGGAATCTCAGGTTGTTGATGGAGGTGAAGATTATGTAGATTTCAGATTATAGAAGAAACTGGAAACAATTAAACTTCATCAGTTTCCACTGTCCTCTTTAAAATTACTATGTAATGTCAATAGCCATTACTGGGTGATGGTTGTTTGTTTTGTGGGTCTTAATATCAGGGGGCAATATGCTGTCTTGAGAAGGGTGTCCCATTAAATGGTACTAAGTTTAACAAGTGATAAGTGGCAGAATACTATCCCAACGTGAGAAACAAGGCAAGCAGGAAATCTGCACTTCATTGTGAATGCATCTTCTACACTTAGTAGTTAGAGAAGGAAGTACCAACATACAGTTGGCATTGCTGTTAGTCCCTTTTATCATTTTGAGGAACTGTTATTTTAATATCCTAGGATTGTAGGGAAAAAAGTCATTCATATCTAAAGCTGTTTTCTGTTGTAATTTTTTTAGCAATCATTCTAATTATATCTAAAGTTAAATTGGTAATGACGATATTACCAAAATATTTATTCCAAAACTTAGATCTTTTTTATAACATTATTTCCAAATGTGGGAACCTGTTGATGATGCCTTTCATCTATCCTCCTGTTATTAACTCCAATCTCTTCCTGAAATCTTGCCTCTTAAGGACAATACTTATTATTTTTGTAAAGCTAGCTGTTTTCCAAGCATTTCAGGTGTGTTCTAAGCATTTCAGGTGTGTTCCAAGATGGATTTATATTGAAGAAAATGTCATCTTCTACTTCTCTTATGTGTGATTACACATATCATTGTTGGTCTAGTGATTTAGCTTCTTGTAAGCCTTCTGGATTCATGAGGCATTTCCTCTGAATTCTCCTACCGAGATTCAGAGCTGGAATACCCCTATAAATAACCTTTGTCAGGAAAAATTTATTTCATAAGCAGAGACCATTATGTTTTCTCCACAGCAGCTGGTGGAATTTTCATTGTATTCCTTCCTTCAGTCTTTATCAGCTACTGCTTGACAATGACTTATATCACCCTTTTGCTCATTATAACAATCTCTCCATGCCCTCCTGTTTCCCACCCATGTTACACTGAAATACTGTATTCAATTTGTTCTTTCCTTCATCCTTCAGCAGTCTCTCCATCTAAGCCCACTCCAGTCCTTCACTGACTTCTTCATCTCTAGCCCTTAGCACTGAGTGACTGCTCAATGCTGTGATTTTACTCTCTGCTGCTTTATCAAAAAAGTCTTTCTTCTTCTGACACCACCCTGCAACTTCTGTTATTCCCCACACTAATCTCAGCATAAACGTCTTGCACTTAGCTAAGCCAATTAACTCTGCCAGCTCCTTTTTATTTAAATGGTAGCCCTTTGTTACTGGACACTGTAATCTCATTCTTACATTCTGGGGGACTCCTTTTAATGTGCTCAGTTACAAATACCTTCACTGTGGTGATGAACATGAGAAACTTGTCCTCTCAATTCCCATGCAGCATTACAGCAGGATGCCATTCAGGTCCAAACTCAGCTTTTGTCTTGTGGTAAACAAGTCCTCTTCTTTGAATTGTCTCATTGGTCTGTATAAATTGTGCATATGAGTGGGGCGTACACAGTTCAGGCATAATTTGAATACCTAATAAACTCTGGTGAGTGAACATTAGAACAGCAATACTGCAGGCAGAAGCAGTAGGGTAGGAGTGTGTTGTTTGAGACCTGAAGAGCGATCAGACTCAGAAATTTGAAAATAGTAAAGAGTAGACGTTTGGAGAGAGATGATCAGTCAGTCACCTCCTCCCTAAATCTTCTACATTCAAATGTTTCTTTTTTCAGAGCTCCTTTTTCCTCTTAACTAACACATTTGTAGTAGGAAAACATGAGGGAATGAGTGAGTGAGTTTTAACAGAAGTAATACGACTTTCAAAAGCTGTGAAGTTAAACAGCAGAAGAGCTGTAAAATGTATGTGATATTTTGATATTAAATACTTATATTAAATATAAAATAATAAATACTGTGTTTCCTCTAGGTTTATTAACCTGCTTGCTTTTTATTATGAAGCATGTAGAAGTCTTAAAAATTTGAACATGCCGATTTTGCTCATTCAGCTCTTTGTTTAGCCATATACCATGTTGGTGACCTAAATAATATTATTGTCTGTTGTTCAACATGTCAATATTTTAACAGAATTTTTTAATATCAACTGCATAAACATCTAAGCCTTGCTTCAAAAATAGGGTCAAATAAAATGTGTAATCTCAGCCTAGAACTCTAGATAAGGTATATCCAGACACTTGCTGTAAAGCAGGTCTGCTTTCTGAGCTGTGTTTGCTTTTGACCTTTATTTAAGGTTGTTATAGTGCTTTGCCTTATAACACAGTACAAGGCAGAGAGCCCAAAGATCACACTAATTAGCCCTGGTTTAGGCTTGCAAGCAGAACATCTGTGCTAGTGTAGCATTCAACTCATGCCAATTAGTTCTACTGAGAGGCAAGGCTTTTTTGCGTCCATGTAGACAAGATGTAACTTTTCTTCCAAGCACCAGGCACTACTTGTGTGCTACTGTACTGCACTGCTGGGGCATAATGGCCTTGTCTATCAGGGACCCATGTACTAGGCAACTTAACAAGTGTGCATGTGTCATTAATACACTTTTTCTCAAGTTTTGACATTCAGATTAGCAGCGTGGTGCATTATGTACATTTCTCCTCAGTCTTGTATACTGTTTTACCGGTTCTACACTAAGCCTTCACCTTCGATTCTCATTGTCTGCAGAGCTGTACACAATTCATTTTTCTTTGGTAACAAAAAATTAGCAAATTACATTATTACTTAGTAAATCAGATTGGACACTGATACTGCAGAAGGATCTAATGCCATCTCCTAGATGTATGACATCATTCTGGGAGAGATTTGACAATATTTACAAATAACAGTAGCTTGGAAAGAAATAAAATGATATATATTAATGAAATTGGCAATGTCAGGAATTCATAATTACTAAACTATTGAACCTCATTTATAGCAAATTGGGCAACTTCTAAATTTGATATACAGTGAGACAGAAAAAAAAAGTATCTCTATATTTGATGTTCTTGTCTCAAGGTGTTTTAGCAGTGCCCATGTGAATGTTTTTTTCTGTGTATGTTTGTGTAGCTGAAATACAGGCCATACTTCCAGTGTGCTTTTCTCTTTGTGTCGGTTTTCTTTTCAGTATACTGTACTGGCTGTGGTCAAGATGTAGTTAATGTCCTCAAAAAAAGACTCCACAGTGCAATGCTGATAACAGACCAGTGTTCTGGCTGTTTCTGAAAAGGCCTTGTGCGCTGTCAAGGATTTCTGGTTTTCCCTCTACCTCAAAGGCGAGTAGGCTGGTGGTGGGAAAGGATCTGGGAAGGGACACAAAAGAAACACTGACCTAGGTGACCAAAGGGATAGTCAATACCATGTAACACCATATTTAGATATAAGAACTGAGTGTCGGGAGTTGGCCTTGCTTGGAGATTGGCTGGGCATCTGTCTGGTTGTGGGAGCTGGTGAATGATTGCTTTTTTATCACTTGTTTGAGTCCCTTTCCTTCGCTTGCCAAATTGTCTTTATCATGATTAGTTTTTCATTTGTGTGAATATTATTCACATTGCTTTCATATGACCTAGCTAAAAGTTAAGGTGGGAAATATTTTAAAAATTTATACCAATTTTATAATTTTTATTGTTTTTAATTTTTCTACTATCTTGCAGCAGATGTTTTGGTTAAAGAAAAACTATCTTTTAAGAAGTTTTAAGAAGAAGATTTTAAGAAGAAGAGTGGCATCATATAATGTTTTATTTCTAAACATAGGTCTATAACATCACTGAAATACTGCAGATTTTGTTCTACGAAACTATTCCTGAAAAAAAAAAAATTATTGTCCTGGTGTCAAGTATATCATATTTCCTTTCTATAAGTAAACATTCTTCCTAGTGAAATTATAATGAAAACTGAGTTGGTTTTATATATGTGATAAACACTCTGACTAATGTTTAATTTTCTAGAAATAAATTACTAAATCTACCTAAATACAGGTTTTTGAAATAACTTCAACAGAATTTTCTGATCTTTAACCAGCCACACTTGAACATGTACTTTACAATATTCAGAAATATATTTTCTACTTTACTGAAGAAATCTGTAGTTTAGCGGTTAAGGCCACTGACTCCTTTCACTCTTTAGATTTCTGGATTTTCAAATATTACTGTAACGTCTTTGGCCTTGTCACAAATGCCTCAATGTCCTCAGTCTTCTCTGAATCACTCTTACTGACAATGCAGAGGTTTCTTTTTGTTTTTCAAGGTCCACTTCAGCATGAAAATTGAAATTACATGAAAACATGTAATTCTCCAGGAACTTTTTTCCTACTTTATTAGTATTTTTACCTTTACTTTGCCTTGAGTGGTTGTAAAGTAAAGTAAACAAAATTACATTTTTATTTGATATAGTGCTAGACAACAGTAATAAATTGCCATTCTGTTTTGCAAACTTTCTATCAAAATATGGAGTAGCAAAACTCCAAAATATATATGACATATAATATGCAGATTTTTCTTATTAATTCAGAAATCTGAAAATAATTACATAATTGCTAGATAAACATAGGCTTAAAATGAACATAATGTTGACTTAAGAGTTAGATTAACCATAAGCCTTGCAGTGTATTTGAGGGGGAAAATTCTCACTATTTTTTTGTTAATTTCTGGTTATTCATCTTCACTAAAAATTACAGCACGAAGATATTTTCTGGAAATATTTTTTTATTTTTAACATTAAAAACTTTGATTTATTTGTGACCAAAGTTACAGAGGACAAATCTGAGGCTAAACCTAGCTCTAATTAGCATTATTAAAAAATTGAAAGCTATATCTGGAAAGACTTTCAGGAACCCTGTGCAGGAGGCGGAGACTTGTTGGTTGAGGTGCCCCTCTGGGACAAAGAATGGCTCAGCAGATAGGTAAATCTTAGCTGTATCTCCTTCTATTCTCATGCATTTACTCTCATTTGCTCTCTGAAAGCACTTCATATGGTCTTTAGGTTTGAAATATTTTGAAATTTTTTTTATTATATTTTTACCTTTTCATCAAAACGGTGGGTTTTTTTTTCATGAGTTCTACATAAAAGTCTGTTTAATCACCCTTTCTGAGCCACAAATGCAAGAGAAGCTTTGAAATTATCCAGATGCTTCTCTGACAGTGCATTATCAGCTCTTCATTTTGCCAGATAGATTTAAGTGAATTTTTCTAACTCATTCTTTGGATGTGTATTGTCACTAGTATGTGAGGAAATTGGGAGGGGTTCTTTTGGGAGGGTTTTTTAATCCAATGTCCACATTGGATAAGATAGCCCACATCTTAGAGGGATATTAGAAGCAAGTAAACCTGGAAATAAAGCTTATTCTGCACTGTTACATGCTGTGCTAACACACCAAAATGTACAAGAGATATAAGAGTTTTTGTTACCCATAAGAAGTTGTGCTGAGGTTCTAGCTTAAAAAGGAATGTACAGACATGGTTTTTTCATGCTTAATCTTTCTCATCTTGGATTAAAACTTTTTCAATTTTTTTTTTTCACTCAGCATGTGCTGCTGAGATTCTGTGATTTGATTTTGGCTTGTTTCTTTTTTCTTAGGCTTCTAGCATATATGCCTCAGACATACGTGTCTTCATCTATCTTTTTCTGGTTATTATTTTTCTTTAAAATGACAATAACAAGAACCAGAACAAAAAAAATCTACCTGCCTCCAAAAAGAAAAAAAAACCTACAAAAAACAAAATAAAACAAAAAAAACCAAGCAAAAAACCCCACAAAAAAACAACCCCAAGGTGAAGGTGTGCCAGGTTCAGTAAATGAGAGATAATGAGGTTCAGTGTATGTGTGCCAATGTCTGTAAACAATAGCTGCCCCACCTTAAACCTCAAGCACTAATCACCTGCCAACATCACTAGGATTTAGCATACCAGGTCCTGTTTATTCAAACTGTTGCCACAGGAGCTAATATTTCAGCCGTGTTTGCCATAGACAAAACGTGCCAGTTTTCAGCTTATCTTCCTTTCCATTCCAGGTATTACAATTGTAGAAGGACTTTGTCAACAGTGCTGCATTCCCTGGCTTTGCCAAACAAACTGTGACTTTGAGGGAGGTGCAGCAGTAAAGATGCTAATGTCCCAGGGCTGCTGTTGAAACTGCTGCCTGTTTGATTTTTCTTTCCTCTTCCCCATGTACCTATCAATAAGCAGGTTCATTTTTATAACCAGCGTTTTTCCAAGCAAAGATTTGTGAATGTTGACAGTCATAAATAGCCAAGTCCCTAAGAGTGAAACTTTAATGTGGAGATACAGTTCCACATAAATTACACACCCTGAAGTGAAATGATTTGTTATGCCCTGTTCTCAGTATGAATAAAGATAGCTCATTTAATCTTGGAACCTGACTACTAGGCTATAGGCTAGTCTGGGTGGGAGGCTCTCTTCATGTCACCTTTTGATGCTGTGACAGCTTGAAACAATTAAATCAGAATTCCTTAGGTCAAAGTGAGGGACCAAGAGGGAGCATAACTGCCGCTAAATGCATTGGGCACCTATTTAGAAGAGGTGAGATCCCAGTTCTGATTTCTGCCCAAAAAAAAAACTGCATGAAAGACTTATATTAAGAGTTATTGGAATTCAGAGGTATATGTCTGCCCCTCACAGCAGCCCACAGGTTGAGGAGGGCATGGAAAACAAACCTTTGCAGTTCCTAATTGGATCCTGCAACCACTGACCAGTTAAAAAAGGTAATTGCTACCATCTGAAAATGTGTGGGGTTTTAAGAAATAAGTTCTGCTGAGTAGAGACGAAATTGTCCATCTATGAGCACTAATCAATTCCTGAATACATTATAGAGAATCATGGAATCATAGAGTGTTAAAGGTTGGAAAGGACCTTAAAGATCATCTAGTATCAATCCCCACTGCCATGGGCAGGGACACCTCCTGCTAGATCAGTTTACTCAAGGCCTTATGCAAACTGGCCTCAAACACTTCCAGGTTTGTGACATCTGCAACCTCCCTGGGCAACCTGTTCCAGTGTTTCAAAACCCTCACTGTGGAAAATTTCTTCTTAATATGTAATCTAAATTTCCCTTCTTCCAGTTTGTACCCATTATTCTTGTCCTATCACTACAGCTCCTGATACAGAGTCCCTCTCCAGATTTCCAGTAGGCCCCCTTCAGTCGCTGGAAGCTTGCCA
>VYXF01001063.1:23939-48496 GCA_013397295.1 Polioptila caerulea
CCTTGGGCTCGCCGGGCTGGAGCGCTCGCTGCCGGCTCATGTGGAGTTTTCATCACCCATCAGCACCGAGTTTTCTCCTCAGGGCTGCTCTCACTCACTTCTCTGCCCAGCCTGCCGCAGTGTTTGGGATTGCCACGGCCCAAGTGTGGGACCTTGCTCTTTGCTCTGTTGGGCTCCATCAGGTTTGCAAGGGCCCATGTCTCAAGCGTGCCAAGGTCCCTCTGGATGGCATCGCTTCCCTGCAGGGTGACAACTGCAACACACAGCTCGAGGTCACCAGCAATTGAGTGCTCGGGGTGCACTCAATATCACTGTCCCTGTCACCAACAAAGTCAATGAACAGTATCAGCCCTGATACTGATACTGTTTCTCAGACCTCTGAGAAACACTGCTCATCCCTGGTCTTTATGTGGACGATGAGGCATTGATCACAATGAGCCAATGATCTCCGTGAGCCAATACAGATAGTTCCTCATCCACCCAGTGGTCCATCTGCCAAATCCCTGTCTCTTCAGTGTAGAAACAGGGATATCATGTGGAATAGTGTCAAATGCTTTACATAAGTCCAGGTAGACAATATCAGTTGCTGTGCCCCATCCACCAATGCATATCATAGAAGGTCACCAATATTGACCTGTGTAAAGCCATGATGGCTGATGGCTGCTTTGTTTTCCATGTGCATGATTTCCAAGAGGATTGACTGGTCTGTACTTCCCCAGTTCTTGCACTTTCCCCTTTTTTAACATGGGGGTTAGATTTCCCTTTTTCCAGTCGGGAACTTCACCTGGTTGCTACAACTTTTAAAAAATTACGGACAGTGGCTCAGCAGCTTAGTCTACTAACTCCCTCAGGGCACACAGATGAATCTTATCAGGTCCTGTGGTCATGATAATATCTAATAATATCTACACCTCCCTACAACTCTGAAATGCAAGCCTAACTTCTGATAACAGAATTCTCATGGAGGTTTCTCCCTTCCATGTTTCCTGTGGATGGACTATGTGCTATGTACCGTCTGTGTCAAAAGTACTTGGGGCGGTGAGGTACATTCATGGGAGACTATGACAGTGATGGGATCGAGACCCAGCCCTGAACGGCCTGGTGTGCACCAAAGTGTGTTCTTGTCTCTTGATTGTCCACCTTGGAGAACCATTTGTAGTGTGTCTGTTTGAAGCTATCTCCCCTACTGAGAGGTCTGACACCTGTTTCAAAGTAGGGACCCAGCAAGATCCAGGCAGCTGCATCTTGGGGCTGGAATCCGTTTCTTAGGTTTTAATGTTGCATTGCCTACGTAAGATCATGGGTGGTAGTTATGGTGATATTGGGCATTTGCTGAGCTCCCAGGCCTCAGACTAGCGCCTTAACTGTACTTTCCCCATAACACAAAGCATTAATTGCATTTAAAAGCCTGTCTATTCCCACTCTGATGAACGTTTAAAGACAGCAATGAAGCTAATAGTTTTGTGAATGTTTAGCAGTACTCTCTATGTCATGTGATAATAGCTTCAATAGTTTGTAAAATATTAGTGATATTATAGCACATTCTGTAGGTTTCTTAAATATAGACGTTGAAATACCTTGATAATTTTGAAACTTTTCCTTTTTTGCACACACTTGCTTTTGCCTTTGCTATTTAAATTGACAATCTCGGTTAATTTGCAGTGGGACTTTTAGTTCTTATGCAAATAATTAAGTCTTCCCTCTGGCAAAATTCAGATATGGTCAAGTCTCCTCAACTCCCTCTCCCAAACAATATCAAGTTGTTAAAAAATGTTTCTTCATACACAGACATATATGTGTGTTCATACATTTCAGTAGCTATTTTTTATATTATGAGCTCAGAACCAAGGTCATCCTTTAAACACCAGTAATTTAGCCCTAGAAAGTGTTAAATAATTTAAAGTAAAATTAACTTTCCTAGAATTCACTCTCAAGGTTTCAGTCTCTCAGCTAAAAAGATATGAATCATCTCTTGACTCCAGATTGTGATCTAGATCAAAAAAATCCTAGATATATAGATCATTCAATTCTGTATAATGTGTGTAGATATTTAATGTTTTGGGGCCATCACATAGCATTGTAAGTGATATATTAATATTAAAATATCAAAATAAGATAACATCATGTTATAAAATCAGCTTATGAAGGTGAAAACAGTTACTTAACTTTCTCCGCTAAAGATGCCCTTGCTTTGAAAAAAATTAAGTTACTGAAAAATTAATTTAATGGAGAAAATAAGAAAAAGGAGTACTGTTTCCTTCTGATTGAAATTAGTAAAAGTAAATAGAATTATTTAGAATGGAAAAGACATGTAAGATCAAGTCCTACCATTAACCCAGCACTGTCAAGTCCACCACTAAACCACGTCTGCAGGTGCCATATGTAAATGTCTTGTAAATACCCCCAGGGGTGGTGACTCCGCCACATCCCTATGCAGCTGTTCTAGGGCTTGTCAACACTGTCAGTGAAGTAATTTTTCCTAATATCCAATGTAAATGTCCCCTGGCACAACTTGGGGACATTTGCTCGTCTTGTCTCTTGTTACCTGGGAGAAGAGATCAATCCTCTCCTGGTTACAAGCTCTTTTCAGACATCTGTAGAGAGTGACAGGGTTCCATCTAATCATTCTTTTATCCAAGCCAAACCCCACTAGCTCCCTCGGCTGCTCCTCATCGACTTGTGCTCCAGTACCTTCACCAGCTCAATTTCTCTTCTCTGGACTCACTGCAGCACCTCAATGTCTTTCTTGCAACAAAGAACCCAGGATTCAAGGTGTGGCCTCACCAGTCCTGAGTACATAGGGGACAGTCACTGCCCTGGTCCTGCTGGCCACACTATTGCTGACCCAAGTCGGGATGTCACTGGCCTTCTGGGCCACCAGCACAAGCTCGCTCATGTTTAGATGCTGTCAGACAGCATCTCCTTTCTACTGGGCAGCTTTCCAGCCACTCTGTCCCCAGCCTCTATCTCTGCATGGGGTTGGTGTGGCCAAAGTGAAGGACCCAGCACTTAGGCCTTGTTGAATGTCATTCCATTGGTATTGCCCCATCAACCCAGCCTGTCCAGTCCCTCTCCAGGTCTTTCCTACTCTCCAACAGATCAGCACTCCCAACTGTGCAATTTGGTGTCATTCACAAACTGTCTGAGCGTGCATTTGATCCTCTCATCCTAATTATTGACAAGGACATTAAAGACACTTGGTCCCAATACTGAGCCCTTGGGAACACCTCTTGTGACCAGGTGGTGACCAGATTAAACTCCTTTTGCCACTACACTTTGGGCCTGGCCGTCCAGGCAGTGTTTCAATCAGTGAACAGGACACTGATCAATTCCACAGCTCTCTCTCCCAGAACCTGGGCTTTTATCCAGGTTTCCTGTTCTCCCTCCATAGAGGGCGTCTTCCTGCACCATTTTCTTGTGTTCTGTTTTCCCTAAGACACTTTCTTCTATGCTGCCAATTTACTTTGCGTGAGTCCCATGTGTTTACAGTGTAATGGGTATACCATGGATCCAAAGCAAACATTTTATTATGGCCCTGGCTTGAAAATAACCTAGTAATAATATATTAAAATAAAAAAATCTAATATGAAAACCAAGCAGATTTTCCTTCATTCATTATGACAGGAATTTTTGCTGTTGGCAGGAAGGGACAGCAGCTTTGTTCCTGAAGCAAACGGCGCTAGCAAAAATTAAATATAAATACTTGGAATTGCAATCCCAGGGTTTTCAACAAAATTATTTGCAGGTAGCCTCCTAAGTTTCTACTTCTGATAAACAGAATAGTTCCTAAATCTTTGATTTGACAAAATTAATATTGTTTCCCTTCTGCTATGAGCCAGGCAAACATATTTAGAGGTTCTTCAATTTTTGTTTTTATTGTTGTTGTAATACTGCTGCCTGGGGAAGTCCATTTAAATCCCTTGAGTACCAGTTACATGAGTTACCATTTCTGCCTCGGTCACTGTATCACAGCATCCTGAGTGACAGCTGATGGCACAGTTTGCTTTAATTATGAACATGGCAATCTGAATACAGAATGTATTTATCTCTGCTGCCACTATGAAATTTTCCTTGACCTGCATGGTGTCTCCAAATTGCCTATCTCGCACACATTCATCAAGTTATTAGCTGAGCTTTAGGATGGCTTTTCTCTTTCAAAATGAAGAAAAACCTATGTAGGCCTATCATACACTCTGCTCAGTAGAGGGGATATGCTCAGTTTTTCTGACACTATGTAGCAATAAGCTGATTAGATTTATGAAATATATTTGATAAAACATGAATATGATGCTTTTGTAATTTCTTGGTATGTTAGTTGGTCTTCCTGAAGACTGAAACTACATTATGCTTCTGTTTGTGTTTTTCTAACAAAAACTGTAAAAATCCAAGAAAAGCATGGCATCTTTTTAGTGATATAACAAAGCAGCAGCTTGTTGAAAATGGTAACTAAAGTTGTTTCCTGAAATCTGTATTTCATTAACTTATGATGAATTCTTCATTAATAATTATATATTTAATTTAAAATGTTGAAATCGAATGATGCCCATGCTTTTCCTGCAAAGTATACAGTATCTCAAAGCTGACTTTTTATACTTCCTTGGTAGAGGGAGTATTGGAAAATGTGAAACTTAGTTCTGCAAATCAATACCTGTTGGCTTACCATGGAGTCTGGCATACTGCAGTTATACTCCAGTCATAAGGAGTAATACCAGGATGAATCCATTAATCCGGTGCAGGGGTGCTTTAAAAGATGATTTAGCATGATAAAACAACCTTCTCTCATTCTAATAACTGAACAGGAGCCAGGTTGTGTTTCTGTATAGAAGTACAGAAAGCAGAAAAAGATAGCTAGAAATAGCTGATGGTGAAAATTAGAGTAGACTTAGATCATGTGTCAGCTTAAAATCATTATTGTTGCAACTTTGTTATCCTTTGTCCAGCATATAGGTACAGTCCCATGCATTCATTTAAGTTATGTAAGTATTATATTAATGAATGTAAGGATAGTAAAATACATGCAAATACATATGCATATCAAATAAATAAAGCAGTGAAGAACAGTTTAAGCTCTTCATACTTTCACTGGTAATATATCCGTCATGCAGATTTTGATGCTGGAGTCAAGATGACTCACCACAGGGAAATAAGGCAGTGAAAATCTGGCCCTAATCCTTCAGACTGGACTTTCCTGTATTGAAATACTTAAAGTTGCACAGTGGCAATGTAGCTCTAAAAATGCTGTGTAAAACTGCAAATGAACTGAATTGTGATGTGGCTAGCTCAAGTTTAAAGTATTATTTAATTATTTAAAGAAAAGAGTCTGAACTCTAGTTAAAGTTTGAAAGAGTTCCATAAAGCTGAGAGTCACTCAATGGAACCTCACAGTTGTGACTTTCAGTGTTTCTCCTTTTGGACTGCATTTTTTCTGTATAATAGCATAAGTTGTATTTAAGAATTTGTTTAAGGAAAATTTTTTTCCAGTGAAGTCAGTTTTCATACAACTGACATGTACAGCTGAAGTGTCTCTCCCTCTCTGAGGTTAAGCTGTTCTACTCTGCATAAAATGTTTTGCAACTCATTATTGGTGTATTAATCTTAGATGAATTAGTACTATTCACTGCGAAAGAGCAAGATGTTTGCACCTTTGACTGTGGTCTCCTAGCTGAACATCTACTAGGTTATTAAATATTCAACAGGTGGGATTCACTTATCTTTGAAGAGATTTTATTTTCTTGCCAGCTGTAGTTTAAGTATTCATTTCAGCGAAGAAGAATGGAAAATTCCTGCATGTGGAATTTTCCAGAAGTGGGGATTACAATTGTTAGAGCTCTTTTTCTCCAATCAGAAATAGTAAATTGAATTCATTTTTGAGGATTAGGTGTGATAACATTGGTGACTGTGATAAACAGAAGTACTAAAACTGTTAACAGCAGTATGTTTCAGCTTGTTTTTCCCTAATGAGAAAAGCCTGATCTTTCCATGGAAGTGCACTTCATTGCAAAGGAGATCAGTTGTGATGTTGATGTTTTAGAGTTGTGAGCACAAATTTAAGTGTCCAACATGGAAAGTAATTTGCTGTGTTTAATTTCTGGGTTATGTTCCTCAAAGTGTTAGGCGCTGGGGACAGTTGGCAAATGCAGGGTATGCTGTAGACTGAATGTTTTCTTTCAATTCCTTTAATAGCATTATTTTGTTGTCAAACATTTCTAAGCTGTTCTTGCAATTCTATCCCTGATGCTTATAATGAAACTTAATACGTTTAAGCCATAGTCTTAGATTTACAGATTAAATACAAAGAGTGAGAATTTTCCCATGTTTGGGCAGATAGAAGCAGGAATCTGCAAACAAAACATGAGTGTATTCAGGCTGCCATCACTACTAAATGTGTTGTCTGGTACTATAATTTAATGCTTTTGAGAATGTGATATATGCCTATTACTTGGCATTCTCACAAGTAAGGCAAAGTCTTATCAGGACGCTGTTGTTTTGCACAAAGAGTAATGCTTTTGCTCCTTAGGAAAGAAGTTAGCTAATCTTAAGAGTGGGTCAAACAAACAGGCCTCACCTTAGACTTTAGGGCCTTACCTATTTGTCATACTCCCATTGCAAGCATTACAGAGCGAAAGGTAAAAATGGGGCATAAAGTAATTTCTGCCATCATGAGTATTTCAGTTTTCAAAAGAACAAACAAAAAGTATTAAAAAGAGCATCTTAGGTAATTCTTCACTGGCAGAGGTGTTGGAAGCTGTGCACTTGGCTTTATTACCATCATTAGTAAATATAGGTGTGTGCCAGTGTGTCCAGACCCAAGTATTCTTGTTCAGCAATCATGTGCTGAGTGCATGGGCAAGCCACCTTTGTACCTTTCCAGAGTTCAAGCTAATGTCTGCTTTGTGTTCAGTCTTATTGTGTTTCCTAGGAAACAGAAACAGTGTAGAATAATAGTATTTTCCTAAACAGCTGGTAATATCGTGATTGATGGCAAACTACATTGTATGCCCATGATGTTGTTTTTCCTTGGCTCTGTATAAGCACCATTCAAGGGTTTTTTATAGATTTCAAATACCAAATAACTGTTTCTGTTGGAAGTCAGGAGAAATTTAGGAATTTTTTTTCACTAAGCACACATAGAATTCCATTTTGACTTCTTTTCCAAAAATATGCCACCAATCCTTCCTGTGTGGTTGGCAGATGCTACCTTACCTGCATTCCATGTGTGATCCTTATGTTTCCAAAAAGAATATGAAGATAAGAGTATAAAGGGAAAAGATAAATAAGAAGCAAATTGTACTTTCCTGCTTTATTCACACAAACAAGCAGAGTTGGAGGGATTTTGAACATTTTTTTTTCTTAATTTGCAGGGTAATTAAAAAGAGTCCAGTGTTTTGAATTTTAACAGATCATTTTTCAGTGAATTTGTGGTCATTCTCAAAGAACTTTTATCATTTTAGAAGAGATTAGAAATTAGCTAGTTGTTCACACTGTCAAAACAATGAAATAACTATAGAAAGAAGGATCTGTCTACTCCAAAAACTGAAATTTTGGTTACATGTAAATTCCATCTACATGTGGAAAAATATTTACTTATGTTATGTATTTACTCAGGATTAGTAAAACCAGAAAATCATAGTGAAAAACAGAGATTTAAAGCAGTGAAGTAGTGATTAACAGCAATGCAATAGATAAGATTAAAAGTCGAATGAGGATACAGTATGTGAATGTTTTTTTGGAAGAGAATGTCTTTCTGTGAGCCATTCTGGAACAGAAAGAGAGGAATTATACAAGCACAGGGACAAGTAAGAGACAGCAGTTAACATTTTTTGGTTAATAATAAAAGGCATAACTGTGGATAATAAATTGAGTTTTGCTTAAATTCCTTCTGGTCCCTCGGTCTAGTACCAGAGATTTCTAGATGGAGTTGCTCCTGCTTTCTGTGGCTTTTCTTGTGTTGTGGGATAATTAGAACCTGCCTGCTCCAGGGCATTCACCCACGTGAATGGCTGTTAGCGCACAACAGCTTCTGTGTTGGGTACGTGACAGAGACTCTGTGGTACCTTTGAATAGCCATTCAGCAGGATATGCACAGCTTAATTATCTTTAGAAGACATTTACAGGTTAAAAGCAAGGCTCTCTAGAAAAAAAAAAATTCTCATCAAAATGCCATGCCCAAAATTTTAGTTGAAGTTTTTAATGTGTAGGATGTTTCATTTAATTGGTTCAAAACAGCCATTGTTGGAAATCTAGAGCTGAAAAACTCCATAGAAACTATCTTTATGGCAAGACTCCAATATTTATCTAGTGGACTTAGATGTACATGTACATCTACATCACATGTACACTGTGGTTTGTTAAGGTACTTTCCTCAGGCAAGAAAAGAAAAATAATCTTACAAAAATGCCCAGTATCCTTGCTCTACAAATCTGTAGAGAGTTGAGCAGCAATGAAACAAGACAACTGTGTCTGAGTCTTCCTGACTGATGAAATTGCTCAACAAAGGGAACTCGTCAGGTTGGAGCACCAGTGGTGACAACACTCTGGCCACCAAGATGCATCATTTCTCGGCTCTCTCTCTGAGATGCTTACCTTATAATGTGTGACAATTCCCTCTGCTGTCCCTCGTTAATCAATCAATCAATCAATCAGTCAATCCCTACTCACACCTTGCAAACTCAAAATACATTACACGAATGCCTTTTTCTTGATATTACTGTGTCAGCATAGACTTTTTGCAGTGATGACTATGATATTATTGTAAAGATAACTCTAGACAAAAGTTCATCATATGTTTTGGCATAAAAAGTTACATCCAGCTGGGTGTGTCTTGAGTCAAATACTATGTAGAAGCTAAGTGAAAACCTCCCATCATGGAAGGCCTTTGATGTCTTGTTATTGATATGGCAGGAAATACAAAAGTGAAAGCACCACTAGAATATAGTATGCTAATTTCTATAGACTGGTGTTCCAAATGGCATCAAAACAGCTGTAAATTATGAGCTTCTAGCAGAGGATTTAACATTCCAGAAAAGAGTATTTTTTTCCACAGAATCAGATTTATGTTTAATAACAAACAGTATGAATGTAGCCCAATGAAATTCAGCAAATCAAGGAAAATGTTCATAAAGTGACCCTCAAAGGTGACAATGTTTCGTTCTGGTCTTGTAGACCTTTGAAGTTAGTTTGTTTAATTTGGGGCAAGTTCATACGCATGAAAGAGAGCTATATTTTGGCTTTGGAATCTAGATTGCTGTTTAGCCACTGTTCATAATTATAATATTACTTATTAATCTTTGTAGTGTTAAGTCAGTAGAGGTCTGAAATACAGACTTGCATAGCACAAGCATGAAAACTTCTCTCTTTTTTTCAAGTGACAGATGGCTTTAAAAATAAGCACAGCTACAGCGCGTAATACTTTGTGTAACTTTTTTAGTAGCCCACCACAAAGTGCTTAAAAAAATATTTGAAATCTCTGTCTTGCAGATAGAGGCAATGAGAGGCAGAGAAGCATTCTTTAGCTTCTGTGAGTCTTTATATTAGGATAAGGCAGAACCTGGATAGATTCAATGCCTGGTTCCTTCAGCCTCAGTCCAATGCTCTATTTACTTAATGTGAAAAGAATCACAGTATAAGAATATTGTTACTAAAAAACTTGCAAGTTTTGTCTACCAAGTCTACAATCCCACTTTTTCTTTGAGACAATAATCAAAATTAAGATCTATATTATGTTCTGAGTTGCTTTTCCAGAAATTTAGTTCTCTGTCAATTAGGATTTTCTTTGAAAGATCCCAGTCTGAGGAGGCATTTCTATATTAAACTTTAAAAGATTCTCATTGACAAGAGCTCAAATTCTCTGCTAAATTTTCCATTAAATAGTAGTTTTACTCTCTTAGAGTATCTGCTGGAATTCAAGTCTGTGAAGGTTTATTTAGGATTGGTATTCAAAAGGGAGTATTCTTCTTGCCTGTTTTAAAACTGATGTTATATATTCATTGTGAAGATGTTAATAATTAAACAAGGTTCCTTAAATAATAGTAGCCACTTTGAAATTTAACATAGGTAAATGTAAATATACGGGAGTTTTTGTTTCTCAAAATAGTTCAGTTGAAAGTCTTTAAAATTTTGCCTACCTGCAGAGTTCTTTCTCATTTTCTTGTGCATTTTCCTAGGTTTTTCCACAGTAGGTAGGATGCTAAATTCTTACCACAGGGCAGACACTTTGTAATTTTCCATGTGCTACTGAGAAGTTTATTGGAGATTTGGAATTAATCACTTATACAGTTCTGTCTCTTAATGTGGTTTAGCTGTTACTGATTGACTAGGGTAAGTAAAGAGTTCTTAAACTATTGATGATGACTTCATATAAATTAACAATGCCATTAACCTCCACTCAAGCAGTGAGTTATTTTCCTGAAAAATCTCTCCTTTGAGAAAGAAGTTGAAACCATAAAGCTCGAGAGGTTTTACTTATGGTAGCCCTTGCAGTGCTAAAAACATGCTGTGGCTACATATAAATATCTCCTTTTGTTTCCTCATATAAATTTATGGGGACTGAAGTGAGTAGTTGGATACTTTAGGGAGCTATAAAAAATTACACTGGAGCCAGAAGCTTGAGCCTTTTTTCCATAGGAAAGAAGACCTTTCCTTTTTCTTAGCAACTGGAACAGAAGCAGGAAGAATTGGTGCCAGTAGTTCCATTGGTAGTTTTCCCATTAACCAGAGGAGGGAAAGGGTGCAAAAGGAAGACGAGGAAATAATTTTTAAGGAACATTAATTTATGTCCACAAGCATAATTTTTCAAATAGTCTGTTGTTCTCCTGTGCTGGAAAATACAAACTACTCCAGTAAATTTATGTATCTTAAGAACCAACCATATTTTCAGCTTCAATAGTGAAGACTGGAGGTAGTTAGTGAGTGAAATAGCCGTAGTGTCCAGTCTCCAGATAAATTACATGCCAGTAGAAGAAGGTATGAAATGGTAAAAATTGTTTTCTGATTACACTGAAAAACATTTCTCTATGATTCTGCATATAATAATTAGAAACTATGAGTATTTAGTTAATGTTTGATTCAGAAAAAGGTCTTCCACTTTTTCCTTCTTGGGGGGAAAAAAAAAAAAGAGAACTATTATAATTTATTAGAATTTACTGGGATGAGGGCAGGGATGAGATGGAGTTTTGTTGACTATTTAAGACTTATTTGCAGGTTACTACTGAGTAGGTTATTACTGTGCTTACTGTCTCACCAAACTACTCTGTTCCTTAGCAAGTGGTGGCCATATCTTACCTGCAATAGAAAACACTAGTCAAGGGAAAAATGATGATAAGGAATCTACTGTTTATACCAGCCCATGAAAGAAGCAGCAGACTTATGGGTTATGTTCTGTAAATTGGTAAGCAAAAGCCATATTTGAAGTCACAGTGCAGATATAAACCAATCATACTTTCATGCAAATCTTTTCTGGAATTTGAGAAACTTCAGTCATCACTGAACTTTTAGGTGCAATGAATTCATGTCTGGCATGGACAACATTTGCTATTATTTCACTTGCTAATTTGATACCTGTACTCAGTGCATATTACTGCAAGAGTATTTTTGGTCACTTGATCTTTCTTTGTTTCTTTTTTAAAGCACCATTCATTTCAGTTTTCTTGTAGGGAGAAATTGAAGATGGTGCAGTAGAACACGTACCTTCCCTTCTTACATACTACACTATACTACACTACATTGCACCATACCAAAACCCATGATACTGTGCCATATTGTAGCTTATGCACTTCAGATGTTTGCATTTACACCAATCACCCATAAACTGTATTTGTCATCCCTTTTGTATATGAGTAAATTTCTGTCTGTTGCTGACGGGTAGGGTACTCTTTTGTACCCAAAGCACCACTGACAGACCAGTGCCCACTCCTTTGGAAAGTGCTGTCTCCTAGCAGTTAGTAATCTTTTCACCTCCACTTTCTGCTTGCAAATGATACCAAAGTACTTTGTAACTGGTTTTTGTGTCTTTTTCTTTCCTTCAACTACAAATAAAAGGACATTAAAATTCAAAAAGAAAGAAAATGAACGTTCTTATTAAAAGTATGGAAGATATCTATATGGTAGCATTCATGACAGATTTATTACAGTGTCTCAAAACTAACAAACCAGCCTCCAGCTGTGAAGCAATTCCCTTTAGTGGCACAAAAAATGTGAAAACCATTTAAATGTACTGACTGGATAAAGCTAATAATATTGCTTCTATACTGAAAGTTTCAAATACATTTTGTAGCATAGCTGTCTGATTATCTGGCGAAAATATTTAAGACAAGTGGAGAATATTTTAACTTGGCTGATAGCTAGTGGTTCTTCCCTCAGAGAACACAAAAGATTTTCAAATAAAAATAACTTAAAGCTCCACATACAAAGACTAGCACATCTCTGATGAGCATAGATGCCAAGTGCAGACTCACAGCATTCCAGTGTTTTTACTAAGCCGTCTCCAACATTATTCTGCCAGAGTGGAAAGACATTTTTGGAATTTAATTTTATCATGCAACTAATAATTTAGTAGTATTTTTTTTGAAAGAAGTTGTGTTGTGTTTTTTTAACAAAGATGCAACACGGTTTTGAACTTCCTGTCACATTGAAAAAAGCTTTTTGTCTTAGAGGATAGTCAGTTTGAGAATAAACTCATTACTAGGTTATTTAAACATGAAAAGTAACTGTTTCAACTCCAAAATCTTGTTGCATGCAATGGTACTACTTCTGTATAATTTTATGTCAATAATATATAATGTCATAATTTTAAGGGCTATGTAACCTTTTATGTGTGGTTCCTCAAAACTTGGAAAATATTAATTTTCTGTCTCATTTGATATTCTTTCTGGTTTATTTCTTTGTAACCCTTTCCTGTATCTACATCTGGTGGTTTTATACTTCCAAGTATTCTGCTTCTATACCTAATTTCAATGAAATATTTTGATTGTTAAACTGGATATCAGGAAGAAAATAAATCAATTACTTTAAGTCAGGGAAGGTGGTGGGAAAAGGGAAAGTAAAGGGGAAGCCAAAGAATATTCATTTTCAAGTCAACTTCTCCGTGACTCATGCTTCAACAGTTTGGCTTAATTCCTTTGTTAGGGTCAGTTCAGGACCAGAGGAAGAAAGGTTTTAGAAGAATAAAAAATTATGAAAAGATGCTTGACTCCTCTTTGAGCATAAAGCCTGAGATGTCACTGTCCAGCATGTTCTAATACCAAGTGCATGCCAAAACTGTATTGTACTCCAAGTTTTGTGGCTTGCTAACCTGTCAGAGGTGCAGACAGCTCTTAAGCTGGTTTTGTCAGTCTTGCACAAAGAACATAACCAAACTCTTTCAAAAATGTCTTACAATCACGGGACATGAACTTAGAAACAGCTGGTCTTCAAGAAAACAGGCAGGATTCAAAGGTTTTCTTCTCCTGAAGGATGAAACTTATGACTTTTCTTCTCCTTCTGTGCTCTGATTTAGACTTTCTAGAAATACAGCATTGCAAACTCTCCAATTGACATTCCCGCAATCCTCTGCAATTTTATTTCACCCTTTAATTTTTTCTTAACGCCTCTTCCTTCGCCTTCCGTACCAACCATTTAGTCTGATCCCAAAGCAAGTAGCGGTTTTGGTTTTGTTTGGCATGTTCTGTCATATTATTTAAATATAATGAAAAAAAGCCTTTGAGTGAAAGCTCAAACTTTGAAAAAGTGCTTCCTGAGACTAAGAAGTTGTGTGGGAGTGAAAGTAATATAATGAAAGTTTCAAAGCATTGTATTTCTGGAAGAAGATAGAGCTAAGTGTAATAAAATTACAATAAACAAAAATCAAAATTCAGAGATAAACACAGGAAAAATAACACTATAATTATAAAAATGTACTAATTTCCAAATCACTTTTATGTCATTGCTGCTGAACTACTTACTTCAACATGAAATAAAATATGTTGTTCTGTCAAATAGTGGAATATGCTATCAAAGATAATAAAGTGCTGTTTAGTCTTTATTTAGTTTGTAGAAATCTTTTCAGAATTGTCTTTGTTTTCACATACTCACTGTCATCAGAGTATTACAGAATACATTGATGATTGCCTGTTGTTTTTATTTTATTTATTTGTTTTATTTTATTTTATTTTATTTTATTTTATTTTATTTTATTTTATTTTATTTTGATTTTTATTTAATTTATTTATTTATTTTGTTTACTTCCTTGGACTTTTTTGGTGGTTTTATTTTTGTTATTTTGTTCTCATGGTTGTTTTTGATTTTAATTTTCCTGCCAAAGTAAATGTCCTTTAATTTTGTTTGAAAGACATGTAGTGTTAACGGTTTTGAGAGCAGAGTACTGGCTATTTACTCGTGGTCTTGTTTGGGAGGAAATAAGTTAATACTCCTGGTAAAATGATTAGTTCATGACCTTTTATTAAGACCTCTGCTGACATTCATATTTTCTGGAGAAAAGTTATAAAATTAGCCAAAGTATACTTGAATATGAAGAAAAGATCACTATTAATGTGCGTAGCTGAAAAAAAAAAAAAATCTCTTTATTCCCAGAAAAGCCTCCTGTATTTTAAGTGCAGGAATTCTGTTTCTTGTAACAGGCTTGAAAGATGAACTAGGACCAAAGGTAGGAGGTTCAATAAGACGAAGTCCTGGGTCCTGCATTTGGGCCACAACACCATGCAGAGCTACAGGTTGGGGACAGAGTGGCTGGAAAGTGGCCTGGGGAGAAGGACCTGGGGATGCACATCAATTCCTGGCTGAATATGAATGAGCTGTGCCCAGGTGGCCCAGGAGGCCAGTGGCACCCTGGCCTGGGTCACAAATATATGGCCAGCAGGACCAGGGCAGTGGCTGTCCTCCTGGACTGGGCACTGGTGAGGCCACACCTCGAGTGCTGGGTTCAGTTTTGGACTCCGCAGTTTAGGAAGGATATTGGTGTGCTGGAGTGTGCAATGGAATTGATGGAGGGTCTGGAGCACATGTCCTGTGAGGAGTGGCTGAGGGAGTTGGAGTTATTTACTCTGGAGAAAAGGAGGTTCAGTGGTGACTTTATCACTCTCTACAACTCCAGGTTTTAACCAGGTGAGGATCTGTCTCTTCTCCTGGACAACTAGCAACAAGATGAGAGGAAATAGACTCAAGGTGCACCAGGGGAGGTTCAGGCTGGGCATTAAGAGGAATTTTTCCACAGAAAGGGTGATTAAACATTGTAATGTGCTGCCTAGGGAGTTGGTTGAATCACTTAAGGAAAGACTAGACTTAGTGTAATGGTCTAGTTAGCATAGTAGTTTTCAGTCAGAGGTTGGACTTGATGATGTCAGAGTTCTTTTCCAACCTGCTTGATTCTGTGATTCTGTTGATGCCTTGAGGGGCTACCTAGAACAGAGGCTAGATGGTATTAAAGGAACAAAGTGGGTATTTTTTAAAAGGCCTTTAAAGGACACACCCTGGGCAGTTCAAGAGCCCAGCTGTGGCTCCACCCAAGATGGGCAGAAGAGGGATGACAGGTCATGAGTTTTCACACTTTTATAAGTTTTGATCCATTTACATGTTGGAGTTAATTGTCCAGTTACAGCGCCAGGTTATGAAGTCCCATCCTTCCAGATTGCTCTCCTCAATTCACTGTCATTTGCACTTTTTGGGCCTGAAGCTGCCAAAGTGTCCTTGGTTGTTGGGCTGGAAAAGGATTGTTTTGTCTGACTAAACTGTGAGGAGAACTTGCTAACACTGTATAGAAGTTCAGAGTCACACACTAAGGCCGTACAGAACCTGAAAAATACGAAAGCTAAAACTTAAGGCATCAATGTGTGATTCTGTGATCCTGATATGATACATGTAATGGTGCCCAAAAGTATAATAAATCATACGAATGCTGAATTTCTTGGGAAAAGTTTGATGGCAATCTTCCTTCAGGTTTATTTACTTAGACAGTGACAAACTCACTAGAGTTTATGTGACAGCGGCAGATTTGCACTTATTTAGGTGACTTTCACTTTGACACAAACAGATGTGCCCACTGAGAGGCAGTCTTTACCCACACTCCAATCCAAACGCTCAGAAGACTGACATTTCCTAAATTTCATTCATGTGGAATTTTTATACTTATTCCAAATGGATTTTATTTACAAGTAATTTACCTAAGGAGACAATGAAAGGCAACTTAATATTTTAGTCTCTAAAACATTTTGAATTGATGCTTTTTCTTAAGCAGTCATATCAATAGCTCTAATATGCTACAGATACTAGCAAAGAAAATAAGTAACAAGGTTGAGACTGTGAAAGGGAAAAAATATGAATAGAATTTTGGGATAATTTGTTCTGTATAGATACAAATTTTTGTATTCTTAGAGCTTTACATTTCTACTCAAGGCTCAAAAATGTAGTAAAACATAGAAAAATAATAACTTTTTCAGTTATACAAATTTTTACTTCACAGTGATGAATGATTTAAATAAATAATCCTGTGGAGTGAAAAGTAGAACTTAGATTTTTTTGATTACATTCACATTGCTTCCAAATAAGATTCAGAGTTTTGTTGCTGTCTATGTGCAAATCAGAGAAGTGAAGGAAAATCTGCAGTGAAGGATCTGGGTCTGTGCAGGAAAAGTTTAGCCTGGCACATGATGTACACCAGGTCTATTTGCCTGATTCTGTATTTTCAGAATGTGGCTGTTGTATGTTTACATCCAGTCAAAGGCAGAGATATACATGTTCAGAGGGATATACAAAGTAACATCATGTCTCTTGCAGGAATAGTGCTGTAGCTGCACTTTGCTCACAGCACAATTTTTAGGAGAAGATAATAGGTTTTTTTACACCAGCAACACAGAGTTGGATAAACTAGGTAAGACTTCTACTTTGCCAACATTTTTAGTGATGAAGAACTGAAGAAGCAGATAGCATCCCTCAACTTCTTCATTTCTTTACCAATTAGGTGCTTTATACAAATTTGCTACCTCACCAAATGGCCAGTTGTGTCCATTGCCAGTGACCCAAAGGAACCATGGAAGTCTGAAATTGCTGGGAAAATTGCTGGGAAATTTTAGGAGATCCTTTTTTTTTTTTTTTTTTTAAACTCAATACTGCTTGCTGAACTCTGTAATGCCTTGGTCCATTTGGCAGGTTTAGAGGATTTACTCTGGATTTACTCTGGGCTGTGTCCTGAAGAAACAACAAAATTCTCAGGAGGTTCAAAACAAACTTGTACTTGCAAACTTTAGAACATTGAGGTAGAATAAGGTAAATTTGCAAATTTTAAAACACCTCAGAGAAAGTAAGGCAATTCACAAACTTATCCAAACAAAACAAGGCACTTAACAAGGCATTGATTGGGATTTTTACAGTCTGGCTTACAGTATATTTTGAGAAGAAGAAGAAGATAAGAAAAGAAAGAGAGAGAGAAAGGGAGAAAAAGGAGAGAGAAATGTGTATAGTCACCACCTGAGGATCCAGTGTGGTCTCAGCTGCTTTTAAATCCAGGGCAGTGGAACACCCCAATTTAGCGCATGTGTCACTACTTTTATCTGCTCCTGTTCGCTGGTGCTCTCCAGGCATGCACCTGCACTGTAATGTTTCCAGCAGGGCCACACGGTCAGTATGCACCATTTTGGACTGGAAGAAACTGATTTATGGCACCAGGAGGCCAGGGCAAGCAGTGGCCATCCCACCAACCATGAGCTCACCCTTGTCCTCCCCAAATTCCCACCTGGTTCTTTTGAACAAGTCCACTGGTCTCCTAAAAATTCCCATCCAGGTGGCCGTGCAATGTGAAAAATGAAGCATATTAACCTAATCTTACCCAGGGACGTTTAATTAGTCAGGCCTTGGAAAGAAAGGATATGCCTGTGAAGTCTTTTCCTGGCAGAGCTGAGTATACACTTGCCCTGCTTCAAACTGGACTCAGGGCAGCTCTGTTTAGCTGCAGTTAAGAGTAGCTTTGTGTCCAAACTAATGTGAGGCTTGGCCTCTCAAGAAGACTTATTTTCTCAAGTATTACACAGTGTTAGCCAAACTATGCAGCTTTTAATCTGGAGCTAGCTCATATTCAGCTGACTTAAAGCATAAGGCAGATGAAGTCACATCTGTGTAGAAGATATAATACAAATTAAAACTGACCTTACACAGCATGGGCAATAGCCATGTACGGCAGAAATTCTCTCCTCTGTGCCAAAGGGCCTGTGGACATCCATTTGGGCTATTTGCAAACATGGCCTGGAGGTGGGTGGCATAATTGGGAGGTGGAGGAGTGTTGGAAGGTGCTTCCACAGATAAGATTAACTGAGGAGCTAAGGAAATTGTTTTCTTTGAAATTATAAAATTCAGTTTTGCTTTGGTGTCAAAAAGCAAGTAGCATGTAATCAATGCAAGTTTGGAGTTCAGATAATATTTCAGTGATAGAATTGACTGCATAAACTTATAAAGAAGAAACAGAAAACCAAAACATGGTGATGAGGTCATTTCAGTTAATAAATGAATAAGCTGCTTCATGTACTTTTGACCTTCTGGTGTTGATTAATTTAACATGTGTGAGGGGTCTGAGGAGAGCAGTTTCTATTATTAGTATAGTCAAGCACAGGAATCATTTGAAACACTTGGTCACAGCAAAAACATCCCTGTTTCTGTAGGAACAAGAAAAATGTTGAAACTAAGTACAGGAACAAACTCTATAAGGAGACAGGCTTGAGATGTGTGAGTGTTTAAGACAAATATTGCTGACAAATATCTATGTTTGGATGGCTGCAATAAAAGATAAGAAGGATAATACCATGTTCCTAGAAAAAAAGAGGTTGCCGAAAAAGTGCTTTTGTTCCTAACTTGAAAGTAAATGTGGTTAATTGCTTTAGAACTATCAGTTAAGCAGAGAGGGTGTTTGCTTTCTTATATGTGCTCCCATATACAAGGCTGTTCTGCTCAGCCTGTTTCCATTGTATATGTAATCTAAGCGTACACTTAGCAAAGCTGGTTTTCAGAACTCTGTGTTCTGTCAACTTCTTTTTGCCTGCAGGATTACCACACATGCATGAGAAATATTCATCATTTTGGGCCTGCTGAACTTCAACAGCTCTGAGTTTTACAGCAACTGACCTGCAGAGGAGCTGCAGTCATCTGAGAGAAGGAATGTAAACTGGGCTAGGCAGCTATCAGCTTACAAATAAGTCTTTTAAAAGAAGGTAGATCTGAAGTTCTTTGATTCTGTCACATCAAGTAAAAAGTGGTCTTTGTGCAATGAGTGGCAGGAGCATATCCACTATGTAAAACAATCCCAGAAAAAATTATTAAGCTGTGGATATTTATCCTTCTCATGCTGAATGCTGTATGTGAGCTATGATTTGAGAGGAATTCTCTGGTGCAAAGGAGTATCATTCTGTGAAGTGACAGAAGGTTTTCTATTCTTGCAGTATTTTTGGAACTCAACTAGTGGTACATAGAGTGGTCTGGATACCAGTTTAACTATAATTAAAAATATAGTATGATCATCACTTATGACAATCTTCCCTCACTGTTGTAGAATGTACAGTAGAAGACATCATTCTTGAACCTGAGAAGGTTCAAGATTACCTGATTACTGTCTTAATCACTTGTTAAATATTTTATTGTCTAACAGCAATTTTTGTGCAAGAGGTTTGGTGAGAAAATAATTTGAAATGTTTCCGTTTCTTTTTTTGGTTTCAGTTTGTCAGAATAAAACAGAAAGTGGTTCAGAAATTGCTGCCCTATTAGAAATAATATTGATAGGAATAGACACATCCACTGTGTGTCATACTCTGGGTCAGTATGTAGCTCTGAGGCTGATATACTGGAAAAAATTGGAGCTTTTTTATCATGGAATGATCTATTCAACACCTGGTCTACTGACATGTGATGGGATACACCTTTATCAAAGAAAAGAGAGAGCTGTAGCACAGCAGGTATTGGAGCTCACTGACAGAGCTTTAAACTAGCTTGGAAAAGGTAAATACCAGGGTTAAGGGTCATGAGCAAAGGAATCCCTCAGTCTGCTCTAGGAGGTGTTGGCTACAATGCCCCACACCTGGAATGTTTCTACAGTAATGCACGGAGCATGAGGAACACACAAGAGGAGCTCAAGGCTTTCCCTGTGTCCCAGAGATTTGACATCCCTGGCATAAGTGAAACCTGTTGGGATGACTGCTGTGACTGGAGTGCCCTGTTGGATGGTTCCAGGCTCTGCAGGAGGGATGGGCAGGGCAGAAGGGGCTGGGAGGTGGCACTGTGTGCAATGGAAGGGACGGAATGTGTGGAGCTCACAGCTGGAAGGGCAGTTGAGAACCTCTGGGTAAGAACTGAGGGGCAAACAAATAAAGTGGATATCCCTGTGAGAGTCTACTACAGACCTCCTGACCAGGATGATGCAACTCTGGATATATGGACAGGCTAGGGAATGAGATGCTGGAAAGCGGTGCTGTGGAAAGGGCCCTGGGTGTCCTGGTCAATGACAAGTTCAATATGAGTCAGCAGAGACGAAATGCTGGAAATACCCTTCCCAAGATTGTACCTGACAGAGGTGTCCACGTGGCTTGGAGGACAAAGGGACAAGAAGGTGTCAGATCCTCCCAGGAAGGCACAGCTTACAGAGCAATTCTAGCGGCAGATGAAGACGGCTCATCCAGGGTCAGTGCCCTCCTCAGCAGGGGCCAGCAGGGGATAGCGGGAGACAGCAGGATGGCACAGCAGGCAAAGCAGTGGGCTGGACCCATTTGGTGCTTTCTCTCCACTGCTGGGCACTGCTGACAAGCCACTGGCAACCCAGACCAGAGCAGGACTGCAAGCCCACTTACTTAAAAAAATAGGAAAATGTGATAATGCGTTCTATAGTCTCATTATATATATAAGAAACTATTATAAAAATCATTATATTCTGTAGTGTTCATTAGAAGTTCTAGTCCTTAAATACTAAAATAATACAGCAGGCGCTACAGAGCAATTTTCCAGACCAATTTCATGAGCATGTGCTCTTATTCCAGGATAAACACTAGTGTATTTTAAATAACTTATGGAGTGAATACAATTGGAATAACAGTAATTTTAGGAGTAACTCATTTTCCCCGCAGTTGCTTTTCACATGTTGGCAGAACCAAAGAGCGCAAGTTCTAGCTAGATAAGGAAGTTTCTGTGTTTGTATTTGAAAAAGTGATTCAGTCTGTTCCCCTGAACAAAGTCCATGGCAGGAAGATTCACCTTCTGAATTCTAGAAATACTTGAACTATTTCTGGAATTTAGTTTTACAATAATGTTTGTGTAGTAGAAGTTGTACTTAATACCTATTCTATGTTATTGCTTTGAGGTAGATACAGTTCTAGGATCCTTATCTTTTTGGCATATTTAGTGCCTTTGGCTTTGTTTGTCTGTTTTTATCTAAGTTAATGCTCAAAGCACTAGTGACCCAGTTACTTTCCCCATTTGTTTAGAGATGAGTCTGTAAAGAACAGATGAATGATGTCTACTAAGACATTAATTAATGCTTTTTAAGAATCTACATTAGCTGGCATGGTCCCAGTGATTTTATTATACACATTGGAAAACCCCTGTCTTCAAGTGGCATCACCTTATCCTTACTGCTTGTTAAAGTCCATGCAATTACTAAGTGGCATTGATTATTATGGGTTAAAAATTCAATCTTTCCACTAGCACAACAAAATTGAAAGGTTTTTTTTTTTTTTTTCTGTTTCTGTTAGGTAGGGAAGCCTTCTGCTGCTCTGCAATTTTGAAGCCTTTTGCACAGAGAAAACAGCAGATAAATTTCCTATATAAAAAAAAATTAAAAAAAATTATACTGTTCATCAAATTCACAGAATCACAGAATCAGTTAGGTTGGAAAACAATCTTGAGACCATCAAGTCCAAGCTTTGGCTGAACACCACTGTCAGCTAGAGCATGGCACTAAGTGCCAGGTTCAATCTTTTCTCTGACACCTCCAGAGATGTTGAGTCAGCCACCTGCCTGGGCAGTCCATTCCAATGTCTGATCTCCCTTTCTGTGGGAAAGTTCCTCCTACTGTCCAACCTGAACCTTTCCTGCTGGAGTTTGAGGCTGTGTCCTCTCATCAGTGGTTGTCTGGGAGAACATTTCTTTGATATCATAGGCTAAAAATAATGGGAAAACTAAGTAACTTGCTTTGTAAGTAAATGTTAAGTAAACGTGTTTATGTTTTAAATGCTTCTGACAAAACCTGAATTGCTTCAATTAAATACTCTTTCCCCTCACACCAGAATTGATGTTAGGACAGCTCTTCCAACCAATAGTTGAAAGACAGATCCCATGGTCTTGTAAAGACCTCTCTATACGTATGTAAACATCTGGGGGGTTTTTTTGAGACTGTAGACAGTATTCACTCTACCAACAGAGGTACTGCTGAGAATAATAATCAACTATTACCAGCCTTCTGTTAGGGGTTGCATTTTTCGTGTACCTGCTTTTTGATCTGTGTATGCAGCCACTGATTCTGTAAATATGCCTCAGATTACCTCAAATTAGGAATCTGTTGTCTTTTAACTGAAAAAGAAAAGGAAACACCCCTCAAGATGATTTCAGAGCTATATAGAAGAGGTAATATTTAGACAGAGGTTTGCTACTGAAGCATTATGGAACCATAATACTTTGTCTGGAATTACAGCTTGATTATTTCTTTTTTAAGGTAAATAAATAGTTATAGAATCATAGAATTATTTGAATTAGAAGGTGCTTAAGGTCTATTTATTTTCAACCCCACTGCTGTGAACAGAGACACCCTTCACTAGAGCACGTTGCATCCCTTTCCTCTGGCGTGTGACTACAACACACAGCTTATCCTTCACAACAGCCTTGTGGAGAAATGTGTGATTCCTTTTTACCATGCTACCCATGGCTGCACACTGATTGCATCCTGACCCCAGTTTACGGCGAGTCTGCCCTACCTACTCTGCGCTGTGACTCCTACAGGGGGATATCTGCAGGCAAGCAGGGGGAGAGTTGCACTTTACTCCAGCCAGCATGTAGGTTCTGTGGAGAAATTTTCCATTTCTCATCTTCAGGTTATTGATAGACTACAAAAAAATTAGAATGTTTCTGATTGGAAGAGACCTACAATAATCATCAAGTTCCATATCCTGATCACTTCAAGGATGAGTAATAGTTCAAGCATGTTTTTAACAGTGTCGTCCAAATGCCTCTTAAATGCTGACAGGCTTGGGACATTGACCATGGGACATGGGGCACTGACCATTGCGAACTATTTACATAGAGGATCAGAGGTCATCAGATGTGTTTCCCTTGCAGTAATTTTACTTGCCCAACATCACCTCTTGTTGGACCTGGATAGAGTCCTAAATTCAGTTTAGAGTTCATAAATGGTCATGTTATCAAATTTGTGCATACTTTTTGCCAGAAACTTATACCTGAACTTCAAGAAAAACTCTATCCAGAAAAGTAGGAAGTGGGAAGCCATATTATTGAAAGCTTTTCCTGGTAATCCCCATAAGTGAATATAGATCCAACCTGAGAAACCTCTAGAATAAATTAATATGTCATGGCAGATCTGCTCAGGATCTTATCTGAGCTTCTAGAGAGAAAACAGTATGACACAGATCTTACTGTAGAAAATCAAAGTCAGTCAGAGGAGCTTGTCTTGGACCTGCCAAATCAGCACATTCAGAGCAGAGCCCCGAGCTCTATGTGAGTACTTGAACCTGGAAAAGACTGTAGATAAATTTTTTATAGTTTTACAAAGATTTTTCAGCTTCTCTTTGCATCATTACATTAAAACTGCTGTGTTATTGTGAATCTTGCAGCAGGACAGGATGTCTGGCTCTTTTTCTGTAATGAGTAACAAAAGCAACATGCATCTTTGTTGCAGATCTAAATGAAGGTGATAACAAAAACTCTTTATAGGATACTATGTCAGATACATTTTTCTGAATCTGGGTGTAAAACCAAGTGGGTTAGGGCCTTCTAAGAGCATGTTAGTCCTTATTTTTTCCTCAACATATTTTTTATAAGGTACAGTACGACTGAAGCAGAAGACAAACTGTATTAGAGGACTTCATGCAATTGGGTTCTTGTGTCAGGCTTGTTTTGAGGAGGGTGTGAGCTATCTCAGTCTTTCCCCAACACGTAACTTCAACTGCATATCCAGCTGTGTGCAGCTGTGCTCTGCATCATGGTGCCTCACACCCTCCTACCTCTATCCTGCACCCTCAGATTGCTACCTCCTTATTCAGAGAAGCAAAAAAAGGTCCCTGAGCCTAAAATTGGGAAGCAAAGAGGGCAGGGATTGAACCCAGCGTGAAACCAACTACCTTCCTGCCGAGCTGGGGAAAAGGAATGAGTAACATATGGTTACTGATGTCTAATCACTGCTGAAAATGGTTGCCAGTTCTGCTGCTGCTTAATAAAGTGTAAACATCTTTACAAAAGCACTATGGGTCACTGTTGTAAATATAATCTTAGCATCAAGATATTTTATTTCATTTGAAAGCTGTTTCATTTGAAAGCTGTTTGGCTTTTCTTAAAATGTCAGTTTACAGTGATAAAGAATAAGTAAATAAATT
>VYXF01001063.1:48582-68538 GCA_013397295.1 Polioptila caerulea
AATTGTAAACATAAAAATAACTCTAAAATACAAAATGCACTCAAATTATAGAGTAAGGCTATGGTGCTGCTGTTCATAAAGTTCTTTTTTTTAATATGTTCACTAGCCTAACTGAAGACACAAATAGAGCTTGACCTGCATATGTGGTTTTTTTGTGGTGTGAATTACAAAGCTCTCCTTTCAAATAAACCACTTAATGACCACTGAAATAATTTAACATTCACACAAATTCACAAAGGACTTTAACTGCTTATTTTAGCAATATTAATACAGAATAAATACGAAATAAAAAGGAAGTTATTGAACTTTTCACTCAGTTAAATACTGTTTTGAATCTTCTAACTTACATAACCTTTTCTTCTGTACACTCATATATGCTGCATGTTGTATTGTTACTTATTCCAGAAAGAGTGACTTAGAATATTTGCTGGTGGCAATGAACCTCTCCAGTTTTTTTGTACATTCTTTGTTAGTATTTTTGGCATTTAATATCAGAACACGAAACACAAGAAACACTTGGCTCACATCAGTTCTGTCCTGTCCTGCGAAGCAGCAACAAAAAGTATGATTCATATGCACTATTATTAAGCAGTATCCCTGTGTTCAAGGGGGGACACCCTTTTTTACCCATATAAAGTAAATTCAGAGCATCAGAGAGCAGTTCAGTGAGGACACGAGTGTTTAAATGTGTTTGTTTTCCTACGTTATTGTTATTGTTCATTGCAATTAAGTCCAACAAAGGGAGCAGCACTTCAAATTATGGTCTTGATACTGTTCCTCTATTGAGATTGGGTTGGTATAATCATAGATAGCATGTGGTTGGTCTCTTTGTTTTCTCTTCTTTTTTAATTAGATGTTTATAAACTATCTCTGTAAGGCAGACAGTTTCCATGTAGACAATTTAATAAATTTGATAAAAGACAAAAAATTGTTTAATGTGAAAAGAAATTAGATGACCGCTGTTAGGATCCATTTCAGTAAGACAAAGAATGCGTTTCTGTGTAGAAGAAAAGGTCTAAAGCTTTGTGAGTTCATACTGTGAAAAAGCACTTTACATAAATTGCAAAAATGTGGCATAAGTATACTGACACATTCCTCACAGGCACAGTCCCAACAGTTCTAAAAGAGTTGACCAGTTGCTCTGCAACTCCAGGTGGGAAGGATCTTTTTCTCAGCTGCAGGAGGCAGAATGCTTCCTGCTGGAAAGTAGGAAAGTAAAACTGTTGTAAGCAGATTCGTCAGATCTTAGCCCTGTGCCCTCTTCCATGGCTAAATGCTTATTGTTCAGCTGCTTGGTGCTTCTATATTTGCTGGGGTTAGCTTCTCCACAGCTCCTCCCTTAAAGCATTGCAAGATGTTCTCCTTTTTTCTTGACCCATCACAACACGCTGCCTTTTTATCACTTCTTGCAATTGGGAAAATTATTGCTCTCAGATTTATTCTCCCCTTGTGAAAATATTTTTCAATTCTTAAAACTATAAATTATGTTTTACTGCTTTTTTTTTTTTTTTTACTTTTTATTTTACTTACTCTCTCAGAGTTTTAACACTTGCAATATCAGTGCTGAAACTTCCTGTTGTACAATTTGTTTACTTCCTGTTTAACAAATTGTGTGGCTAATACTGCATCAGATAGACTTAGTTCGTTGTAAAATATATATTTTTTTCAGTATTTACTGCATTGTCAGGCTGAAAATTTGGGACAGAACCTTATGGCAGACTGGATTGAGTTGACTAGAATATGGTTAATCAGTTACCTATGTTTTTCAACAGAAAAACCTTCCAGTCCTCCTCACTGGGTGTTGCTCATTCTCTGAATGGAAATACATTATGTGATATGGTTTGCCATAAAATGCAAGGAAAAAGGTTTTGTTTATTTTTTTTTTAAAAAAGGAATATTCTTTCTTTTGTCACAGTGCTTCAAATTCATCAGCTTCATTGCACTTCTTTGAACTGTTCTGAATTGTTGTCACATAAACCACTTAAAATTAGTACTTTCCAAAGAAGTTCAAACTCGTTTGCAGTCAACCTGAAACATTGTCTGCATTTCCAGCCCTTAAGTCAGCAGCTCATGCATTACTATCTTACCAGAGAAAAAGGCTTTACTGAAATTCAGGTAGACAATGTATGCTGCTCTCTCTTCATCTACCAGGCCAGTGACTTCATCACAGAAGTTTATAGACTTGGTCAAGCATGACTTTCCCTCATTGAAACCATGCTGGCTACTTCTGGTGATTGTCTCATCCTTAATGTGCCTGCAGTATGTTTGCAGGATTAGCTGCTCCATCACATTCCCAAGGGTGGAAATGAGTTGCCCAGATGCTCCTCCTTGCACTTTTTGACCCTTGCTTTCCTTCAGTGTTTGGGCACAGGTTATCACAAGTGGTCTCGCAATGACAACAGCCAGCTCACTCATCACTCCTGTGTGCATCCCATCAGGTGCCATGGTCCCGTGTGGTAAATTATTCCCTGTCTTGACCCTCTTTCACCAAGGGTTTATCTTCCTTGTTCTTTCTCCCTAGTTTCTGGGACACAGCATCCCTGAAGGCTGGCCTTACTAGAAAAAGTAAGGCAAAGCACACATTTAGTATTTTGCACGTTTGTTGCAATGTAAAGATAAGATTTGTTTCCTTGTGTCATGTGCTATATCATCATTTTAAAGTCTAAAATATTAGTGCATTTTAGCACTAACCATGACAAACTGGAATTACTACTGCTCTGTGTTGCACTTTTTTTTCATACAGAATTCTTATTTCAGTTTTCAGACAGCTTACTTCTCTTGATTTTGGGTTTTTACCTGATTTTTTTCAGTCTCCTGGTCTTTTCTTTTTCTCTTTTTTACAATATTAAAAAGGCAACTTAGACTCATTGTTTTCTCTTTAAATTTCTGTTATGATGCCAGGTTAAGGTCTGTTAGTTCTGAACTTAGAGTTCAATAAATTCTTTAATCATTAGAAAGCTCATTGATTTGCTCTCATCATCTATAGTTGACATCAGTGAATAAACTTTGTACATTTGGTATGGTGGACAATTATGTTGTCTTCTTGTGTGGAATTTTTGTTAAGGTTGGTTGGTTGGTTGGCTGGTTTGCTTGGTTGGTTGGTTGGCTGGTTTGCTTGGTTGGTTGGTTGGTTGGTTGGTTTTCTGGTTTGGTCAGTGAGTGGGTTTTTTTAATATAAATGAAGAGAGAACCATGTAAAATTTCTGGGAAAAATTTGCAGTGAGGCAGGAAAAGTAAATATATTAGATGTGACTCCAAACGGAAAAAAAAGTTCAATCTTCACGTTGCCAGAGAAGGTAGTGATATTAAAAGTCACCACTTTGAGATAAAGTCAAACTGGTATAGAGTTAGTAGCATGGAGTGAAGGTTATGGCTACCAAGAGAGAAGGAACATTCAAAGGACAGGTGCATTCATAGTTTGAAACAGAAAAGCTTCCAGTCCTAACTTTGACAAGACTTATAGAATACCTTGGAGGTCTCACAGCAAGTGCTTTTAAAAAATCCTTCACTTCCGAATGCCAGTATCTGACTGGGAAACAATATATTAAGAGTAATATATAGTTAAAAAAATAATATTGGCAATAATTGGAGGCCCATTAATACAATATCAGAAGCATGTGAGTGTTTTTTAAAAAATTTTGTCAAAAGTCAAGAGTGATAAATGAAGGAGAGAATAGGACTCACGAACTTATACTTAGATCATACCAAACTAATCTGATAATTTTCTTTGATGAGATAAATACTGTAAAGTACATAATGTGTCACATAATTAGTAAAATAATAATAAGGGGGATTAGTCCAGGAACTCAGATCTGAAAAGATACAGACTAAGGGGAAAAGAAAACTATGAGAGAGTGATGAAGAGAGATATTGTACTGTTCCTAAAGCCCTGGTTTGTGGGACAGAAAATAACATGCCCAAGCAAAGTGCACCAACAGCAGAAAGTAGAGAAGCACTGACACTAAGCAGTAGTGGGGTAGCATATAGAAAGGTGGGAGTAGCTTTGAAGACTGATGTGTGAAATGCAAGAATATTTTCTAGAACAAGTTCAACAATTCTAACTTGTAGGCTAACAGCAAAATTCTGCACCTAGCAGATTAGAAATAAGAAGGAAAGCTGTGTGTACCAGATGATCACTGAGTTCTTACCATATATCAGCCTAAAAAGCCAACTGTATCCTTGGCTGCATCCAAAGCAGTGTGTCCAGCATGTTGAGGGAGAGGATTTGGCCCCTCCACCCTCATAGACCCCACCTGCAATCATGTCTGAGGTCTCCAGCCCAGAAGGGGCATGGGCCTCTTGGAGCAAATCCACCAAGATTATTGAAGGGATGGAATGTCTTTTATGAGGAAAAGCTAGGAGAGTTGGAATTTCTCAGTCTGGAGAAGATAAGGCTTTGGAGTGACCTAATTGTGGCCATCCAGTGCTTTAAGGGAGCCTACAGGAAAGAAGGAGAGAAACAGTTTATAAGAGTATGTAGTGACAGAGCAAGGAGAAGGGATTAAAACTGACAGTTTAGATTAGATATTAGGAAAATATTCTTTACTGTGAAAGTGGTGAGGAACTGGCACAGATTGCCCAGAAAAGCTGTAGCTGCCCCCTCCCTGGAAGCGTTCAAGGCCAGGCTGGATGGAGCTTAAAGCAACCTGTAATGGAAGATATCCCTGCCCATGGCAGGTATTTTGGAACTAGATGATATTTAAGATCCCTTCCAAACCATTCTGTAAATCTATGATGGTGATCAGAAGTTTTTTGCATGGTATATAGGGAGATAAGAAAACTGCTGGATGAGAATCATATGAAACCTCTGCAGCTTTCCACCATCCAACCCTGACTAAGTGTTTTCATGAAGGATAGAATCAATGTGTCACCATTATAGAGAAGGACAATGAAATTGGTGCATTAGCTGCAAAGACTTTTTGCACAAGACGTTTTCACATGAGTGAGCATACATTTCAGTATGTAGGGCTACTGAGAGAAACAAGGTAAATTGATCTAGGCAGATGCTGTATTCATGGAGCTAAACTGCTTTTGCTGTCCAGATCAGCTTAGGCATCTCTGCAGAGTACTGTGTTGTGCAGTGGCTCAATTAACCCTGGAAAATGGAGCCTGAGGGTGAGTACTACTGCTTTCCGTAAATTCATAATAGTACAAACCCTAGGCAGGAGGAAATCCTGTGTAACCTGAGAGACTTACAACAGAAATAAAAACAGATATAAAATGACCATGAAAGAGTGCAGGCTGGAAACTAGGAGCAGATCTCAGCTAGTAGAGGAGTGATAGTCAGATACATCCTACCACTTGGAAACAGCAGTACAAAAATACTCTTCATACAGGATTGTATAATTCTGTAAATTATCTCATGTTATTAATTTGTAGTTTGGTGTTGATGACTTAGATGGAATATCCTGGTAATAATTTCCTTGAAGTAATTGCTAGATAATTGTCTAAAAGTTTTAAAAGAATTGCTGTGTCCTTTGATTAACTGAGTAAATGACTGTCAGATGGGGACCCTGTCAAGGAGCTTTTTGCTGTTATACAGAAGTGCATTTATTTGTCACATTTTATTTTTTCACTCTTTTTTTTTTTTTCCACTTTGTCAAGGGGAATCTTTTGAATGATATGCTATCACCATAATTTTCAGTGTGCTATGAAACCATCAAGTCAAATTAATAAAAGCATCAGTCTGCTACTTGAGCAATTTAAGGGATTATCAATTAAATCATTTTGGGTCAAGACTGACCACTTTGACCAGTGTGAGGAAGAAGCATTATGTTATCATCTCAGCATAGAACTAAATGTCAGTATACAAAGATTGAAAAGGACTATTTAAACCATAAGTTCTCTGTAAAAAGAGCTCTGTACAATTGGTATTATAATAAGCATATATTTTACAGATCCAAGAGGGAACAACTTGTCCCAATAGATGGCACATATTTTTGTTATTAAGGTAATAGGTTCCTTGTTACAAAAGGTTGCACCCTACAGTTAATAACTAAGTGAGGCACAGAAGATATGAGGCAATTAGTCTAAAGAACACTTTATTGGGAAGGCACATTTGTTGGTTTGTGGGGTTTTTTGTGTTATAAACCATCTCTCATTTGTGTCTTCTGACCAAGCTGCAAGATAACAAGTCTATGAACATTTAATATTTTACTTTTCTTTTTTTTTTTAATACTCTAAAGCCACTTAGTACAGTGAATGCTTAGCCGAGGAGGTTACTCCAGCCATATTACAATCTTCTTCCTTTAAGAAAAGTCAGTTTCTATCAAAGATACGCATTTTTTTAGCACGTGTTTGGACTCTTTGCATTGTTTTCATTGGAAAACTGTTGATACAGTGATATTCTCCTCTTTTTTAATATGCAAAACCTTATTTTTCTTGAAGCACAGGAGAGTATTAGGAATTATAGTTTATTGGTTATAAATGCAAAATGCTTTCAAGCCAAGATTCAGTCCAAAAGAGGTTAAAAACATATTTCCAGGACTCAATTATTCTGCTTTTGTGTTTGCATCCCCTATTTGTCTCTGTCTCTAGCCTAGCAGTCTGTCATTGGAATAAACACAAGCCTTCAGAGAACAAAAGATTGTAAAGCTTTTCCACACAGATGCTTGTTGTCAGTAGAAGCATTTGCTCAAGTTTTAGATGAATTACTACTGGTAGTGTTTGAGAGAATTGCTGCTATGGGGTTGTTTCCACAAACACTTCTTGTTTATCCCTCATGGATGGCAGCTATTGCAGACATGTTTCAGTTGTGTTCAGCCCACTTCAGATTATGGGATTTCTTTCAGCAGTGTCAGAATTTGGCAAAGACCAGTCTTTATTAAGCTGTGTGTTACCCTTTTAATAACTGAATGGTTATGTGGCCATGATTAGATGCTAGTTCCCAGCAGAAGATGATAAATACCACATAAAATACTTAAAGTGCATTTTTTCTTTTAGATATTGAAATGCATTTCATGATTGTTTTTATTCCACTTGTTCCCCGCTTGCTCATTGTTGTTCTTCCATTTTGTGGTGAGGTAACATTATCCTGTCTTTAGACGGGTACTTTTATGATAGAGACTGTGCAAGAGTTACCCAGTATCATCTGATGAATAAGTACATAAATACAGTGTCCACATGTATACCAAATCACTTAATTTACTTCAGCTTTCTTACCTATCCCATCTCCTGATTTTATTTACACAAAATCAGTATCCACAACCCATTAATTTCTCTTACTAATAAGTCAATGGGCTGTTGGTCAAAAAAGTCGTATTTTTTGTCAGAGAAAGAAAAAAATGATCAGCACAGTGGATGAGTAGAGCCTGTATGTGAACACTTTAAGTGTTTTATGAATTTTTCTTGTAGGGCCATTTCTTCTGCAAAGAAATTTACAGAAGACAGAGCTTAAGGTTTCTGAGTTGTAATTTAATCTAAAATGCTATGTTAAAATTTTCTAGCTACATTCATTGCAGTCAGAGTTGGAATACCCTTGTTCCTTAAACAATGCTTTGGCTACTTATCCTGCCAACATACAGTCCTTTGACATTAGGCATATCTGTGGAAGAAAACTCAAATTGTAATTGCCTTGTGAATGTGAAATCCTGGTATGGTATTAGACAAAGGAATAGTTGCTTCCTCCCTTTTGTCCAGTAGTGCCATCTTAGGAGCTGTGGTATTATATTGCTACATGTCTGACAGCCTGAAGACATTAAATGCCTCTTGAGTTTGTTTCTTTACTTGATAAAATATCTGGATTTACTCAAACCAGAAGATAACATCTTTTTTAGTTTTATACAGGAAAATCTCCACCCCCAATTACAAAACCCGTGTCTGATGTTGCATGGGAACAATTTTAAACAATAAATATTAACTCTCTCTGTAGTCTCATCATATAATGCAATCTGTTAAAGGAGAGGAAAGGATGCAATGTGTTAAAGGAATATTCACTGCCTGAGCATTCTCACACAATCAAGGAGTTACCTGTGCATGTCCCAAGGTTGTCACTGGTGGGACCATGGTCCCTTAACAGTGGGCAGCTCCAGATGGCCCAGGGGTGCCTCTCCTGACTCCTTGCCCACACATACCCTCCTTCCATGGTGTGCTTCCTCTTTCTTCAGTCTCGACCCTTGGTTTCCCATGACAGAATCTCAGGTGTCAGGTTTGTAAAAATAAATAATTTAAGAGTGGTGCAGCTGGCAGAGCATGGGAAATTAAAAAGCCCTAGACTTAGGATAAACATTACCTAGCAACAACAAAAACATCATTGCAGGATCAAAATTCTTTCCTTTACAGCCAAAAATGTATTTAGGTGTAAGATCACAGCTTGTCAACTAAGGCTTCAGCAAATCCAACAACTCATGCTAGTAAGCAAATCAAGTAAAGCAAACAACATACTAAATCTGAGTAACATAACTCAATTTAAGTAATTCTACTTAAAACTTACTTTATTAAAGAATATTTTGAGTTGGAAGGAACTCGTAAGGATCATCGAGTCCAATTCTGAAGTGAATGCAGGGATTGAACCCACAGTCTTGGCATTATTAGCATGATGCTCTAACCAGCTGAGTGAATCTTGGGTCATTCTAAATAACAAACATCTCTCAACAAAGAGATAAGAAATGATCTGCGAAAGTTTAAAGATGGTTTAGGGTTTGACAGCATTTAAGCATAACTTCTTTTGGGTGAATATTAAATGTTCAAGATTTAATAATTTTTCCTGAGTCTCTGAAATAGTACTTTAGTGTATATTTTACTTCCATACTACTTTTTTCCCCTTATTGTTGATATTAAATTAATTTTTTAAAATTCCAATATGCATGTGTTAATTTTTTTCCCTGGCAGGTTTCATTTCTGGCCTCTGCTTACATGAGCCAGCATATCTCAGAGGAAAGCTGCTTTGCCCTTGCATCTGTTACCCATTACCTTTACCTCTGCCAGTTCAGCTGGATGCTCATTCAGGTTGGTATCATAGTCCTTTTTATCACTTCCCCAAAACACCTGTAAAATTAACTGATAATTAGACTGTATTTCTATTATATTTTACTGCATATATATCCATATCTGTATATCTATGTATAGAGAGAGATACAGAGCACTGAAATTCAGTATTACTAGAAGGCAAAAACTTTAGATGGCTTTTATTAAACCTACAGTGACACAACTCCAAGGGTAAATATACAAACACTATAAAGAGTTTTTCTACTCATTTCTATTACAACTATGTAAGAATGTCCTCGTCTCACTTCATCCTCAGAACAAGGAAGCATTATTTCTCTTACTGTTAATAGTTTTTCTAAACATCTCTTATTTAGCCTTTTGAAACAGTCTCTTAACAGGTGAAGTGTAAATGTAAACTACACTGTAATTTGCTGAGTCAGTGGAATTTTAGTCATTAAAGTTTTCACGAGTTTGCATTAAAATACAGAATAAATCTATTCATAATTATTGCCAGAATTTTTATAGAATCATAGAATCATTTAAGCTGGAGAAGCCCTCTGGGATCATCAAGTCCAGCAGTTAACTCAGGTCCACAATTAAACCATGTCTCCCTGTCCTCTTCTCCAGGCTGAACATCCCCAGCTACCTCAGCCATTCCTCATCAGACTAGTACTCCAAACTACTCACAGCTCTGTTGCTCATTTGATATATGATAAAAGAGTAAATGGTGGAAAAACAATTAAAATTATATGGAACACTATGAACAATCAAATTTCTTATGGAAAATTACCACTTTTAAGTTAGTCAATGTGACAAGCTCTGGGGTTATTTGAAAAAATACGTTATTATGCCCTCATCTAGAAATGTATATTTAGCACTATTCTGTGAGTTAAGTGATTTATTTATCTGTTATTTTAAGAGGATTTGTCTCGAGCACATTTATTATAGCACACAGTTTGATATATGCAGCTCCATATCTTACCATACAAATCCTCCAATATGCAGGCTGTCAGACTAAACCAAGAATCTCAAATTAGGCTGCATCTGAATGCAACTTTCTCTCCCAGAAACATTCATGTGACATGTGGCATTTTCCAGGGATATGTCAGACTCCTATTCATTGAGATCCCTAGCAGCCTCTCCAACAGCTCAGCTGTACTCATTGGCCTCAGCCAGCTACATGTAGATGGCCTCAATAGAGAAATTTGTTTGCTTGGCAAATTATGTTCTTGTAGGTTAGCTACTCTAAATTATTTTGTGAACTGTAAATTATATTCTTCACAGTTGCTCATTCACTTTATTCCTAAATTGCTTCAGAGTTCTTCACCGTTTGCTAATTTGGACAAAGTAACATTTCTAAGTTTCTTTTTTACTGGGGTGTCTCAAGCTTTGGCTACACAGTTTAATAGCATTTAATCATCCCATTCTATGTGTTTTACATTGCATTGAAGTGCAAAAAAATATTTATAAAGGCAAAAAGAATTTGCATGACTGTTAGCAGCTGGTCATTTTTATGTCTGTATTTGAAATCCGCTGTCACTTTTTTTAAGTAGACTTTGGTCAAATCCTAAGAACTTGCAAAGTAGGTTGCATTTAGTGGAGGCTCAGGTTAGTGTTAAACGTGAAAACTCTTCATGGAAATCTGACAGGACAGAAGTGCTTAAGAGGGAATCCATCTGCCTGCTGAGTGGTGAGCTACCAGGTGTAAAACTCAGAATGGAGATGATTCTCCTTTTTGTAGGTGCAGGTCTTCAGCTGAGAATATTTCCTGAACTTTGAAAGACCCAAAAGGAAAGAAATAATCTGAAGTATAGATCAACCTAGTTCTCAGCTACAGTTTGCTCCTCATGGCTGGGAATAGGTCTTAAATTTATATATCTCATTATGGAGTGATTATTCAGCTCTATCAGGGCACAGGAAGGAGTGTTGGGGACACCTCTGTGTTTGCATTGGTCCCAGTAAAAATTCTAGAAAAGCTTGTGGATCCAAGAGGAAAGCAGACTGATTTGGGAAGACTGGATGCTATGGCTGTTTGAGCGGCAGACTTAAAAGTTTGGAAAATTGATGTTTTTGTTTCTCAGCGTGGTATATTTTATATACATGACTTGATTTGAAAAGCAGAATTAATGATGAATTTATACTTAAATTGGACTTAAATACTTATGTCTGGTAAAGAACAAAAATACAGGAGCAGAATCTGTGTCCTTTGTGCACTCTGCCCTCTGTGAGGCTGCATAGCACAGTGCATATGTTTGATCGTTGACTTATGTCATACAAATCTGCAAGTGTCTGCCTCGAGGATACAGAAATGGGGGAATGTGATAATCAGGTACAAGCACCATGGAGGTATGTGAAACTGAAACATCCATAAAATCCAGGAGATTTTAACTGATCAAAAAGTGATGGAGCAATATTTCTGAGCACCAAAACTCTCTAAGAAAACACAGATTTAACAGTACAGTTGGACATAGACAGATTCATTTCTGCGGTCCAGGTAAAAGATCTTCACTTTCCAGACTCTAGAATAACTTCCTTTTTTTTTTTTTTTTTTGGTAATCTTTTCATCTTCTGCATAGTGCTAGATATAGTAATTATGCTTAACATTTTGTCTTATGTCAGTGCTCTTTATAAAACTGTCTATAGCTTCATGTTTTAATTCTTGTTCTCTTTTTAGCTCCTTGTAGACATATTCTATGTCAGTATTTCTGCTACAAATGTAGCTACTACTGTATATTGACTGAAATGTAAGAATGGAAAGGATCTCAGAGGTCACCTGGTGCATTTTCAGCATCAGGACAAAGATTATATCAGATCATCCTTGCTTGTCTGTTTGTTACTCTCCCTTTTTCATTCTATGGTCTTGTTTCTTGCTTTTTATAGGGAGAATTTGAACAGAAAGTTGATAGCATTATCCAGATTTTTAAAGGGTGAGGCTTTCTCAACTGCAGGATAAAAGGAGTAAGCAAGGTGCAAATAGCTCTTTATGGGCCTGAAATATTTGCCTTATATTAATGTCTGACATCCAGAGGTCTTCACCCTGACAAGTGTCCCTTTGTACAACTGAACAGCATAAACCTGTATTTTCAAATGCATTTATCTTAGGAGCTCATGCTAAGAGTGTCTTTCAGCATGACAAGGAAAATAAGTTTCTTTTAGTATTTTCTAACATGTTGAAAAAAGTCAGCTGCAGAAAAAGTTAAAAGCTGTCTATTCAGGTAAAAAAAAAAATTCTGTAGTTTTCAATAGCCAATTCTGACGCAGAGTACAATTATGTAAAAATATGTTTCTTTGTGCTTTCTTGAACTATTGCTAGAGTGAATTAAATCAATAATGAAAATGTAAATTCAGCAAGCAAACCAGAATGAAAGTTGTGAACTTGCTATCACCCGTACCTGAATCTTTCTCCTACATCTATGGCACTTAAAATTTTCTATTTATTTCTATTAAATTTGTGTCAGACTTGTAAGATGTTTGCTGATCTTAAAGTAAGTTTGACACTTTTTATTTTAAGAATAGTATATGGACTGCTTAACAGCTTCAAAAACAGGAATTATATGAAAGCATACAGTTATTATAAAATGACCCCTCTAGCTATTCACAAAAAGAAGAAAGACAGAAAATAGGAGTTTTTCTACTGAGTTGGAAAAGACTTTATTTAAAGTATTTTGCACCTTTTGTTTGCCAGCTACCTGCAGATTATCACGGGTGGTGGGGCACTGGAACAGGTTGCCCAGAGAAGTTGTGGCTACTTGATCCCTGGAAGTGTTCAAGGGCAGTTTGGAGATGAGACTTTGAGCAACTTTGTTGTCCTTGTTTAGGAATGGTATTCTCCAACTTAGTGCTCCCACTGAATCCATGCACTGCTCTCTTGCTTGCAGCCTCCCCCTCCCTCTGCCCTGCTTGGGCTGTAGAGGAGAATTGGAGGCTCAGAAGGCAAAGATCATGGGTTGAGATAAGAGCAATGAGATAAGGAAACAAACAGTGCAACAGCAATACTGACAGAAGTGAATGATTCACATAGAAACACCACACAACTGCTCCCTCCACCACACTGCACTGACCCAGAGCAACCCCCTTCACTCCAGGANGCCCGAGAGCACCCCCCTTCCCTCCAGAAGAGTTCCATTCCCTGGTCCCCAGCAATGATGGAAAGTGGGTCCCAGCCATAGCAACTGCCAAAATTAACCCTGTGCTGGCTGATAGCAGGACACTGGTCCAGTGGAAGATGTCCCATGAGATGTGGAACTAGATGGCCCCTTCCAGCACAAAAAATTCTAAAATTCTGTGATTATCACTAAAGATAATTGAACAATAATTTTAAAAATAAATAAACATCTCCCAGGTTTGGAAATGTAATTTCCATGTCTTGCCTCATTTTAAAAGAAAAAAATCTTTGCTGACATTCACATTATCTCATTAGTGTTATGTGAATAAAAAATTATTTTGCATTCTATGTGAGAATAAATCACAACTTGCCCATTTTTTCTTCTACAGAAGAGCAGCTGAAAAATGGACTGTGCCTTTTATTCTTCTGTTGAATTGGTAATTTTTCCAGCATGGAAACAGAAAAGAATTTGCTAAAATTAGCTCCTGTATTATTTAATTGATTGCATTTTGAAACATCAAAAGGGACTGAAGATGAGAACCAGTAATTATCAAAATACAAATGTGACTGTGCAGAAAATGTGAATAATCCAATCTCACACCTTTACAGCATCTATGTAAAAGCTATGTTAAGACTTGTGCTGTGACAAATGAGGTGAGATATCTAAAAATGGCTAACCAAACACAGAGCAGGGACATGAGGTATGATTTCATAGAAAATAATTTCAGTTGGATGACTGAGAACAGTGTTCACCAGATTGTCAAAATTAGTGGAACCAACAGTCTCTGAGTGTAATGGCACTTGTAGTTAAAGGATTTTGCTGTCTGGAAGTGCTTGCAATGAGGCACAGCCTAGCCAGGACTATAAGGGCATGTAATTTACGTGTGTTTATAGACATAAAGTGACAAACAGAATTTTGAATGAGTTTTCACTTTCATAAAAGTGAATAGAACAACCAAATCTTTCCACAAGCTGTGGATTTTTGTCCAAATACGATTTTCATCTGTTTAATATTGTCTTCCTATGCATGTCCAGCAACCGAATTGATAATTTTTCTGTATTCTTTCAACCCACACAGGATAATTATGTGGTAGAATTTACCCGTGATCTTAGAAGGATAATAAACTTTGCCTTTGTTCATATAGCACCAATTATCAAATGAAAAATCGGAAAAGACATATTAATTATTATATAATAAATATAATTATATACACTGGACATAGCTATGAAATCTCATTCTCTAGAAAAGCATTTAAAACATTTACTAACCTTTATTAAACAAGTTGTTAGCATGCAATCCAGAAACAACTAATTAAGTAACTGAATGTGAAAATTAGGTGTTCCTGAACAAAGGGGTAGACAAGCCCTTGGCTGAAGGATATATTCAAAATTTCCCTCAATAAAATAATCATGTTACATTTTCTTGTCACAGTATATGAATTTTTACTTATCCCTACCATAGATGGCTGAAATTCAAACATCTAAGTCAACATTATTACATGAGACCTTTGTGTGGACCATGGAGAGATATGATTATGCTTGGGTTAGGATTAGTGTGTGTCTGAAGGTGCCTGTCCTGTCTCCACTGACTGACAAGACATGCTTAAAGGTGCAAGCTCGAATTAGATACCTTATATGCAGAAAAAGACAATTAATCCCTTATTCACCCCATATAAAAGGCCAGAAATAATAATATAGCATGTAGACTTGTAGGTGGTGTAACATTTTTGAAGTGGAGAAAGCGAAGAAAAATTTTTCAGAAAAGATTTTTATTGTGGATACCTTAGGTGTTTGTTAGACAGTAGTGTATAGATGTGCATTAAAAAATGCTCACATATGACAGTGTTTCTACTATGAACATCTTGAAGAAAATTCAAATATCCAAGCAATATGCTAAGTATTCTGTTTTACTTGAAGGATTTCCATACTCATACTACCAACTCTTTCAAGGGGTTTCAGCTATTTCACTGTTTTGCTTCATATATGGTTTTAAACCTAATTATGCTGTTTGATGATGAGTTGATCACAGACTGAAGAAAACACAGACTATTTTAGAGATGCCTGTGAATTTACATTCATTTATTTGCAGTTTTTTCTCAAACTCTTATGCATGTATAACACAGAATCATAGAACCATTGAAGTTTTAGGGGTACCTTGGGACTGTCTAGTGCAGCACCCTGCCTCAAACAGCTAAACCAGGTTGCCCAGGGCCATGGTCAGTTTGGTTTTGATTATCTAAGGACACATACTCCACAACCTCTCTGGGCATCTTGGCCCAGTGTTTGACAACCACTACAGTAGGAAAGTTTTTTGTTGTACACAGATGGAACTTCTTGTGTGATAATTTGGGCCCATTGCCTCTTGCCCTGCCACTGGGCATCAGTGAGGAAGAGTCTGCCTCCCTCTTCATCACTGCCTCCTATCAGATGTTTATACATATGGATACGATCCCCCTGAGCTTCCTCTTTCCAGGTTGAACAGCCACAGCTCTCTCAGCCTCCCCTCATGGGAGGAGTTTTCATCCCTCAATCACCTTCATGAACTATTGCTGGACTTGCTTCATGTCTGTCTTGCACTGCAGAGCCCAGAACAGGATCTCAGAACCACTGAAGGAGCCTGGTGTGTTTCCTCTACACAGAGCTGAACAATAACATAAAAATATTAAATACAAATCAGATTTGGGTATACTATTTGCCAGTCTCCTATGTGAAGGTATGAATATCTAGGGAAAAAAGTGACTTTTGCACCAAAAAACTATTTTTACATTGCAAAAACACTGTCTCTACTAAATGGTGTGTCTCTTCCCCTATGTTAGTCTAATCCAAAATCGTTATAAAAATAAGCATATTGCTTTTATAATGTCTTTTCATTACTTAAGGAAAAAAAAGTGAGGACAAAGTATTTTTGTTAAATATTATGTTTATACATACACATGTACCAGGGCAGAAATACACTGCATTGTGACCTTCAGAGTGATTCTGTTTTTGGCATAGTTTTTCACCAGCAAGTCTACTGATTGTTTTTGTGCATTATTCTTCAGGCTATTAATTTCTGGTATGTCCTTGTGATGAATGATGAACACACGGAGAGGCGCTATCTGCTTTACTTCCTTTTGAGCTGGGGGCTTCCAGCTTTTGTTGTTATCCTTCTTCTAATTATCCTGAGAGGAATCTACCATCACAGCACAGCACAGATTTATGGCCTTGTCTACGGTGATCTGTAAGTGTTTCCTTAAAAAAGCATGGACTGCCTTGAAAAGCATTGTACTGTCTATTTTGGTTTTTACTCAGTTTCATTCTGTGTAGGGAAGGGGGAATGTCCACAGTCAGGTGGAGAAATGGTCAGGGGACTCCTCATTTGGTGGAGATGAGGCGAGTGTGTCACCCATATGCAGTACAGCACTTTTTATGCAGCTGGGATGTGCTCCAGTTTCTCCTTCTGGCAGAGCTGGCTCAAGCATGTCTGCTTAGTGAATTTTTTTTTTTTTTTTTTCTGAGAATGTGCCATTCCAGGCTAAAGAACAGAAATGGCTTCTGCTGCAGAACAAGGAAAAGAGCATGGTTTTCTACCATCTAATTTCTAAGATAAAAAACCTCAACACCAAATCAAGCCTTAACCTCCCCATCTCTTATGTTATTAATTATATTCTTTGCTAGAAAGTATTACTAGATTATCATGTCAAATATTTTACCTGAACTATTTCTCTTGTAATAAGGAATATGTTATATTCCAAGTTTCTCCAAATTAGAGAATTGCTCTATTGTTGACGATTATCACAGCCCTTTCAAAGCCAAATATAAGCATAGAAAACTGTCTTAATTAGAACATTAGTATATCTTCATAGAACCAGATGCATTTAGAGAGATACATAGATAAATATTTTTGGTCTTTCCTTCCATTTTTTTTTTCCTCTGGCTCCTTTTCTGGCAAACTTAATCTGTGATGATAGCTCGTCTAGGATATGAGGATAATATACTTATTGATTTTGTTTCACAATTATGTGCTTCATGTGCAGAAAAGACTAAACACACATCTTTTTAAAACAAATGAATGTACGAGTTATTTTTATGAAAACATCATATGAGGTTGCTCACAGCAAGAGAATATTCATCTGTCTTAAACAAAAGAGGAGGATACAGCATGCATCATTCCATTATAAGAGAACAAAATTTAGTGTCATGGTTTTTTGTCACACGAAGGGAATTCCTGTGAGAAGTAGATATTTGAATTTCATACTGATGTTTAAGTATATGGAATTACACACACACACACACACACACACACACACATACACACACGCAGGTGGCCTTGTAAATATTATTTGTATATATATAAATGTCTGTGTGTGAATGGTAAGCAGGGATACCTGATTGTGGTGTAAATGAGTTACATTGGGTACCACAAGTACTGTGATTCCGCTGGCTGAAGTTTAGTCCCACATTCATAGACACCAACTCAACTCAGAACTAGAACTGAGGTCCACAACAGACCATTGCTAATGTTCATCTTATATCAGGGAGTGCTCCATAAAGGGCCATAGACATCAATATTTCTTCACAGAACATGTCTTTTTCTTCATGTAAAGTTCTTCTTTGGGCATAGTAAACACAAGGAATGTATGTAACATAATCAAGTTCTCTGACTGCAGCCAAATTGTGGGTTGATGGTAGTAGTTGTGTAGTGAAAACACAGTTTTGCAGTTGTTTTCTTTTGATGTCCATGTCTTATTCTTTGAAAAACAAGGAAAAACCTTACATTCTGATAAAAGTAGAGGAAAATTACCCAGTCCAACCCATTGCCCAAATTAAATATTAAACTTTTCCAGCATTCTGTTACAGTGGGAAAATGCCAGAAATCATCCCAAGCTTAGTGAATGTCCAATTTATTTCATCTTAGTCAATATGAATACTGTAATAATGATCTGCAAGGATTTTCATAAATAGCATCAATGCTAATTCCTGATTTGAAGAGCGCAGTAAGAGTTGTTCTTATTTATACAAGGGGACTTGGAAAGATAAAATGTAAAAAAGGGGACAGATTGAACTACAGCACTTGGTTTGTTTCCTCAAACCAGAATGCAGTAGTGGAAAAAGTGACAAGAAGATTTCCAAATCCAAACTCATTACATACTGACTTCAGAATCAGCCTCAGAAATGCTTTGAGAACAATAGTGTGCTGCTAAGAACTGAACACATGAGAGCTGGAAGACTGGTTAAAGTGACAAAAGTGGTGAAGCCTGTTATGCTAAATCTCTCCTTAGCAGTCACTCCTTCAGGCAACCCATTTTTGCATTACTGTGGTGTCTGACCAACTGTTTTGTTCTTAACCAGTATGTCAAGAGCACAATTAATACCCAACAGTATAGCAATATTTAGGGAAGTTCATTTTATACTTACACTGAACAAAAAATAAGTTCCGTTGTGTTGGTTTTTATGCTTTAAAGGAAACATTAGGATAGAGTTTCTCTCCAGATATGACAAATTATACACAAAAATTCCTGTATTTTATACTGTGACTCCTATGTCACAGTATAAACCAGTGGATTACTGTTGATTACTTTAATAATTAGCAGTGTTTGTATATAGTATGAGCAGTTCTCCCTTTGGCTTTATGTGATTTTAAATTTTTTTTTAGTATTGGTTAATTTGTCTGTATAATTTCCATCAAGCAACTCTTTTTTTCTTTTCTTTTTTTTTTTTTTTAAAGTTGAAGTTCAATGATAAGTGAAAGACCTGACTGGCACAGAAGGGCTCTTTCTCTCCTCCCTTTGCTGATTCCCCCATTGCTCAGCTGCAAAGGTTGAAGTCTCTTTGAATAAGACTAGAAAAGACGCTGATTCTGGACAATTTTAGAGTAGTGCAGGGTTTTTTATAACATCTTTAAGAGTTCTGGGCAATCTCTTGGGTACAAGTCTGGTGAGTGTAGCATAATTAACCTTTAAACTCATGTTTGTGAACAAAAGCTGATACTTCGTCATTAAATAATTCTGGCTTCTGATCTCAGAAACAGATGAGTTAGAGCAAAGCTTGCAAATGAGTGTGGTTCACCAGCTTCCAATAGCATTGAAATTTTCAGGGCCACAAGAGAAATTGGAAAGCTACTTTACTGTCAAAGATTTCTATTTTAGCTCTTTTACTTGCATCTTTGTTCTGTTAGTGTTAGAGAGTGACAAGTAACCAGGATGATGCTGGAGAGAGCTGGATTTTATGTAATTATTCAGATTTCTCTTTCTCCTCACGTCTTCATTGTGCTATATATCTCTGTCAATATCTGCAGTTTGAATTTGCTCCCTTATGTTTGTTACCATATTAGGTGAACTGTGTCTTTGTGCTTTAAGAGATCTGTTAGAAAAAACACCATTCTGTTTAACTGTTTTGTTAAGATGAAACTTTTCAGAACCTTAACTGAAAGATTTTCAGAATTGAGGTCTAGCTCTCTATAGAGAATGCAGCAGATGCTGAACTCTCTAGAGTTTGGGAACCACTGTAAAGCTTTGGAAATTGATGTTAAGGTGAATTTTGTCTTGTTAACTCACCTATTCATAATTTTTTCTTTATTTAATAAAAAAATTCTTCTGAAAAGTGAGCTTGATCTTTTAACTACTTGGATATTTTAAATCTCTTACCTATAGCAGCATGTTTTTATAAGCACAAGAACTACTCTTGCTGCTGCTTTAAGCTTTGAGTCTGACTAGACCTTCTTGAAATCAAATTCACAATAAGAAGGCAAAGAACTTTATTAGAGTGTAAGCTAAAAGAGTAACCTTTAAAAATTAGAAAATTATAAATTATTACACTTGACAGAATAAAAATTTAAACATTTATGAGCAAATATCTCCCACTGTATCTTTGCAAATGCTGTATTTCAAGCATGATTTTTGTCATGCTGTATGCTACCTTTTTTTTTTTTTTTTAATTGGGGCCAA
>VYXF01001063.1:72664-94583 GCA_013397295.1 Polioptila caerulea
CGGGGTGGGTTTTTTTTTTGTCTTTTTAATTTTACCACAGGGCTCTTCTGCAACCACTCAGTTTTGTGCTCAGATTTTAGTGTATTTGGTGCAATGAGTTGTACTTGGGAAGGCAAACTCTTGTCTTCCCTATGTAAAAGCCCCAGTAAACAAAGGTGTGTCTCACTGACTTGTACTAAGATACATATGAGTAAAAGGAATGCAGATTTAGCAGATGGATTTATGTTATTAGTATTACATTTAGTTGTTAGTATGGCTTAGAGAAAAACAGTAAAACTGAAAAAACATACTTTGCCGTTGTTCTTCTTGCCAAAGGGCAGGACTGTGAACATGAGCTTAATTTATGTTTGACAGTTAGCACATGGAAGTGTCTACTTTTTCAGCGAGATTTTTATTAAATCCTTGGTTTAGAAAATGTATAGGAAAAGTAAGATAAGAGTGTCTGCCTTAAAAGATAGTACTAGGGAAACATTTTTTTTGCATTGGAGAAGCTGTAACAAGTATTAAATAGTAAAATAAAAAAAAATATCTACAACAATTGATTGTAGTTTCAAAGCTGTTGATAATGTCTCATACACCTGAGGAGGAAGCCTTAGATTTAAACAAGAGCAAGATAATTAACTGAAATCAGACACATAACTTCTTATGTAATTTTAAAATTGCAGTGTTGGCAAGAACCTTCCTCTGAGAGATTTCAAGCAGGTTTCTGTCAGCTTAGTTTCCTGGTCAAATACTGAAGGCTGCAAATCTTCTGGGACTTCTGGAATGAGCTGCCTGGGAACTCCAGAGCTTCCAGAACCTTAGAAGTCTCAACTGTGTTAATGCAGTGCTTTTGCTGGGTCCTCGCTGCTTTTTCTTTGGTAACTGTGTTTCCTTAGTATTAACTTTCACAGTAGGAAGAAAAAAGGAAATAGATGAAGGCAAAGATGAAGAAAAGAAAAGAAAAAAAAGGTTAAAAAACTAGGAATAAAATTGTTCAGAGAAATTTCCAGAGGATCATATAATGAGAAGACTGAAACACAAAAAGCCGTGTTCTAAAACAACAGCAGATGACCTTTTGGGTTCTCATTATTGAAAAGCATTATTTAAACATTTTCATTTTCCCCTTTTTCCAACTGTTTAGCTCTACAATAACAGCAGCAGGAGAGAGCAACAAGGAAATCCTTTTTTTGCTTTATTATGCAATAGGTCTGGTTTATTGACAAGACTGTTATTGCACACACTGACTCAGACTGAATCTTCTGAAGATTCTGTTCTTTGCTGTTCCAAAACAACATCTTGGCATTTCTTCATCCTTTGTTTGTGGAGGACTGGATTTTCCCCCATGTTTTCTATCGTTGGTATTTACTCTGTGGGTACCTCCATTAATGAGTATGGTGCTACTCATAATAAATTTTGACATGTCAGTAAAGATGATAGTATCAAATTTCCAGTGGTAGTTCCCATGGATGTAGATTTACCTTTCTATTGTTGGGACAGTCTGTCCAAATGTAAACAAGAATGGGCAAGCCTTGACTTAATTTTTGGCAATTCTAACTCTGCTGTTTCTGAGCTTACATTTCTTAACCATAACAGTCTAACTGTCTTTTCATTACTTTTTTCCCTCCTCCTCTTTCTTTTTTTTTTTTTTTTTTTTTTTTTTTTTCTTTTTCCTCACTAAAAAAAAAAAAGAAAAGAAAACCNTTTTTTTTCCTTTTGCTGCATAGACAAAAGAAATGAAAAGGAAACTAAATAATGCCAGAGAGTTGATGCCACATTTTTACCCTATAAAATCTGGGAGAACCATTACTAAAAATTTTGCATTTCAATTGAAACTTACATGCAAAATATGAGGAAAATAATTATTTTCTTGATGTGGAATTACATATGAAATAAAACATAGGGCTCTATCTCTGAGATAATCTGCATGAGACATAACATCATTTAAATTCATCAAACACAAATGCAACTTTTATTTTTCCCTTGTACCAAACCTCCACAACAATTGGATGGTCAGCAAGAGATTTCTTGGGTTGTTCATTTTCCCATCATCCTGGTGAGGTGACTGAGGCCGAGTGCAGCACTGAATCAAAACAATCAGTCTGACTGTGTTCAGCTTGGGGCAGTAGTATTTGATTACAGGCATTTCAAAATGTACTAGTACAAGGGTGTGACTTGTTTCACAGCTGCACAAGATTCTTTGGGGCAGCTATTATGAGTCCTCTGAGATTTGCTTAACTTGATCCACGAGCAGATGGTGTTCAGTGTTCCAGAGAAAATCCCCATTTCCTTTTGAGGAAAAGTGATTGGAATTCTTCAGATGCAGCTACAGGGAAAGCACTCACCTTTTCATTTTCTATTTCAAAATAATTCCTTAGGTATATAGAGTCTTTCTCAATCATTTTGCTGAAATTATGAGGTGATTTTTTTTTCCTATGATTTGAGTTCTTACACATTCTCTCTCAGGTAAATAGGGCAAATTGAACCAGAAATTTTCAACATTTTCACACCAAAATTTATGTGGTTCTTACCACAGAGGAAGATGGAAAACATGGGGAAATAGCTGGTAGAACATCATGGCTATGTGTTTGTGAAGAACTTGCCATCATGCAGAGAATAAGATTTTATGTGAAGGTGCAAAGAAGTGAACTTGTAGCTCCAGCCTGACAGGTGTTCTGGGGCAGAGGCTGTGCTTGCACAGGGGGTGTTTCACATCTCTGGGCACACAGCTGCGAGAAGCAGCTTAGCGCCCAGTCTGTTCCTGCAGCACAACAGCGTGGCCAGCAAAGCACAGCCCCGGAAAACCCCCTTAACAAAGAGCCAGGAGCACTCAAACTGCAGCAAGTGGGGTGCAGCCTCTGCACTCTGCAGGCTCACAAGTTTAGATGTTTGAGGCTGGTTATGGGAAAGCAAACTGGTACTTCCTCCAGAGCAGAAACACCACAAGTTTCCGCCCTGTGCCGTGTCCTGAACACAGTGTACTGAGAGATGTGTCTGTTTGCAACGCAGGGGAAAAAAGTCACTATGAAAACCCTAAACATACATAACTACACGTTGCAAAAACCTCTGATAACATCCAGAGACGGAGGTTCTGTGGCTGCATTGTTTGATGGTAAGAATTGAGGCAAGGTTTTAAAAACCCTTGCTAACATCAGGAAGGGGGTGCCTGGAGTTCACTTATCAGCAAGAACATTTATTTGTATTAGTGTTCTTTGCTTATCAGTAAGAGCACCAACATGAGCTTATGGTAGAAGTTCAGAGAACACTGTATTTTTTAGGTAAAAACAAACAAACAAACAAACAGAACTCTGAGAAATGTTTTAAAATACTGGTACATCTTATTCAATTTCTAATTTCTTCTACCTGACATTTTCTTAGCTTTTCCAAGTGTCTTGTCTGACTGGTAGAAAACCTACTTATTTTTAACAAATTCACTGTTTAAATTACAAAAAAGATTTTTTTTTCATGACTAGAAGCAACAGGAACTGACATTTAAATAGCTTAAGATACATATAATGCAGAGAGAAGTGTAATATTTGCAACTGTTCTGTCTGTCACCTTAAATTTCAGAGCTGCTTTACACACAGTAGATTGTATTTTAAAACCTCTGTAATAATCATGCACCTCCTTATTCCAGTGCATCAGAATCCAATTCCTTATGTTTTTGACCCAGTTCTCTCAACTGCCTACAATTTTATGGAAAGAGATCAGGAAATTATTTCTCAGAAGAGCTTGTACATGTATAAATAGCATTTAAAAATCCTAAATTGTCTCATTAGAAATTTCCACTGTGTAACAAAAACATTTCTAAGATGTTTAATTAATCTGGGATTTGAACTGGTTGAAAATACTGTACTGCAACTTGAATTAGGAAAATCAGACGTCAGTTTAAAATTTAATGTAGTCCATGTAATTTGACAAGCAAGGGTTAAGCATGCTGTTGTTTGCAAATATTTTTTTCTAAAAGAGGAAGTGTCAGGGATTTTCCAAAAAATGTAAGAGAACCTGTGGCAACCATATCCTGCCAAGTTAGTGAGATGTCAGCTGTGTCACGCCTCTTTGAAAGCTCCCACATCACTGTTTGATTCAGTCATAAGCCAGGGCTGCTTTTACCTCCCTATCAGATCATTTTTTGGAGTTAACTCATGCAAATATAAATCAGATAGCTCCCCCCTGTTATTATTAACTACTGTCTTGTTGCTGAGTATACAAAAACAAAATCTATTTCCTGAGAGGAACCTCTTGCTAAAAGAAACCCTTGCATATTGGAAAGTAATATAAGCCCAGACCACATTTCAGTCAGCCTCCGTTGCTTCAACAACTCTAGCCTGCCAAGTTTAATTTAGAGTATTGTGATGCAGCTGTAGTTCATTCTTCCCTCCTCAGACCTGTAGAAACGTCATCCCAGTCGGGGGTTCTAGCTCACTGTACTCATGCTGAAACACGGAGTCAGGGCAGAAGGCATGTTGTGTCTTCCTGAGTCACAGTTCCACTGTGCTTGCCTTACAGTGTTCAATTTACTCAAGGTGTCACTTTTTATTCTAAAACTTGCCAAGGTTATTCATAATATAACAACTTAGGTTGTTATGAATAATGAAAAGTGAGAAATGCAGAATGCCTCTGACCATTAATGCTCAGCTGCCATGGCCTTTTAGTCATATATTGATCAAGATATCCATAGCCTTCCTTTTAATACATGCCATTTTGCAACAGCAGTACATTATATTATTATGACTTTTTTTCTATAGCAGTTGGAGCTTTCTGGCTGGGGATGAGCAAGATCTTAGGAGGGGACATGGCCAGGAGAGCTGACCCAAGCTGACCCAAGGAATATTCTGTAGTATAATCTGTCTGCTCAGACATAGAACCTAAGATAAAGGAGGAGGAAGGGGACGTATTTGTTGTTATGGTGTTTGTCTTATGGTGCAAATGCTACACATACTCAAGTCCTGCTTCCTAGGGAGTGACTGGGCATCACCCGCTAATGGGAAGTAGACTACAAGTCTTTTCTTTCCCTTTTTCTTCCACATGCAACCTTGTCCTTTGCTTTATTAAACAGTATTTATCTGACCCATGGGGTTTTTATCATCCTATTTGCTGTCCCACCCTTCCTCCCTATCTTGCTGAGGAGGAAAGTGGTAGAGCAACTTGGAGAGCACCTGGCATTCTGCCAAAGAGAATCCACCAGAAAGCTCTAAGGCCTGAAGTGGGGTTTGAATACTGTTGACTTGCTGTAGAGGTTATAAGGAGTCAAATCTTACCTAGAATCCTTCATAATGACCTCTTACAACCTCTGCCTTGGCATTGTTTTAGAGATACCAAATTAGAGTGATGCAAAATAAACAGAAATTTTTGATGGAAAGAGGATCTGTGCTTGATCTGTTAGATCCAACAGATCCTTAGATCTGTTCTAGTGGGTGTCCCCCACCAAGTCAGATTCTTGTTTTTCCCTTTCACTTTCCTAAGCAGACACATTGTGCCAAGATTGGACCAAAATTTGGTTGCAAAATGTTGTTTTAGGCTATCCTTTTATGCAAATGCATCTGTGGAAAAAGAGAGACCTGTCTGTCCAAGTATTTTCCTGGTAGCTGTAATCCCTTTATTGGGCTTTTTGACCTTGCACTAACATTCTCAAAAGCCTTTTAAAAATTAATTTTACATTGCTAAGTTATCTTTCTGTGATGCAAATTGGAAATTTTAACCTCTTTAGCCTATACTTAATATATAATAAGTATAAATAACAGAATGATTACTCAATGCCACCATTTGCATTATGTTATTAGCTGGAGCACATATGAAAAAAAGGATTGCTTTCTGAAGGCTTAGGGGGGGAATGCTAAAGTAATGCTTTAGATGCCTCTGTGGCTACTGTATTGGACTACAATTTGCCCCTTTCAAGAGAAACTACAAAAAGAAAATATTTTCTGATGGGTTGTCTTAGAATTCTTGTGTTTGTGTCTTATGCCAATATTTAGAGAGAGATTGTATAGCCAATAACAGGTTGCAAGACATATTAGGAGTGAAAATAAAGTTTTTGGTAACTGCTATTTTGGGTACTGGTTAAAGTAAACACTGTGTCATTAGACTGGAACTGTACATGTGTTTTCCATCCTTGGACATCGGAAGGATTACTCTTCTATTATGTAGTTTGCATTGTGCAATGTTTTAGTTGATAATGGCTATAAATAGCAAAAATGATGTTTTAAAAAATCATGCTAGAAAAGTTATCTGTGTATGTGCAGGTGCATAGCTTGTCCATCCTATGCCTTGCAGGATGAGGAGAGGGAAGGGTGAAGGGAGGAAGGAAGGGATGAAAGGAAAGAAGAAAAGAAATGCAGTAAAATTGAGAAAATATCCACAGTGGAAAAGAAAGCTCAGCTGATCTTCATTCTAGGCTTAACTCTCTATTGCCCAGGAAATGCTTAACAAGTGAAAGAAAGCTTAGAATTGAACCTCAGAGGTTCTATTGGAAAAAAATACTTCAAGTAAATAAACAAGAGCTGTCTAACATCTTCCTTTGTAAGGCATGTGCTTTAAGTATTTTTTGTGGTTTTTTTTTTTTTTTTTTTTCACTAAGCATTAGTTCCTCGGTTTGAAAATACATTTCTAATTTTTTTATGGTTGCTCTTCTAGGGTGCTAATCCTGATCACTTTCAGTCTGCTAAATACACCAAATCCCCCCTGTGATTACTCTGATAGCCATCTGCCAATATACTGATATAGTTTAAGCTCCTCAGCTAGTGTTTTTCAGCGAGCAAAATAAGCAAAATATATTACATCTTGGAGTATTCAAATTTTACTTTTTGCCCACTTGTAGATTGCCAATTCCTTGCCTACTTGTAGTTTTCTAGTAATTGTCCCTTCCCTTTAGGAAAACCCCCACAAACAAAAACATATTAGAAATAATTCTTCCCCATGTGTTCAGAGCAGAACAAAGCAGTCCTTCATAGCTCTAGTGTGAACTTTTTAAATTCAGTTTGTGTTTTTGAAATTTGCCAAAACCAGACTGTCCTGGTTTTGACTAGTGCAGATGTAATTTTCTTCACAATAGCTGATACAGAGCACTGCATGTTTTGTATTCAGAATGAAAGTAATGTTGTTAACACCCTGATGATTTGGCCATTGCTGCATAGTCCTCACCCTAAGTCCAGGACTTTTCAATGTCTCCTTCAATGCCAGTGAAGAGCTGCACAAAAAGCTGGGAGAGAGCATGGCCAGGACAGTAACATGAACTGGCCAAAGGGATATTCCACACTATAAAACGTGATATCCAGTGTATAAACAGGGGGAGTCACCTGGAAGGGGACAGATAGTTGTTCAGGAATGGGCTGGGCATCAGTCAGTGGTGATCTGCAGTTGGATAGTGTATTGCTTGTTTCTTCCAGGTTCAGTTATTATCTCTCATTCCTATTCTTCTTGTTATTATCTTGTTATATGTTAATGTTGCTATTATGCACTTTATCATCATCATCATCATTGTCATTCATTCATATACTATTTTATTTCCATTATTAAATAGTTCTTAACCCACAAGATTTACATTTCCTTTCCAATCCTCTCCACTGAGAGCGCAGGTGGGGGGAGTGAGCAACTGGTCCCTACCTGCTGTCTAGATTAAACCACAACACAGGCTCAGCATGCCACTGTGAGGCATTTGTAACACTAAATAGAGCAGGACAGTCACCCCATGTGTGTGGCAGAATAGACAATTCTTTGTAGTTCCAAGTATGACCTTTACTTCTTTGGAAAGTGTGAAGTGTTCTTTGGAACAGTGTAAAATTACAACTTCTGTCATTCTTAATGTAGTCTGTAGTAATTTCCAGATTCTATTCTGCAGAAATAAAACTAGCTAGTGAGAGCACTAGGTATGCAGTGTGTTTTACATTACTTTCCTTGTATTGCCTCCTGCTTTGTAATTTAAATAGTGTAGGAGGTCTCAAGTCCATTTATAAACCAAACCTGTAAACTCATGAAATAATGAAATCACGTTTTCCTGAGGTAGTCTGTTGTCCAAAAAACCTTGATAATGAGCTGAATGTTTTAGAAAGTCTCCTATTGTTTTTGGTTTCTTACTTCAGTGAAATATTAGTATATATCTAGTAATCTCAAATTCTGCACCATATTCCAAGACAGATTGAAAAAGACTGTCAACAGTTCCCAGGTTTTCAAAATTCTTAGAGGAAATGTTTTAAGGAATAATTACTTTAAAGTGGCCTTCAAATATTTTTCAACATCTACCTGGGTTTCTAATATACCGGATTATATTATTTTTATTATCTGATATAATACAAGCCTGCAATAAAGGACTTTCCATTCAAATTTACCACAGCACAAAGCTGGGGGGGAAAAAGTGCATTACAAATCTGTTAGAATTCATAGTGTTGTTGACATCTGAGATCTGTCCTGAAGAAATAGTACAGTATTTGGTGAGAACATGTGGAAAGAATTGTATCTTGCCAAGAATAATTAGCTTTGCAGAAAGAGGGTGAGGAATAACTGGCTCTTTACCAGTTCTCCACAGAAAGATCTCATGTGTATTGCAGATGGTAAACTGAGAATGAGTCAACAATTTTGTGCTATGGAAATAAAATCAGACATGATTTGGACCTTTGTGTTAAGCAATTTAATCTTAAGAACACATAAAGTCCTTCCTTTCCAGCCATGTGCTAGGAAGAAATGCTATCAAACATGCTGTAATCCTTAACTTAATAAATATATCAGTTAAATGGTGTGATCAAGGATACCAGCAAAAGTCTTAATTATGAAATATTTCCAGAAAGACTGAAAGCTCTAGGGCTGTTCATTTAAAAGAATACCATACAGGAAAATACTAGCAATTTACAAGTATATAAAGAAATGTTGCAGCAAATGAGGAAAGGATCAGTTTCCCACAGCCATGTTGGCTCAGATAAGATGTAACCTGTGAGTACTGCACAAATAAAGATCTGAGTTTAACATTAGGTAACAGTCTCTCTCAGTAAGTGCTGGGAAGCACTAAAACAGGTTTATTGGAGAGGATTTTTGTTCTTTATCACCAGACAGAGGTTAGGAATAGTGATATAAAGTATAATATGGAGAGAAGTTGTTTATAGAAAGCAAAGCTTTCTGGTTGTCAGTCACAGTAGAATTTCTTTTAGCAAAAGCCTCACAAGGACATAATGTCATTTCTGATGGCACTTCAAACAGTTTTTCAAATTCTTACTTGTTTTAGGTTATTCCATAGTTTAAATTATTCCATGTTTATCTCCTTGGAGGGTTTGTCCACCTCTGACTTGCTCTCAAACAGTTGTCTAAACTTAATTAACCCATTGTTTTCCTGAGTGCCATTTTAAAGTAAATGAGTATTATTTTCATCTTGCTGTGAAGTTCAGTGTCTCAGAACACCAGAAGTTTGACAGATGAGGACACTTGAAATTTTTTGTCAAATTTAGCCTTTTTTAGTTTCAAGATACAGTCAAAAGAGATTGTCCTTGGAATTCAAGACAATGCAATAATGGATTGAAACTGTTTTTTACTACATTGAGCAATTTTAAAATTTTGCCATTTTAAATATTTGTTGCTCAGAATGGAACAGAGAATGTCAGTCCTTCCATATTTTAACAATTGTTATTTCCTTAGCAGTCTTGCTTGTTTTGGTTTTTTTTTGTTTTCCTTTTATAATATTAATTATGTAATTGTACTAATTCCAGTATACTTTTTGTCAGTNATCACGGGAGACTTTACAAAAACAATTGAAGTGTCAGATAATATGCTTCACCCCCTTGGGAAGAATGTCCTTTAACAGATTTGAGGGGGAAAAAAGGGAAATTAAGGTAAAGCACTGGTTCTGGCTGGCCAAAAAGTGAGGTAATTTTTATCAATGTATACATTTAAATGTGTATGATTTTCTGAAGTTGCATCTTTTCCAACAGGAAAGATGTCTCTTAATTTCCCCTAATCTTTCTGTGTTTATTTTATTTGAAAGTAGCAATTTAAATTTAATTAACATCTGCAGTAATCATCAATGAGAAGTCTATTTTATATATTAAAACTATTCTCATCATTCTAGACCTGAAAAAAAAATATGTAAATTAAACGTTTAATTAATTTGTATTGAAGGAAAAATAGCTGATTAGTTTCAATATTATGTTTTTTCCAGTTGTAAAATGATTAACAAATCATTACAAACTAGTATGGATTATACCTTGGAGGAGAAGCATGCTAAAGACAATTTTTTCTAAATTTATTTTTAGCCTCTTTCATGGAACAGACCTTTCACAGCTATAGACACACACAAAGCTTTTAAAAATGTGCTTTATGTTCTGTTCTGTTCTGTTGGAAACATTTGAGATTGAAATAAAGTACTGTTTAAAGTGACACCATGCATGAAATGGACAGAGAGGATACAAGGTGAAGTCTTGAAGATGATGAAATTGAATGAGTTTAGATAGAAGTAGTCCAAGGGAAACAACCAACAGGAATATCTTACTGTCAAAGTATTATGATCTGATTATAAGAGATGCTTCTGCCCAAATTAAGGCATAAATGAGATCGCACCCTGAAGTCAGTAGTACAGATTTTATTTAACAGTAAATGTGAGGTAGAGAGATAGAAAAAAAATAGGAAGGTGGGGTGGGTGGGGATAGGGAGGAAAGAAATAGAATGAGAGATTAAGCAGAAGATAAAAAGATATCATATTCACCACTTGGATTCCTGCAGCATCCCCCTGGTCCTTCTACACCCTGGTCTTCGGTGGTGGGGGTCTCCCTGTTTCTCTGGAGATATCACTTTTACACAGTCCAAGTCCAGGGTATGCATGGGGCATAGATGCCGTTCTCACAACTTTGGCTGACACGTGCATCTTTTCTCACGGTTTTCACTGTGTGCATTTTTTGTCCAGATAAGTCCTAAGTACCCGTGGTCTGCACATTAGAATTTTGTCTGGTATACTAATTCCAGATCTTAACCTTTTTTAGGCCTGGACTTAATGTCTTCCTGTTTTGCCACCTGTGCTTATCTCAAATTCCATTGTGGTGGCTTATTTTACGGGGAGGGAGTCTTGAGATAGGTGACTACATTCTTTAAGCTGTCTCAGCACCCCATGGCTCAAGTACTATCTTCCAGGCACTTTTCCTCAGTTCGTGGGTTATCCACGGGGGTGATGCATACATAGAAAAGACAAAGGAGAAAAGACAGAAACAACAGAAGTAATAATACCAGTAACCATAAAATGTACAACAGCTATTCCAATAATTAAATATACAAATCCAATTGCAATCAACCAAATTCTCAGTTTCCATAGCTTCTAATTTGTGAGTCCCAAAGATTAGAATATGGACTTTAGCCAGATATTGGGGCTAGTGTCAGGTATTTCCTGAAGCCAGTCTTAGAGTTAGAGTGATTGGAAAAGCTATGACGTCTGATTAGCCATTTCTTTAACTGTGGCTCAGGCTTTTTCAATTGATGACATTGCATTGTGAATGGTAGTAGTGCATTCAGTTTCAGTAAGATTTAACATTCCATAAACCCCTTGTTCCTTAAATAATAACATATATACACCAACTGACTTTGTAAAGCCATTTTTTGACACTTGTTGGAATCACAAGTTAAGATCTCTAACTCATGTCTGGTCCATTACTGAAGGCATATATGTGTAACATAATACTTTCCATTTCCTAAAAATTACCTTAAACCTAAAAACCTGTCTTTTTCCCCACCATATCTGGGGCACATATATTACTGATCCATTCTCAGCTTGGTTCAGGAGAACTAAGTTCCTGTCATGAGCATCCTGCTGATGAATAGTGAAAGACACGATTTGGTCAAATGGATGGGACCATTCTCCTGCACCTTAGACCAGAACAAGGAGTTAGGCTCAGCCACTTTTCATCAGAATATCGCCAAACTAATACAAGTGATGCACTATAGTGGCTTGTCTTGCAAGTTCAGGTGCCTATCAGGTACATTTGGGTCTTGAAATTAGCCATAGAATTACACAGCAAGTGTTGGTTTTTAAATTCCATACAGGGGTATCCCAAAAAAACACACGTGTCACATATTATGACGTGTATTTTCCCAGTCAGCCAAGACTCAAGGGGATGACCAGGTCTCGCAGCACAACTGATCACCTTTGCACACTAGAAAAAGTGTGAATGGGTTTGTTGAGGATGTGTTTTCACCTACTTTAATGGCTTCAGAATAGGATTCTTTTTCAACCACATCAGCATATAGTTGGAGGAATTTTGTAGATAATGACAGAATACTCTGACTTGGAAGGAACCCACATTCTTGTCCCGCTGGGTGATTCTACACACCATGAGAAATTGAGTTTTAGCACACAAAGTTCTTGTACAAAATACAAAAAAGTTCTCATATAATAAAGGGTTCTTATATGAAAAGGTTTTCAGACAAATACATCTTTAAATTGAGCCTATATTCACTACTTCTCCAGAGGACAGGTTAAAGCTCTGCTGTGATTTAATTTTGACACAAAACAAAAGCTGTGGCTACAGTTGGTGAGTTCATAAGCAAAATTAATTCCCTTTCAAATTTAGTTGTTTTTTTCTTTCTTTTTTTTTTTTCTTATTAATTATTTTCAGTGGGCAAATTGCTCTCATTACATTCCTTTGCAATTACTGCTACAGGAAATTGCACCCACGAGTTGGAAGCATGTGTGGCCCACAGTGTGCTATTGTTAAAGTATTGATTGGAATAGATGAAAGAAGTGAGGGGAAGTTAAAATAGTCTCTTAGGACACATGCTAGGAAACCTAACAGTAGATCTGACATATTAATGTGAGAATACAAATATTTTCAAAGACAGTTACAAATCCTGACAGCTGGTAAAAGGCTTTTCTGGATTTTATCCATGACCCATTTTCAGCACATGGTTTCTCATCATTCTGATTTAGGAAGGGGGACTCATTTAGACATGGCAATATTACATTTGCCATGTAATATTTTATTTTATTTTATTTTATTAAGATCATTAGGTTACCTATTAATATTTCTAATGTTTCTGAAAAATTCTGCCAAGTCATGATAAAAATAAAGCTGTCTGAGGCAGAGCTCAGAAGGTTAATACGTTTGCATGATTCCAGTATGCATAAATTCCTGTACCAACTCCCAAATTTGGTTATATTTTCTAGTTCTCAATTGGTTGAAATAAAATAATATATCCATAAGATTGAAGTAAAAGCTCTTCCCACACCATGTATTTTTTCAGTTAAAAGATGAACTCACCAAAAATCAAACTAACAACACATTGAGTGGTTTTTCTTATATAATCTTACTAATATTTGGTCTCCCAACAAGTTCTTGTCAATGAAAACACAAACAAATCGCAAAAATTGATAAACTGAAAATACAAGCAATTATGGAGGCTAGTGAAATGTTCCATCAGTTTCTGTTATCAGCTTTCTATAAAAAGGTGATTATCTCAACTTCCTGTTATGATGGCTTTTCTTATTGGGACAGTGTTTTGAGACATTCAATTGCAGCCTTTAAGTCCTCATACAAAGTTAGCAGAGAAATTTGTAGCAGTCAAAACAAAATGACAAAACAAAACAAAACAAAACATCAACAAAGTCAGTCAGCACAGAACCAAAATTGGACCCTCCAGTCAGATAAGTCAGGAAGAGCAGGGCTCTTAGGACAAAAGCTAAATAGCTCTCTTTTCAATGCCAGGAGACCTAAGCTGGGAGCAAAAATTCTCTATAGAGTGAGGGAAAAAAAAATACATTTTGATAAAAGGAAGTGTTACCAGGAAGTCACTGAATCTTTGTAATAAAATGAGATCCTCTGAAGAAGTTAACAGTGTTGATTTTATGGTTTTGAGGGGTTTTTTGTTTGGGTTTTTTTTGGTCTCTCTTGCAGAAGGCAGTATTTAATGGACAAGTTTTTTTGGTTGGTGGGTTGGATGGATGGTTGATTGTTTGTTTAGATTATTTTTTTGCCATCACTTAAATTAAAAAAAAAACAAAACAAAACAAAAACCTTGCAGAAATCTAGGGCATTTAAAAAAGAAAACAAAGGAACTTTCTGGAAGGCTATACTGCAGGAAATAATGCTCATCTTCAGACAAATCAGGTTTGTAATGACGTAGATTTTTCAAGTTTCTACATCAGTCTTTCTGGGCCTTTTACTTAGCTGATATTTTGGGATATTTTAATATTCCTATCCAGTGCTAGGAATATGCAGTAGTAGTGAAATATGCACACAGTAGCTCTGTGTGACAAATGTGTCATGGTAATGGAATAATAACTGTGTTCCCAGTATTAAGTATAATAAATAATTGCAGTTGGTCCCTATAATGTTATCCTATATGATTTCCATAGTTAAATATATCTGTCAATAAATATCAACACAATACTATATATGAATAAATCTTACAAGATAATGTGATTGTCGTTGACTTGCACACGCATTGCTTCAAGAAAAAAATCCAGAGTAATCTTTGAAGATTAATATGGCTTCGTGTATTTTTTTACATAACTTTCCAGTGTATTTTTTAGAGCAAGTACCTAAGGGTATTAGTAAAAGTGATCCATCTCTGTAGGTTTTCATTTTTATACAGCTTCTGTTAACTGAATATAATGGAGTGTTCACAATAAAGTTTCAAGAAACTCTGGTATTTTTTTTAGAGTATATATTTTCTTTGAAATACAAAAATGCATCAAGTTGAAAAAAAAACCAGATTTCAGAACATAAATATGATTTTATAGAAGACTATACTTGTGATAAGATTCTTGTGGTAAGATTTTTGCTTTGAGTATAATCATTAAAAGCAACATAGGTTGTGGTAATATGATTTCATTTCTTAGTGCTAATTGTGCCAACTCAAGAATGCATTTGGGGAACAAAAATAACTTTAATTCCTAAGAAATAGTAAAAATTAGGGAGGTGAAATGGATGGGATGTTGTGTCCCATATCAACCATGTTGAGAGCAGGTCGAGGGAGGTGATCCTTGCCCTGGAGTGCTGGATTCAGTTCTGGCCTCCTCAGGACAAAGGGGACATAGACAGACTGTAAAGAGTCCAGTAAAGGCCACCAAGAGGAGTAAAGGACTGAAGTATCTCTCCTGTGTGGAAAGTGACAAATGCTTTGAATTGCAATGCAGAGTTCCTACTTTCCCTGATGCTTACTTGTTCAGTTATGTTATCAGATGATATTTAAGCTTGGTGTCTGACCTAGCCTCTACCTTCTGCAGAGAGCTGTGAAAGCTTTCTAGATTGTGCTGGAAATTATTTTTGGGATTCACTGAGTATGCATGACTGCTATTCTGAAAGAGACAACACAGGATACAATCTTGACTTTCTGTCAGAGTGTGAAAGTACACCTAAGCAAACCCAGAAGGTTTGTCCAACCAGGTATGTCAGTGAAACATGAACCTAGACCTCTCTCAAACAAATATCAGCATCAACACTGAGCTTACTTAGATGAGCTGACCTGAGAAAGAGAAGGGCTGGGTAAGTTACACCCTCTTAATAGGGATAGCAGTGGCCACTCAATCTCCAGACATGCTGACTCCCGCGCCGTCCCTTGGGCGGCTCCGTCGTGCGTCATCTCTCGAGTAGGTCAGTGGCTGTAAAGCACATGCTGGTCCCCAGGGAGAGCACAGAAAACCCTGGTCTGTCATACCCCTGAGAGCTCTCTTAACTGTCATCTCTATTTTCTTCAAGTCATCATCATATATGCATAATTTGACTCTTTCAGGGAAAATTTATGTTCCTGCCACATCTTTAAANGGAGTGAGCATTTGGCTTCTGTGAGCAAATGACGTGTAATTTCCAACAACTTGAGAAGGAATAGTTATGTTGTCTTTAGGACTTGTTCATTTATTTTAAAAATATATTTTTCAAAATTTAATCTGTGCTTTCAGGAGCTAAGTATAGAAAATTGCATAATGTCCTTTTAGAAATTGGTGACTAAGAATGATCACTTTAAATGAATGTAGCAGCATGTAGTTTTTTAAAATACAACTTTTTTCATTGCAAGTTAAAATTTTTCCAGCATTGGTTAGGCTAAATATAACATGCATGCTGTAAGAGCAAAAGCTATACTCCTTATATTATGAGATACAAACCAACAGAATGCAAAGGAATCTATCAAGGTTACACTGGGAACAGATGTAAAGAATTTGTGGTTTGTAAAGCTTTTTAAAAAATATTTGGTTTATGGGCTTTCAACGTGTCTCTTATGCTTATCAACAGCATTTTTTTTCCTTTTTTTTCCCACCAGGTGTTTCATTCCAAATGCCTATGCTGCTCTCTTCACGGCTGCTCTGGTGCCATTAATGTGCCTGGTGGTGGTTTTTGTGGTGTTCATCCACGCCTACCAGGTGACTCCTCAATGGAAGGCATATGACGATATTTTCAGAGGAAGAACAAATGCAGCAGGTATGATTTGTTGGCTCCCCCTGTGCAAACAAGTTGTACTTTCAGATGGAGCCTGAAACCATGGTTCAGTGGATACCTACGCACTTGGTTTAAGATTAGTGTCCCTTTGAAGTCTGTGAAAGTACTTTGATGATCAAAGCTATGCAGATGCTTAACGGTCTGAGGGGGATAAAAATATGTAAAACCTAGAACAATAAATTGTTATCACTGGCTTTATGATTAAATTTAGTCTAGCTAAAGAGAACAGGGTTAAAACAAAGTGCTGTGCCCTGCTTGGAGCACTGTGTCCCTGTGCTGGATTTTGGCTGGGGCTACTGAACATCCTGTCCTGGGAAGGGCTGGGGCTGCTCATGGTTGCCTGCTTGCAGAGCATGATCACCTATGGATGCAGGTTGTGCCCCCTGCTCAGCCCCGGGGGTGGGCACAGCTTTGGTCCCTGTGTTTTGCAGTGTATTTGGCGGCTCTAAAGCCATTCACAGGGTGCTCTGTGCACTGGACTATTTGGAGTTAATGCCTCTGTTTTGATATTTCCTATGCTACTTGCAACTGAAATGTGCTTGAAAGGAAAGATCAGTCTTGAGCAAAACAGGAAGTTTCAGTCGGCCTCCTCCGTCAGAACAATTTTAACTACAACAATGTTCCCAAAAATAAAGTTGTGGCAGTTTAGACCAATACTGTAATAATAATAATAGGACACTCTGAGGGAAGCTTAGAATATTTCTCTTATCTTCACAGTGTTTTGTAAAAAGAAAATGAGTTTTATGACCTAGTGCAAATGATTTTTTTATATTTGGGAAAATGATAATAAAAAATTAGTAGATAATAAATATTAAGTATTTATAATCTGGACATTTCTGCAAATGTTTCTATCCTTTTTAATGATGCAGTGTTAACTTGGCTAAGATCTGTATGAATTTGGGTAAGGTCTGATGATAATCAGGACCTTAGTTGCACTCTTTCATTTCTCTCTGATATAAATGCACAGAGTTGGCTTCTCTTGTCAGTCTTTCAGTTAATTTATATATAATTAACCTTGTTTGGGCATCTCTGAGTATATTCCTTAATAATATGATAAGGGTTAAGGCTTGTCTCAGAGCAGTTAAACTAAAGGAAAAAAGCAAACTGAATATTGAAATCATGCCATAAATAAAGCTGTCATGCAAAATGGCAGAAAGTACAAATAGCAATTATAACTGCATGACATAAAGACATGAAATAGTAGGATTGAAACAAATCTTTGATTTAGCATAGGATTCAGGGTGTTTTCTTTCTTCAATAGAATCTAGAAAATAGGTGGAGAATGCCAAAGTCTAAAAAGAAAAAAAAAAAAATCAGGAAAATTTCAGTTTCTTCTTCTTTTTTCAAGTCACTTGTAAGTTTTACTACTTGTGCACCTGCAAGGCAAACTGCTGTTTTGCTACCAAAGAGCTTTTGTAAGCACAAATTAAATACTCCATACAATGACAATGAGAACAGGTTGGAAAGAGGCTGTTTTCGAGAGGAAAATAAGCTGTCTCCTGCAATTTATGGTGGCTGTGATTGTATAAGGTATCTCCATATCTCTGTGTTTATGATTTAAGCTTCTAGAGAGAAAATATAGTGATTTTTGTAGATTGTAACATTGCCTGTAACTGCATAACACAGTACTAATGGTTGACTAAAGGCCTCTGACTTTTTTGACTGAATATTTTTCTTCTGAAATTAAAGGTGGTGGTAGTATATTTACACAGTTTTTAGTGTCTTCTGTGAATATTGTGCTTATAAGATGTAGTCAAAGTCAGTTTGCAGTGGTAAGGCCTAATATCACTTATAAATCATAAATCTTGATGTTCACTCAGCTGACTCTATCTTCTTACAAAATTCCTGGGAGCTGTTCCTGCTCCTGTTGTAACCAGGTAAATGGCTGATGTGGGAAACAACATTTTTCACATCAATAAATTTTTCTGCAATCAGTTTCATGATGATATCTTACTTCTGAAACATATAGGAGGTCTTGGATTGCACCTGCACCAAGTTCTGGCTTATGTTCAACCCTATGTGTTGGGAAGGTCTTTTGGCAATGTTGCCTCCTTAAGTCGTGCAGATATAGATTACTTTTTCTGTTTTCTTATGGCAATGAGTATGCCAGGGTTTCTCTCTGTTTCATCCAAAGCCAGAGGAAAGGTGGAGTCAGCAAGCAACGGTTTATCTATGTCAAAGGCCTTAGAGGATTCAGGACAGATGACATCAGATGCTCTTCCCTTTTCTACTAATACAGTCACTCCATTATAGAAGGCCACCACGTTATTCTTCTACAGCTATTAGAATAAATTCTGTAAATTCTGTAAAACATCTTGCTGAACTTAGGTATTAGGATGGTGTTTTACTATTTTTTTCTGTCCTAGGAGCAGAGTTTGTGGCTACCCACACTAAAAGAGGCTCCTGTTTATTTTTTTCTTTTACAAGAGCAGAATAACAATGCTAAGTCTCACCATACATGCCCAAAAGAAAACATTTAGTAGCTGCAAAGAGGATCTGTTGTAGACAGGTAAATATTTTCTTGGAAAACTACAGGGTATAATTGAAGGGGTTTTAACTTTAATGTCACGTATATGTCACATATATTTATACGCAGATACACTAAAGATGCCCATTTTTAATTGTACCTCTTTTTCTGTCACATATATTCTTCCTAGTCCTCTGGATTTGTCCTGGATACCCTTAGGGTACTCTTAAATAAATTCTCATCTCTCATACCCCATTTTAGTAGTTTCAAGAAAATACCATGGCCCAAAAACAGCCAACCCAGCAAAAATCTGCTTTTAGTAATTGGTGTCAATTCCTTTGGCAGTAGTCTGTGATCTTCCTGGAAAGTGTTTATACTCTTTACTTGTGACTAGGCTATCACTGTAAAAGAATATGATTAAAACAAGGTTGTAGTGAAGAATAAACACAAGTAAATAGGGTTTGCCAAAACTTAATTTGAGCAATATGCATACTTCTCATTACTCTGTCTGGGGCACTAAATATGTGAGTTTGACCTCTTATGCTCTTTTTTACTGTTCCGGAATTGTTAGTGGTCATGTTGGTTTGCATGGTAATTGATAGAGTTTAATTAGCTCAGGGAATTTTCTTCAACCAGTAGAGGCCTCAAGAAAAGGCAGTAGGAGAGTCAAGAATTAGTTATATCTTAGAGCAGTCAGTTCTTCCTTCTCAAAAGTGAATGTTTGAAAGAAAAGTGTGAAACCTTGAAAAAACGTGAAAGCTGATTTTCCAGGAATGCTAGATCTACTTCTAGTGTAGTCATTTAGAGACAGGCATTGAGCTTGTCCTAAAGTCTTCACTTTGTACTTGTTCTGTTTGCCAGCCTTTCAGCAAACATGTTCTATTGGCTGACTGTCCTCCTATATATAGAAACTGCCTTCTCAAAGTTAGCCTTGACAGGAGCCAGGTCAGAAGCATGCATTGGATAAACAGCCTTTGGGTTCACTAATATTTAAGTTTGCCCCCCAGGACACGCTTGGCCCTCCTGGCTGCCAGGGCACTGCTGGCTCATGTTCAGCTTGCCACTGACCAGGACCCCCAGGTCCCTTTCCATGGTGCTGCTTTCCAGCATCTCATTCCCCAGCCTGTCCATTCATCCAGGGTGCCCCATCCCAGTGCAGAATTTGGCACTTTCCCTTTTGAACTTCACATGGTTGGTGATTGTCCATTCCTGATTTGCTGAGGTCTCTCTGCAGGGCCTCCCTGCCTCTGAGGGAGTCAACAGTTCCTCCACATTTGTATCACCTGTGAACTTGAACAGGACAACTTGATTTTTCTGCCTCTGATAATTTGAAACAGATGAGCTTCATTTATTGAATGAATCTTAAATGGGCATAATTTTCATGCCCTACTCATAAATATGCAGTACAACTTACCTGAATCAGATATCATAATGGCAAAAGTGCCAGAATTAATGTAAATATTAAAACTTCATGTTGCCAAAATAGAACTTCATTAAGAATGCCTTCGATATTTTGTTGTAAAATTTGAACTACCTACTTTCATATTATTACTTCATGTAAACTTCTTTAATATAAAATCATAGAATGATTTGGGTTGGAAGGGACCTTAAAGATCAGACCTTCCAGTCTCCAAATATATCTATTATGTTAGCAGTATGTAATTCCTAGTCACAAGAGAACACGCTGAACAGTCTCCCTACATCTACTACTATCTCATGTTCTCAAGAAACAAATAAACCCACAAAATGCAAGTGCAGGACGTTCCAAACATGCCTCTGTGCTCGGGAAATGATGCTGAGGACAGGATTTTTTATTTCAAGTGAGAATGTATATCTAAACATGTAGTTGCATGTCTTCCCTAACCTGTAAGATAGATGCTAAAGTCTTTATCTTGAATCATAAGATAAATATCATGTATCCAAGAGAATCAAAGGAATAATGAATTGCAGGAATGCTTTCATCTTGAAATAGCAACATGCATCTAGAAATCAAGAACGAGATGTTGACTACTTCTGAACTAAGAGTTACGGGCATTATTCACAGTGTTCATCACACGCTGGATATGATATTTTAGTCTTCATAGTGCTCCAGGAGCTTTTCTTTTTTGTAATTAGAAGAAAAATAAATATTTGCCTTCAGGAGTTTTTACAAATACTGTTAGGACAAAATGCACAGGCATGATTAGAAGCCGAAACAAAGAACTAAGATCTGAATAGGGTAGTAACATAAATGCATCATCTTCACTCGTGTAATTTAGATTGCTTGCAGTGTGCTTCACAGGTCCAAATTAGCATTTTTCCTTTGAAGAAATCTGCAGAAGCAAGCTCAGGTACAGCTTTACTGTACAGCTGCAAATATAGCACTGATTTAATATTTTGCAACTGTGCATCTAAATAATTTTGTTATGTGTAAATAAGTAGGCTCATATTTTTCTTTATTCTTTTGATTTGTTACTTTTCTGGGATTTGCCATGTTCTCTGCATAACAGCAATAGCAGAAGCTATGATAAATGTCCTTTTTTTCATTTTATTGTAACATAAGGTGTCTTAAAGATGTATGTGAAAGTTTGCCAAAACCCTGAGATTTAGTGTAAAGGTTAGAGAGGCTAGTCTTTTGTGATTTTGAAGCTGTGATGTATTTGTTGTGCTTAATGGGACATGTGCTATTCTTTTAGAAAATTTCCTTTAATTTCAAAATTTTCCTCGTCACAGGGATCAGCAGATCACAAAACATAAATTAACAATAAAAAATTTTTTCACGTATTTCTTACTTCCAATTTCTACAAACTATCAATGAACATTTTTTTCCAGTTTGATTTCATGGACATGGAGCTACCAACTTTCTAGTCTTCGGTATCTGATACTGTTAAATTCTGCACATTTAACATTCACAGTCAGGAATCAGTAGTTTTGTTATGATTCATTGATTGCATGTTCTTGGTGGTGGTATTTTCTTCTTTGAACTTTATGAGAGAAGTCTGGTTTGTTTGTTTTTTTTTTTATTTTGGCCATAAAATTCTCTGACCAAACTCCTTTTTTTTTTTTTTTTTTTTTTTTTTTTTTTGTTTTTTAAAAAAAA
>VYXF01001063.1:99621-122969 GCA_013397295.1 Polioptila caerulea
AAGGGCCCCGGCGGCCACCTCGGCACCCCTGGGAGGAGAGGAGGAAAGAGGAATTGCATGTGGTTTTTTCTTTCTTAAATATGTCATCACAGATGCATTTAATTTAATTGAATACTTTAATTGGCTTAGCATCATGTTTATCCTCAGACCCAGCTTGTGATTGGCTTTGCCAGGCATGGAGGAAGCTTCTACCAGCTTCCCACAGAAAAAAATCAATTCGTGGCTGGCTTCTTCCCTCCTCAACAAAATATGAAGCTGTGCAAAACTAACGCACCATAATACTTTTTCTTCTTTTCCCTTTCCTCTGAATTCTTAGAAATTAATTTTCTCTAAAAATTTCTAAAGCTTGCCAAGAGTTCCTCTGTTCTTCTCCAAAGATCAGAGTATTTTTTTACTTCATATGTGCTCTTCCCACCACTTGGTTTGCTGAGCTGAGCTGTGCTCCTTCTGCCCCTCATACCTCCCAGACCCCTGACAGTGTCCTTCTGCTGGTCTTCTGATCCCAGTGCAGGGTCATAAAAGCCCTGGGACCCCCTCCCATCTGGAACAGGAGAAGGTCTGCCCACTACTGGAGAAGAAGCTCCAAGGTTATCCACAGACAGCAAAACCGTGTCCTATGTCAGTAATGCTTTAAAAAGTGTTTTTTCCAAGGACACAGCAGCTGAAATGCTGTGTTTGTGCTTTGCAGAGATCCCCTTGGTCTTGTATCTCTTTGCCCTGATTTCCATCACCTGGCTGTGGGGAGGACTGCACATGGCTTACCGGCAGCTCTGGATGTTAGTCTTCTTCATCATCTTCAACAGCCTGCAGGTAAGAGCCGGCATCTGATCCTTTGGTCTTCTGGCTGACCTGGGGGTATTTTCTCCACTCACGTTTGTCATTTTGGCTTCAGCAGCTGAACAACATCCAGTAACTCACTGTCCCAGTGTGGAAGTGTGTATTCTGTCTGTTTCTCACACTAACATGTGGAATGCATATTAAAGCAAGGGATGCATTTTTTTTAAGCAATAGGACTATAATTGCATAGATTTCATTTTGTAGCTAATACACTCAGAAAGAAAATTACTTGCTTCTGTATGTAAAGTGTTACTGAGATAATTATACCAGTAAAATTGAAGTATCTGCAGCCTTTGCAAAATCACTATTTCAATTTTCTGTATATATTATTATAATTATTACTATTATCATAATTATTACCATTATTAATATTAATTATTATTATTATTATTATTATTATTATTATTATTAATAGTAGTAGTAGTAGTAATAACCACACATTTTAAATTCTGTAGCCCTAACTGAATTTTTTTCCATTGTAAGAGGTGAGTCTTGAGGCTTAGCTTTTCCCGTATAACATATATATTGGTAAAGCAAATAACTTTTATTGAAAAAGGAAACAAATAAAGACTAAATGTTCATCATTAGTAAAAATAAAAAATCTAAATAGCTCTAAATAGCTCTTTTCAAAATTTTCCCCATATAAGTGTTTCCACTCTAGTGCATTGCACTACATTTAATACCATACTACATATTGTAGAATTATTTCTAGAATAAAGGTTATTATAATCACAGATGGGAAAATACCTCTGATGTCTGAAAACAGTGAAATTAGCAGGAGACTTGCAGTTATATATAAAAATCCTTGGAGGACAAGTTGTTCTGGACTCCAGTATGTCCTTATTATTTTAAAAAGAAGCCTCTCTGACACCTTTTATTTCCCAATATTAAAAATCTTCATACTCCATTAAAAAAAAATATTCAAAAGACATCTTTTCACAAAATTGATTTATTTTCAATTCAAAATATGGTTGTTTCCTTAGGCAATATTAAAATACTTTCAAAATTACATCTTAGAAATATTTCTTTTTTAATTGAGAAAAAAAAAATTGTTCTCCCTATAATATATTTGACTCTTCTGTATGTATTGTCACTTATGTATATTTATGTACATATTGACTTATATTGGCTCTGCTTCACCAATAGATGTGTTCGTTTTTGGCTTCTTGCCTCAATGATAGTTACTTATATCTGGGAAATAACTGTATATGTCAACAGGCCTACTGAAGTTAATACAGCATCTCAATTCACATTATATCTCTACTGATCTTCCACATTGGGAAGAGAAACCTGTTACTTTTGTTATTTCTAGCCCTAGAGAATCTCTAAAACCTGAAGTATAAAATAATCTTTTTCTTTATTCAAAGGCAGTAAAAACATTTCATATGCATAGTCTCTTCCTGCTTATTATTTTAAATTAAAACATGTATGTCTGGAGCTCCAATTCAAACAGTGGTAAACATAAACTTTATTTTCAACTATGAGGAGCTTAATAACTTATACTCCATGCTTTAAAAATGGATTTTTATCCTTTGCTGGATTTTTGTAATGTAAAATGTAATAGGACAGTATCCACTACATTTTATAATTATTTATTGACTGCTTTTTTTAAGTATAAAGCTACCATACACTTAAAAAAAAAGGAGCTTTTTGGTGTTGCATGTCCTGGGAGAAGTTAAAAAAATAAAGTAGCTCTTCCACAGTACTACAGTTTCAAATTTGTTTGTTTTAGTACATGATTGTCTTCAGTGCTTTGCAAGTCTCCATAATAAAATAAATTTCAAAAATATTTCCTGGAATGCCACCACACTTTAACTAACCATCCCATACAGACTATTCTCCTCTTTTAAAGTTAGAATTTATCTAGTCAAGAAATGGAAAAACTGGTATGTAATTCCAGTGACCAGACGTGCAGCATGAAATTAAAAATAGGGACGGAGCAAGGTGAAAAGTCTGTAAATTTCTTTAATCTATGCTTTTCATCAAATAATCAGATACAACTAACTAACAGAGAAAATATCAGAATGCCAAGTCTTTGTGCAGGACAAAATTATATATTACAAATACTGAAGAAAAAGGAAGGTTTTGCTGCAGGCAGATGTAACTTTCCTTCAGAAAGGATGTTCCCAGTGACGAGGGGCTGGTCTTGGGGAGTACATACTTCGTGCCGAGAGTAATTCTGACCCACAGGCTATGCAGAGCCGTGTTTATCCAGCTCATGGACAGTCATGTCCAGTGTCCTTTGAAAATTTAATCTCAGCCCATCTGTTTGTGACTGGAAAAGGAAATGGGACTTGATAGTGGATAACACATTTTCATAACGGTAACAGAAGAAACTAGCTGTCTTTGTCATGCATTCTGTGGGCATCTTTTTCTCATGGCTTTGTCAGCTCTCAGAATTGATGATTGGTAAAACAAGGCCATTTTTCTGCAATAAAAGGTGGGTTTACCATTTATTGGTGAGCATTTCTGTTATACAACAAGCCCTGATTCAGCTGGAAAGCAATTCGTTGTTCATTAAGAGTTTTTTTCACAGCATAAAAGAAGAGATTCAATAGTTTACAAGAAGCAGAGGCCTGGTTCCCTGCTGCTCAGGAGCTATCGACTGTGCAAAGAGGCAGAACGTGACCCATTAAAACATGCTGGATATCCAAATGGATTCAATGCAGGAGATTGAAAGAACACTGAATATTATCCATTGTGTTTGTTCAGCCTTATGACATGCATTTCCCAGGAAATGTACTTGCTTGAAAAGTCAGCCACTCCATACAAATTGTTTCCAAGCACTTCCTGCAGGAAATGGTTCCCATCAGAGGCAAGTTTATAGTAAGAGCTATTCTAGTGTGTGGAGGGGAAGGCAACCCTTTCCCTGTAACTTCAGGATTAAACATGCAAATGGGAGGGCAGTAGCTGATTTACAAAATAAAATGTACATTTAGAAAAACCTTGAAAAAAGAAGAAATGTGTTTGGGATATCTGGTATTTTGAATTCCTTGACAGTATGCACCTACTTGTCCTAACCAGACAGCATCTGTGATGCAGAAACATACTCCATCACTCGTGCGTGATAAGCCTCAGCTCCTCATCTTCTCCCTTACGAAACAGAAAAAAACATTTACCTCTTAACTTATGATTGTCATTCTGGATTCGTTCACAAGATACATACTTTTCTGGGGTCAGGAGTGAAAGAATGAGCTGCTGTCTTGAGTATTTCTCTCAAATATTTGGAATTTCACAAACTCTTTTGTATGAACTCTACTCATCTAAATGATCACTGTGTTTTTCATGCAGTTAGGGGAGTGTTTCTGATTTGTGTAGCTGATCTCAACAGAGGCCTATTTGCATTCGATGGGTCCAAAATTCAGGGCAGTGGGTGGATCTCTTCCCATTGTTTGCAAAGGGGTCGAAATGAGGCTTCAGATCCATTCTTAGGCTATTCTCTGCAGCTGCCTTCTTAGTATCATCTAGATATTTCTTTGGCTGTATTTCCAGCAAACTGCGCTACACACCTTCATCCTCTATGACTTAGGGTGTATCTGCAAAAATGCAAGCTATTGGGTATGCCACTGCTACTGTCGTCACAGTTTCCTTGCAATAAGCCCCACCACTCTCCTCTCTCAGAAATAATTTAATTAAATTTTTCAATAAGTAATTTTGAATCAAAACATTACTCATGAAATACTGTGAAATTACCTATCAACAGTATAAAACCTCCATTTTTCAGGCATATCAGGAGAAAAATAAATGGCAACTGGTAGGCAACCCATTATTAAAGACAGTACTCAAAAAATCCTTCTGTGTTTGTTTTGGATGATGCAGGCAAGGGTTAAATGTCTGCCTATTCTGTATTTGAGCATACTGGACAACTCATGCCCATGTAATAAGCATCAGTGTTGCATGCAAAGTACTTCTTCCAAAGATACACAGGAAAAATCTGGAAGAGTTGACTGGTGGTTTTCCGAACTGGGCAGATGGACTGATTTGCCTATCGCAATGCCTCAGTTTAGAGACAAATTTTGCAAAAAGTTCTAAAAGCTTCTTTGTAGTAGATTACAATAAGAGAAGATTCAGAAGTTCGGGTACAAATACCTGAAAAGCCTTTTACAAGAAATATGAATGTACAAAGAACAACTGAACAGGTGTACATCCAAACCTGACATTGACTGGAAAAGATGAGATTAACCAAACTTCATTAATTAAATTAATTAATTGAAATAATTTAAATAGCTGGGACAAGATAGAATGGGAGGAAAGGCTAGCTTGAGTAGAAAAGGAGATATCAAAGAAAAATAGTAGACATGTTGGCAAAAACAAACTGCAAATATTCTAATGAAACAATGGAAAATATACTGAGAGAAATCAAAATGACACAGTTTTGGAAGGAGAAATAAAAAACACCACATATTGAGATAGTAAGAAGCGAGTAAAGATACACTGTTTTGTAACTGTATTATATGTAATGCATTATATTATGCAGGAAAGGAAAAGTATACAGTTTATAAAGCTCATGCCAGTACCAGTCACAAATGAAATATGTATTTTTTCCTAGAACATACTATTCAAATCTGGGATCTAGCCAGGGGACACAGAGAGGGCCACCACTATAAATAGGCTTGCTTCCTGTGTCTTATGATATCTTCCAAAATCTTCTGCTCTGATGAGTCAGAGGGGGACTAGAAGATCTCATGCAGTGGTTCAGATTATCAAAGCCACACAAAACTAAACAAAACCCAGTACTAGACAGACATGAGATATGAGTAAAAATGGTTGTAAAAGGCTGCCTACAGATTTTGGAAAAAGTGTTCTACACTGTAAATAAGCCCAACAAAAGGCAATGAAGGCCTCATAGTAATGCCAAGATAAGATGAACTTGATCAAGAATATCAAGAAAAGGACATACGCTTGTTCAAGTAGATACAGTCCAACCAAATCCTCTGTCATCTGAGTGCACAAGCCAAATACAGTTAAAAAGAGGCCAAACAATTCAAATAGTCCCTCAGACACAAAATAAAATGCACATCCAAAGCAATTCACATCTTCATTTTGACATCTGTTCAATAAAGCTGTTTCTGGTGGCTTGTATTCTTACCTGGAAGGAAAGACAATAGTGTACTTAGAGTTGTCCACATAACCTTGAAAGTTGTTCGCTCTATGTGTAGTTTTTTTTTTAAAGTAATAATAACTACAATACAGCAAGTAAAGAAAGCATGTCACTTTTGAGACTTCACACTTTTTGACATCAGCTAAACTTCTGGGACAGTAGCGTTGGTACATACTATAGCAGCTGTGCAAACATACAGAGGTGTCCACAAGTCTCGATTACACAGTGAATCAAGAGAATGCAACAATTTTTATATCACTTTTTTCTACGTTTACAACTTCTTTTTTAAAAAAGAGTCCTCACTGTTCCTAGTTACCACCTGAAACATACTTTAACACATTATTTCTGTAATGACTTATGAAATTATAGTAAAAGATTCCATTTAGCTAATCAAGTCCTTACATAATGGACCCAAAGTCTATAGAAGAAGACAAAACAAAGGAAAAAAATGTGCAGTATCAAGTAAACATAGGAAGCATTGTTAGGATAGAACTGAATATCTTTTAAATATACATGAGAAATTGATGTCAGAAGAGTAGTTTTTGTTTAGAGCTGTGTTTATAATATGTTTAAATAATACACAGTGAAAGAGTGTACTGAAGTGGGCTTTGATGTATGGGATTTTCGACTAACCACTGAAAAAACACTTAGACTTTTCGGTGACAGACTTAAAATAGAAAAATATGATTAATACATTCTTTAAAAAACAAATATGGTAATTATATGGTAATTAAATACTATTTTAAATCTTCCAGTATCTATGAAGTTCCTTCATCCATTTTTGAAGAATTTATATATTTCGGGAAAAACCTCTTAACACCAATTTTTTTTGCAATAGAAGATGAAAAAGCAGTTTTAGCCATTCTCCTTGGGAGGTGTTAGTAATGGCCAGAATTATGTAGCACATAACAAGTAAGAAATGCAACTGTAACTGCTGCAATCAGTGGAAGTATATCCACTGAAAAGGACTTGGGGTCAGGTGTGTTCTTTTCATTTTCCACCTCAATATGAGTCAAATTTTCTTACTGTGAAAAATNAATCGCTTTTTTTGGTTTTTTTTCTTTTTTTTTACAATCGTGCAGGTAAAAGAAGTATCTTGGTGTAATCATAATGTACAATCAATTTCTTTTTTTGCCTTTAAATTCAATCTACTAAATTCTTTACTGTTATTTTAAGACCATTAAATGATGGGGTTGGAAGGGCTTGATCCAAAAATACTGAGATGACTGAGGATAAGCATAGCAAGGAAAGGATGACATTGCTCTTGAATTTTAGGAAGGCAAAGCATAACTTTTTGGCTGACATTTCTAGGGAAAATGAAATTCCTCTTGGAAATTTAGTGAAGCACTTACCAGGCTTCACCAGAAGGAATTTGCCCAGCAGATTGAGTTATCATGCCTATCCACTCAGAGTGAAGCCACACGTTGGAGACTCCATCCAGTTTTGGAGTCTCCATTTCACGAGATGTGGAAAAACTGTAGGTGTCCAAGGGAACCTGTCCACAGTGGTCAGAGGCCTGGAGGGAGCACCTATCCTTTAACAGTGCCTCAAGGAGCTAGGTATATTTAGTCAGGTGAGGAAGACACGAATGGAAAATGTAATGCCTGCATGCAAATATTTGGAAGGTGGTAAAAGAATTGCATTTTCATGCTCTTCTGCTCTACTCTCTTCACAGCCCCAGGTAGCACATGGCCAGAAACTTTGGTGTGGAAGGTTCAGGCTGGATATCATGAGAAGGAAGTAGGGAACTGGGACTGTTTCCCAAAGAGGTTTGGAAAACCTCTTCAGTTGTTGCAAAACTTTGTGACATAGAGTTTTAAAATTCATCTAGACGAGTTTTAAAATTCATCTAGTCCACCTGATCAGTGGACTCTACATCTACTGAATGACCTTCAGACTCCCATCCAGCCAGTTTTTCTTTATTCACGCTGGTTCACTGGCATAGACAAACACCAGTTACATGGATTGAGCCCATTTTTCTGGAAAACACCAAATATTACAGAACTAATGACAAACCCCAAAAATCTGGGCATTATATAGGTAAGAAAGTTTAAATAAGACTTCATCTATCTTTAGGAATGAGTTTGAAGCAGTGGATTCAGTTTCTTATGTTTCAGCACTGAAGAGTGGTCCCTATGCATATATACCTTCCTGTTCAACATTGTTGCCTTATGGAGGCTGATCTGAATTTTTCTATGAAATAATTGCATGTAAATTTTTAATACTCTCCTAGGAAAAGAACCATTCCCTTTTGTTCCTCCCACACATTTCCTGCACAAGAACCATCTATACTGCACAAGCCTGATGTTTCACCAGTATGACAAGGATCTTTTCTTTATAATAAATACAGATGAAGCCTTGTTTAGGAGTTAGTAAAATGAATGTAAAAAATATTAAGTATTTTCCTTATTTTATGTACAGCTTCAGTGGCCTTCAAGCAACTACTGCAGAAAGAGGGAATGCTCTACTGATTTTATCTCTTATAATTTCATGATTACTCAACATATTCATGACATGCAATTTTAACAGAAGCCATGATAAGCTAAGATTTCATTGTTTCATGAAGTAACACTGAAATAATTGGAGTTCAGTAAAACTGACTTGATAAACTTTTTTTCCCCTGGAGTGTATGCAACATAATGACATCCTTGTATTTTATTGTATACTTGACTTAGAATACATTTGAAACGGGTGTCACTTTTGAAAATGGTTTCATTTTTCTGTAATATCATTCATCTGATGAATGTGGAAAGAATATAACTTAAAGGACCACCACAAAGCCGTGATTTGTAGATGACTTTTGAATTGGTAAGAGAAGATCACAGGAAGGGCTGTGAAAAATGTGTACAGATTGGGAAAAATAGAATCCAACCATTTTGGTCCTATAGAATCAAATCTCATGGTCCTTATAGAATAATGCATGAAAGAATTTCTGTCATGTGTGTAAAGTTATTGCATACAGTCATCAGTGTGAGTTCAGAAGGAGATCCAAACTTCAAAAAAGTAGAGAACACTTAAGTAGTTTTCTCACCTAGACACAGTTAAAAAGATCTTGAATCCATCCATGAGACCAGTCTTTGGCAGCTTTTCCTAATAGCGGTTAAAAAAACACTGGTATTAATCTAAATGCACATAAAGTGCAAATGCTTATTTTACAGTGAAGACAGAGCAGTTCTTTTAGTACAGTTGATAATGACTTTGCTAGCCTAGGAAAAAAGGAATCAGAAGTTGTCCAAAGCAGGACAAAATGAGCCTAAAAGAAACTCTTCAGTGCATTCTTTTTAGAAGTGCTTTCCTCTAAAGAATCCCAGAATCACATAGGTTGGGAAGGCCCTTTGAGGTCATCGAGTCCAACCTATGACCCAACACCACCCTGTCGACTAGGAAAACACTGGGTGCCACACCCAGTCTTTTCCTAAACACCTCCAGGGATGGTGATTCTACCACCTCCCTGGCAGCCCATTCCAGTGCCCCATCGCTCTTTCTGTGGAAAACTTATTTCTAGTATCCAACCTAGAACTCCACTGAGGCAGCTTAAAACTGTGTCTTCTTGTCCTGGTTGTTGGTGTGTAAAGCGAAGGTAACTGGACAAAAGGAACAGCGACTCTTTGAAACAGTGGCGTGGTACGAAAAGAGGTCACCTTTATCTCAAAAGTGGTTTGGAATAGAATGAAGAAAGAATCCATGAAATAAGGCTGGGAGATTTCTATACATTAGCAAAACTTTTTTGTGCTACAACAATGGTTCAGTTACATCTTGTATTCTGACTGTTTTGATTTTGACCACTAGAAGTTTGACAGCAGTTTTATAATTAAAGATCAGATACTTGTAAATAATACCTGGTTTGGACGTATTGACATTATCACAGTTATCCAAGTTGTTATCTGCTAACCTGGACAAAATAAAAGCAGCAGATCTGTTCAATTCATAGGCAGGTATTTAAATACAGTTTCTCAGCAAAATTAAAGGAGTGAGAGTTAAGGAAAAAATATAGTGAAAAAAAAATGAGAAAAGTATAAAATGATAGAAGAAGTGCTTCTATGGCTGTTTTATTACAGAGATTTAGGTTTTATTGTTTATTCAGAGGACTGATGTATCCTACGTAATGAAATGGATGAGTTTTAGTCTGCAGAGTGACTTAATAGGAATCATATGATATCCAGCCACACCAAGTGCAGAATTATGTACTAAGATACAAGTAGTGAAGGAATTTCTGCTCTAGATTGATAAGCTATAAGTATGTGTATACATATAAGACGTAGGAACTGGAATGAGTATATCACTTATCTCAGGACAAATGCAAATCAGCAGCATAAAACGGGTATGAAAGAAGCAAATATGATGCTCACTTCATAAACAAGAGCAATTGAAATGCGATTGTAAAGGGTATTGGTGATGCATTATTTGGGATCCTGCAGACACTTCTAAGCCCATTGGTCCAAGAGATTAATTCTGTATGTTGCAGCAGTAGGAAAAAAAAGCATGAGTGGGGAACAGGGATTTGAATATCTTATTTCAGAAGCCTGAAAGTATTTCACATGTTATCTGTCATCTATTGTCTATGTCTATATTGACCTTGATCCAGCAGCCATATAATTACTGGGTGTCATCTTGCATGCAAAATAGTATTCCCTAGTTTTTTAGTGACTTCAGTCTGCTTTCAGAATTTAGTCTAATTAAGAACAACTTTTTGAGTTCCAGCATCTCATTTCTGTTCAGAAGGCAGTGTGACGTGAGGGCGTAGACAAAGCATTGAGCATCTTTCATAGTTACATCCACTTGCCTGCATCTAAGAGCGCTGACAGCTGTGGGACAAACACTTAAACATCTAACCTGCTCAGAAACACTGAGTGTGGTGTGACCTCAAGCCACTAAGTTCTTCAAGATTTTTAGTGTTTCCATCTGTTAAAAAAAAGTCTGTGAATTTAAGTAATGTGCTAACTGCACTGTTAACTGTTGTAAATCATTTATAAGTCAGGTTTTTTGAAAGTATGTGAATGTAATGTTGCCAGTGTTTCCTTTTCATATCGAATTTTGGTAATGTTCTCCAAAAATGAACATTTCAACAGTTGGATGTGAGATCTGAATATCACTGCTTAGAAGCAGCTCTCTTAGGAGGTTTTCTGATGCTTATGAGGACTGCAAATCTTTTGGGTCTGGAAGGAGTTGAGCAACTGTCAAGCTGGAGCTAACCACAGTTGGATGAAAATTGCTAAATTATGTTTTCTTTATTTTCAACAAAATGTCAAGTATTGCTCTTTTGCTTTTGCCTTTACAAAGGTCAATTGGATTTAAAAAAAACATCAAATCAACTTGTACTGACAGCTGATTGTTTGTTTAAATCTTTAGATATGTTGTTTTGCTGTTACAACAGAGACATGAAATGTTTTAGTGAGAAAGATCCTCAATTACAAAACTAGGAACCACACTGAAAATGTTTCTTTTTTCTTTCTATATCTTTTTAAAGAAGAGTGATCAGAAGATTTAGTTTGAGAGGGCTACCATTTAATTTACTGTGTATGGTTGCCTATGACTGTGTGTAAATAAAGCACATAATCTACTGAGGACTTGCTAATGTTTTGGTTGTGCTTCAAAAATACAGAAGAGTGAAGCTAGGTGAAAATTGTGACTTATATAGGTTCAAATACTCTGGTGGTAGATTTTGAAATTTTGGTGTTTCTTATACCCCAGAAACCTCTGGGATTAAACTTTTGAGTTCCAGAAAAGAGAAAACCGGCATTTTGATACACAGAGTGATTTTATTCTGAGTAAAGCAGAGTCAGCAGCTCTTGCAGAACCTTTTTCTCATTCCTGACTTCTGAAAGGTAACAGGAAAACAGTGATTCTTACCATGAAGGCTTCTGCTTTCCTTTAAAGCTTCATTATTTTCACACTAGCTTGTCTGTCCCCCCCCCATTATTAGCTAAGTAGGCCAACGTATGTAACAGAAATTTTTACTTCATAAAAGAAATATGTATTTACAGATCTGTTTTCAATTCTCTAGATGATTTTCTTTAGTCAACAGAAAAGGGTTGTCACACTCCCCATCCCTGGGTACCTAATTTATCACACTGACTTCCAAAGGCTTTTTATGTGGTCAATAAGGAGGGAAATGTGTTTCCAGAGGATGCTTCACCAGAAATATGTGAGGTTCCTACTTTCACTTAATATAGCACTCCTGTATTTAGGCTCTATGATTTCATCCTGAAGACAACACTGTTGTTAAGCATCTTTGCCCCCTTCTTCCTGGATTTAAAAAAAATATATAATCTAGACATTGCATACATTGAAAACAGGAAGTCTGAAATCACCCATCCCAATATTTTTTGGGTTATTTCAGAATCCTTTTTAATTTTCCCCTTAGAAATAGGTAATCTAAAAAGGAGAAACAAGTTATTTCTATCCACATTTCCACTGAGTCTTTGCTTTGCATGTAAGTAGAGTGTAGAAGTCCTTCACAAAGCTCCAAGTGAGTCCATGGAGTCATGATGAGATTCTTGGACCACTTGAAAGTTATTATTAAGAATCACTGTTTAAAGATATTGTCTAAACTCTAAGAATAATCTAAAAAGTAATTTAACTGAGATCTAGTGTGTGTGTTAAATTTTGTCTGAAATGGTTATACCAATCCCTTGAAATACTGATTAACTGTTTTACTTTCCTTGAGGACAGAAGAAAACCAGCTGACTAAGTTGCTTTAGAGTAGGTTACAAAACTTTAGAAGTATTTAAATTAATAAAAATTCTGATAGTTTTGCAGCAAATATGTTTGTAATAAACCACCTAACTCTTTGGTCTATTTAGACAAATTTACAGAAATTTGAAAATATGGAAAAGTAACCCCTCAGAAATGTAGTATTTTCACTAATGTAATATAAATTTTAATTTCATATGTTGTAAAGAAATTTCAAAGAACACACAAATAATCATTTTCTGCTTCTGCAAATCATCACAATAGGATACAATGATATATGAAAGGGAGAGACTAAATTTTTTTTTTTTTTTTTTTTGTAGTTCACCTGTAGATAGCTATGTCTGTCTGACCGGCCTGTCAGTCTTCAGAGATGGGTATTATCATCTCATTATAGATGGCTGGAATAAAAACCATGGGAAGATAGGTGACTTTTCTGGGGCCAACACACTTGCAATTTGATGCAAAATAATGGTTCCTACATTTACAGTTTGTTCTTAATTTATTAAACCACATTACCACCAATCTTTCAGTGTGTATTGCCTCAAGTGCTTTATTTTTGGAATGGATTGTATTTTCTAATTGGAAACCAAATTTAGTTCTAATAGAGCATTAAATTCCTGTAACAGTAAAAAGCAGAAGGAGCTGTGGGATGAATGATTTTCAAGACAATCTAAATAAAGACCCTCTTCCTGGAAATGTCTTCTTTTAGATTTCCACCCTTGTTTTCATTGACAAAGAGCCTTAGCACACACTGTTTAGCCACTTTGCTGACATGGTTTGGCTTAGTTTGTAAAAAATTATTTGTAATAGAGAAAGTTGGAGGAAAGAAACCAGTCTTATCATCCTTGCCACAATTTTTTCTCCTGATAATGTAGTTTTGTGTCTAATTTTACCTTTAGTTTTGCATGTAGTGATTCATTGTGCGTGAACCTTAACCTAATGCAGTTGCAGTTGCAAGTAACTGAATGCATATGCTTTGAGGAGCTCTGTATCTGAATTCAGATACAGAAGGTTCTGTGTGGAGGAGTAACCTAACATCTAGGGTGGAAGTTCATCTGAATGTTGTAACTGGCATTTTTGCTGAGAGTTCAGAGAACAATTGTGCCTTGTGCCGAGTTTATCAATATTAAATTGCCTTTACAGAAACATGGTTATACAGTTGTGTATATATAGTTATAGGTAATTACAGGTAAATACAAATTAATATATAAATATCTGAAAATACTTTTTTACATCTTAGTGACCACACACCACTCTGAAAACCCTCACAAGCTGTTGTAGCTTTGAAAGACACCTAAGGAGAAACATGGACTGACTGTGAGGCTTACATAGAGAGAAAGGATATGGTTTTACAGAGAGGCCTTGGAGAAATTGGCTTGGCTGAGTTAAGTGGTGTCATTATGTTATATTATACTGAAGTCTTCCAAGGGACCCTGCATCAAGGACCACCATCCTGGTCTTGGAGACATTGTGCCCAATATAAGAGCAGAAAAAGCAGAAACATGCTCAGATTCTTTCCCATTCCCAGTGTCCTCACTGGAATGGGGTATTGAACGTCACTCTATATCACCATCTGCATTCATTACATTATATGAATTATTATAATTACTAAATATATTAAATGACACTGCCACACCAGGCTATGAGAACTCCAGTACTTTCCTAGGTCACAGGGTTTATATAGATTTATGTTTATTCTGCTTAACATAAAATTACTTCAAAATCCACCTGCAAAGTTTCCATGTCTCACTTCAGAACTTCTTACAAATTCCCTCAGGAGATTGCTTTTACATCTCACCAAGCTTTTCATTACTTACTTATCAGTTAGTTTCTTCTGCTATCTTCCTCAAGAGGCCAAAATGCTTCTGCAAACATCTGAACATGCACATTTTGGAGGTGGAAGTCCAATTATGTCAGTGTTCCCCATCAGGTCTGACCTGTAAGTACCCCCAGGCTTGTGGGGCCCACCTCTCTGTGTTGGTCCTGCTCAGCAGGCAGAGCCTGGGGTCATATATGCAGGGAGGAGCAAGCCTGGAGTTACCTCCCAGCTCTGAGTGGTGGAGGGATAATGGCAGAACTGGTAGCTGCCTTGTTGCCACTGGGAACAAAAAAAGTGCAAAGGAAGACAAAGTAAAAAAGTACTGAAGTAAAAAAAACTCAAACCAAAAAACCACAAAAAAACTAAAGAAGCACTTGTCAGAGCCATGCACTCTCCTCTTGACCCACCCTGCTGCTGTGCAGCTGGTGGCTGTCCATGTTTGCTCTGCACTGGACTTGCCATGCAGCCCAGACAGCTCTGTCAAACACTTGGGATGATTTTACAATGAGAAGACATGATCCTGCAGGGCCTGCAGTTATTGCAATAGAAAGGTGCTGCAAAAGAATAGACCGTAATCTTCAGCACTCACACGGAGCTTAAGGCCTCTGAAGGACATACATTCTATGCTAAGCAACAGGGGGAAAAAAGCTAAACTAAAAAAAAAATCAGAAACAAAAACAAAACAACAAAAAATAGCTGAGAATTTTTTGCTTTTAAAAACTTGTGAAAGCCCATCCTTCAACAGTTCCTATAATTTTTTTCCTCTGAAAAAATGCTCCACAGATAGTAGGAATGGGTCACAGACCAGGTCATGTCAAAATCCTTTTCTTAAGTGCTCCAAACATGTCTTAGGTCATTTCTGACATTAATCCATTGCAGAGAATTTCCAAGAAGAAGAAGGGAGCTTCTCATTTTCCAAGTGCAAGGAGAACCAACAGTTTTGATAAACATTTCATGACTTACACTATCTTTTGCTGACTATGAGTAAAGCTACTTTATGGCAAAATTCAATAAGTACTTTGGAAAACCAAATGTTCCAAATGCCTAGTTTTGAAATATTTATATTTATCCTTTGCCATTATGTTGGCATGTATTGACATACAATTTATGGTTTTATTAGTAGGATAAATAACTAAATACTAATAATTAAATACTATATAAAATAATATTTAATTATACTATATATACTTAGTTATGTTATATAGACCATTACTCTCCCAAATGTTGTTCTCTCAGAAATGCAGAGGGATCCCTGTTTAGAGTCGCTGGAATTGCCTCAATGTTAATTTAATTTGCTTTCTATTTTCTACAAGTTTTCCTTCTTTTATATATTTGTTTTACATTTAGTTGGTATTTCTCTTTGAGTCTGTTTAAAAAGTCCTGGTGAAAATTTTTGTGGCAATGATTTTTTCTGTTAAAAAAACAAAAGTTGTAACACGCAAATGCAAATTCTAGAAAGCTTTCTAAAAAAAGCCTCAAGACAAGGGTTTCTAGTAGAAGACTGACAATGGTGGGATTGAGTATCCCCCCAGCAAGTCTGCTGGTGACCTCGAGCTGTGTGTTGCAGTTGTCACCCTGCAGGGAAGCGATGCCATCCAGAGGGACCTTGGCACGCTTGAGACATGGGCCCTTGCAAACCTGATGGAGCCCAACAGAGCAAAGAGCAAGGTCCCACACTTGGGCCGTGGCAATCCCAAACACTGCGACAGGCTGGGCAGAGAAGTGAGTGAGAGCAGCCCTGAGGAGAAAACTCGGTGCTGATGGGTGATGAAAACTCCACATGAGCCGGCAGCGAGCGCTCCAGCCCGGCGAGCCCAAGGCGTTCCGGGCTGCAGCCAAAGGAGCGTGGCCAGCAGGGAGAAGGGGGGATCCTGCCCCTCTGCTCTGCTCTGCTCCTGTGGGACCCACTGGAGTGCTGGGTACAGCAGCAGGAGGACATGGAACTGTTGGAGCAAGTCCAGAGGAGGGCCAAGAAGTTGATAAGAGGACTGGGACTCCCATAAGAAGACAGGTTGAGAAAGTTGGGGCTGCTCAGCCTGGAAAAGAAGGCTGTATAGAGACCTCCTGGCAAGCTTCCAGCAACTGAAGGGGGCCTACTGGAAAGCTGGAGAGGGACTCTTTATCAGGAACTGTAGTGATAGGACAAGAATAATGGGTACAAACTGGAAGAAGGGAAATTTAGGTTACAGATTAGGAAGAAATTTTTCACTGAGGATGGTGAGGTACTGGAGCAGGTTGCCCACGGAGACTGTGGATGCCCCAACCCCGTTGCTGTTCAGAGCCAGTTTGGATAAGTCCTTGAGCAATCTGGTCTAATGAGAGGTGTCCCTGTCCATGACACCTGGGGTTGGGACTAGATGATCTTTAAGATGTGTTCGAAACCCTTAGCATTGTATGATTCTGTGATCAAATCTATACTTAGTATGAGTCTGTTTTTTATTTTACTCTGAGTAGCACTCCCTGTGAAAAGAGATCTCAAGTACTCTCTTGAGGTACATTTTATTCTCTCCTTGTGCAGACTGGGGGCTTATTATCTCAAGTCAGGAATTGAGTGATTTCAGTGACAGAGTCAAATTATACCTCCATCTACTCCTGTTCACCTACTTGTCACATATGGAAGGACATCTAGTCTTTGTCCTCATTTTTGCCCACATTTCCCTTTTCTTGAGGAGCATAACTAACCAAAACAGTTTTATCTTCCTGCTTTATAAGACTTGTCTTCTGCCATCCCTGAATCTGTGAAAGGCAGTAAGTATCTATAGGATTTTTCACTGAAATCAAGGGAGGTAGGGAATATAAATTGGATATAACAATATATGTTATATGACTTATATTAATATAAAAGTTCCCATGAATATCACTTAACAACAAAGCCGGCTACACAAGAACTCTAGTTCTGAGACAGTCAGTTGTCTGGCAAAATTGCTTCTTGTAATAACTTACACATCTGTTATTCTGGATGTGTAATAAACCATTAAAAAGTCAGTGTAAGGTATTAGCTAGGGTTGGTTTTAACTAAGGGATGGTTGAATGCAGTGAGACCTTGTTCGGTTCCTTACAGCCTTGCATGTCTGTAGCTCTCTGCAGCATCACCAAAGGGTTTGGCTGCAGCATCACCAAAGGGTTTTCCTAATAGTCAGAGAATGCTGGAGTAAACAAACACTCCATTCCCATCAGTCTTGCCTTAAAATACTCAAGCAGAAGATATGCCAAATAATTACACTAGTTGTCTACAACCCTTCGGTTCTGTTCAAGACAGAGTTTTTTGGAGGATTCTTGCATTTATAGCTTCTGAAGTTTTAAGGTTCTTGTTACAACTTTTTATGGCACTGCACTGAAATGCTCCTAAATAGATAGTTTATCCAATTTGTCAGTCAGAGTAACAAGATTCAAAGAGAAAACATTAGGCATAAGAGAGATTATGGCATGGAAACAACTCCTTAAAACCAGAAAAAATGTTGTTATAACAATAACTTCTAGCTTAACTCTTTGAGATTTTCTGTAACACCATGTAACAGATCAGCCATAACACAAAGTCAGCTTCTGTCTTTTGACTCTTCCGGTCTCTAAAGACCGCTTTCCACCTTCCACTTTCTATTCTCTGTTTCTTTTACCTCTGTGTATCAGCAATTAATGCACATAAATAGAAATTACTACTTTAACAAAAAATAAAAATAAAAATAATATTGTGCTGCAGGACTACCTTTTTTTTGACTGTACACTGTGATGCTAGTTTGTCTGGTCTTTGAATGTAGTTTTTTTTCAATTGCTAGATGCTTGATTGGGTTTCCAACTTGCTTTCAGGTATAACTAGGGAATTAGCTGTTCTGAGACTGTTTGGGTATCTCTTGAACTAGGAGGCTGCAAAGGCTTTTTCATCAACCTTTTTTTTCTCTAGGAAAGAAATAAAAGCAGTAGTAGGCTTAGATTGTAAGGTATGATCTAAAATGTAGGTTTGGTTATAAATGTTTACCATGGAAAGCGAGTCTGAGAGTCAATGTTTGAAAAATTTTGCTAAACATATGTGAAAACTCGTGACCTCTGATATTTCTAGGAGTTGAAAAATGTATGAGCATAACCTCACTGTGTTTGGTCTTCCTGTTTGTTCTTTTTCAGTGTAAGGTTCATCAGTGGACAAATAGTCTGGTTTCATTGGTGTGTGATCTGGTTACTTTTTGCTGCCAGAGCAGTCCTCCTTGTAGGATAAAGCACAAGAAGAACCTAATGCAAAAAGAACTCAAAGCATGGTGTCTCCTGTTTCTATTGCCTGTGCAGGAAAGAGAAATGAAAAAAAGAAAAAGGTTGATGGGAAAAATATTCACAGGTTAGGAATTGTGACAGAGATGGGGAGCAATAGGGTGCTAGTCTGCTTTGCCCATTCTTGTTTGTTCTTAACCTTGCGCCACCATTTGTTGTTGTTGAGATTTGCTGACTCTCACAGAGCTCTGTTAAGGAGTAGCTGCAGCCAGAGCTTTTTGGGGAATTGCAAGCTGCTTCTAAGTGCTGGCTCTCACAAGCTTTGCCCTCCACATCTCTCAAATTCCTACCTTTGGTGTTCAACTCAGTGTTTCTTTCTTTCTCAGCTAAGCTTGAAATACAAAAATAGGGCTTTTTTCGTATTTCCATGATGACCGCATTGGACGGAAGTGACAGAATCTTATTCTAGCCTAATCTACACATTTGGCAAATTTGGCTAACCATCTCTATTTTCAATGCATTTTCAAGCTTAACACCTCTCTTTTAATGTTGAATCTGTGCCCTTGAAACAAACAACAACTGACCAAAAAAAGCCCCAAAACTCCAACCAAAAAAAAACAAAGTAAAACCCCCAAGACCTTTTCCACCACTTATAGTGCTGAAATGAGAGGTAAAAATGGCAGTTGTGTGGGAGTAGTTACAAGTGTGCTGAAGTATGCAAAATATTTATAGTGAATACTGAGTATCCAAGCAAATCTGCTTTTTAAAGATGTGCCAAAGTGTGTGAACCTGTCAGGTAAGACTTAGCCAAGTTTAAACTAAGTCTGAGCTGAGTGCAGTTTGCCAGAAAGGAATTTATGGCTTTGGCTTTGAGTAGAAGTTGCAAGATTCAGCATGGTGTTGGCATAGCTGGCTCTGCATAAAGAGAAACTTGGCAGTGTATACTGAAGTTTCAGATGAAGCATTAGTATTAGGAAAACTTGCTCAAAATGCTGAAAGCACAGTACTTTTTTCATTGTTACATAATATACCTGTAACCTCTTTCTCTATGGAATTAAAACTTTGCCAGAAATGAAAGGACTCAAAAGAAGTATATCTCAGGGGAGATCTGTAAATGCATTTTCAATTTAATGATAGATACATGGATTATTACTTTTCTTCATTCCATTTTTTAAGGTGACTTCTGTTCGTGCATGTGTGTGAGGTGTGTGTGTGTATGAGGTGTGTGTGTTTGTGTGTGCATGTGTGTGTGCTTGTGTGTTGGCATTTTGCTGGTTCAGCAGGTGATGCCTGCCAACATGGTATGGGTTTTCCAGCCCTGAACTACATTTATTCATCCTTGATTACATTTATTATTCGTTGGTTTCTTTTTTTAACTTTTGATGTTAATTTTCAGGTCTTCAGCTGTAACTGACACAAATCTTGTCCTACAGAGCAAAATGGAGTGCAAATGCCTCAGGAAGCAAAGTGCAGATAAGCAGCAAACGTTCACAGTTGAAACTATGATAAGATAAATTGCGCGATTGATAAGAATTACAATGGTTTCATCAAAACTGACGCTAAACGGCAAATAAACATTCTAACACTTGATACACAGCAGGTTCAAAGTCTACTTACTAAGTACAATCATCAGCTGATGGAGCTGCACGGCTACAGACAGTTTTACAACAATCATTTTGAATGCTAGGGAAAGGAATCACATTTAAACAAAGGGTCTTTGATTTATATTTCAAAGGTTATTATTTCTGAAGAGCCGTGAGTTGGAGAGGTTAAATGGTGTCTTAAGATGTATCATATGACTCAGATGATACTTCTGTCATAATAGCAAAAATAAAAGATCCTCAATCTGCTTTCAAAATAAAATATGATTGAAGAAAATAATGGCAAAATAAAATGTACATTAAAGACTGCATAGAAAAATGCCATGCCTGCAATTTATCATAATTATTTCTAAAAACAAGGAAGGAAGGGAAGCAGGAAAGGAAGGAAAGCTTACCCTGCAGAAAGAAATAGACAATTACATGTTTTTTGTTTGCACTTGGCTCACATTATTAATACTACTGCGTATATGAATATTCAGTCCCATAACTAATCAAAAGATTATTAGGAAAGACAATATCAAGTTTATATCATGCATTGTACAATGGCAGTGATTATAATTTCTTGAATATGATTCCTTTAATTTTGTGAGTACTTTTTGCTTTGCAGAGACTAGCTTTTAAACTGTGTAGCACGCAATTTATTTATATTAATCAGACTGGTAATTTTCCCAAAAGAAGTAGGCACTTGTTATGTAAATCAGGGTTAATCCACAGCAGTCTTTGACTAGCCAGTAATAGAAAACAACATAAGAACTTCTCATAAATTAATGAAAACCCTAGGGAAGTTCACAAGAAATCAGTCAAGGCATTGAGTAGCACACCGCCAGAAGTGGCAGCAGCCCCCTGACCATTGACTGCCATCCAAGAAGAACCGCATGACCACTAAATTAACAAGGAAAGGACTTACTAGGACTGGTTGCCAAGAGTAAATTAGCACAGTCCCGACAGAGAATGAAATTGAATCTCGCCCTGATAAAATTAAAAATCTGAAGTAAGCCTAACCAAAGTGTAAACCCTCATACAGAAATTACAGTAATGACAAAGAGAGTGTCAAAATCTGATCCAAGTATCGACAATTCTTCTGTTGTCAAATGCATGTTTGTGTGCTTTATTGGGGTGTTTTTACCACCTGGCATGAATAAAGGTGCAACTGTAAAAAAATTTTTTATTTATTTTTTTATTTTTTTACCAACTGTGTCCTAAGGATCCAGAATGAACTGTTTCTGGTAACTGAAATTTGTGGTCTGACCAAGAGGTCAGCTTTCTTCAGAAGCCTTGATTTTGCTTTAAGTATTCTCCTTTAGAAAAGCAACTTTTAGTGATACAGTCATGTGATGATAGTTAACAAAATTTTCTAAATTAAATTAGGAACTTGGAGAGTGTCTCTGTAGAGTGCCAGTAGTTTTTGTTAGTGCTGATACATACTCAGAAGCAGGTTGAGGAACTGCTAAAATGGAGTGATGAAATTACTTTTCATTCACAAAAGGCCTCTTGAGATACTTTAGTTTTATATATAGAAATACCACTCCTCTAAAACAGATGATAGTATCACTTCTCCTTGAAAAACAGGTTCTACAATTTCAGGGTAGGGTATCTCAGACATGGTTAAAATACTTGTGGAAGAAATATGATGTATATTAGCTTAAAAAATAAGTCTAATGTCTTGGTGTGTTTGTGTTTATCAGAACAATAATATAATCACATGATACTGTAAGCAGCTTAGTTTTCTCTGTGTGAGTAAAAAGGAGATGATGAAGAGATTTGTTGATTGCCTGCAGTCTGTTTTATCCTCACTTATTACTAGTAAGTGAGTTAGCTCTGTTTTGACATACTGTTGTGTCATCACAGTAAGTTGGAACACAGAATTAGAGGACAAAGAGACAGAGAGACTGAGTTTTCAGTGTGCAGTGAAGGTTTTCTGTGGACCAGTCCTCTAGTTCTGCATGGGATCTCATGAGGTATAAAATGTATTAGTGTATTCTATCCTTAGTATACTAGCTTCCTGCAGATGCTCCTCAGAATAAATAAATCATCCTGTTGCATAGGAGAACCCCCCTCACAAACAAGCATGAACAAAATCCTTTCACCAATTATATTTTGTACATATATTCCAGAAAAAAACTCCCTTCTTCTTATATGGAAAAATTTCCACAGTCTCTTTCCGCAGGTTGTTCCAGTTCTTAGTTACCCCTACATTAAATATGTTTTCCTAATTTCCAGTTGGAACCTTCCCTGTTTCAACTTAGGACCACTCTTTCCTTCTGTCATGTCCCACCGCCTTCTCTGACGCTCTCTTGTAAGGTGAACTACCTGGCATAACCTAGAGCAGCTCTGAGGCTGCTCCCACCTCACTGAACAAAAATATCCCATCAAGCCTTTCCATGGAAGCTTTCTTTCAGACAGTTGTACTTGTGTTGTATGGATATTTTTTTCCCTGACATAAGAGTACAAAAGAGATTATGAGCCAGATCAGCTTGCTGATATGAAATAGTAAGAGCTTAATTGTCTTCCATCAGCATATATTGGTAAAATAACCAGCAGCCTTTGCAGACAGTCTCTTGCAGCCTTTTTTCAAACAGGCACCGTGTTTGAGAACTATAAGTTGCCTGTTTGTGGACCCTCCTTTGGGACAACCTAATTGTCTTCTTGAGGCAGTTCTTTCCCACCTTCCTCGATAGGAAATATATTACTACCACCTTTTCCTTTTGTCTTTTGCTATGTCATTGTACTGCTATCATAATGTAACCATAAATGAAATGGGGTTCAATATTTTGTGAGTAGTCCTGTGGGTCCAATGCACAGAATTTATGTAGAATTACTATTAAGTCCTCCAGTGTCCTACTTCTTTAGCTTAGTTGTTCAGTCTGCTTTCGAGCTCTTAGACTATCAGTCGGTCTTTGCAATCTGGGACCCAAGAGATTCTTGTGGCCCCCCAGCACTAGCTTGTGAGTTGAGGAGCATGGCTCCCAATGTATATGCAATAGCAGAGGTCACTGGCACTAGGCTGAGATTTTGGGGGTTGAGTTTTTGAGTTCAGGTTAGGTTTTTTTGATTAAAACTTCTAATAATAATAATAAAAAAAAAAAAAAAAACACAAATT
>VYXF01001063.1:126547-157263 GCA_013397295.1 Polioptila caerulea
AAAAAGGGGAAAGGAAAAAAAAAGGAAAAAGGGAAAGTGTATACCCTGGCTGGATGCCAGCCACCCACCTCTCTCTCACTCCTCTCTGCAACTGGATGGGGGAGAGAAAATATAACAAAGGGTTCATGAGTTAAGGACCAGGAGATTTCATTCACCAAACACCGTCATGGGCAAAACAGGCTCAAATTAGAGGTATTAATTTAATTTATTGCTAACAAAATCAGAACAGCATAATAAAAAAAAAGAAGAAAAAAAAAAACCTTAAAAACAACTTCTCCCCCCCACAAACCCTCNCCCCTCATCAACCCTCCCTCTTTCCTAGGTCTGATTCTACCCCTTGCAGCACAGGGAGACAAGGAATGGGGTTTATGGTCAGTTCATCATCCGTAGCTTCTCCAGCTCCTCAGGGAGATGAGTCCTTTCCCTATTTTAACTTGGGGTCCCTCTGACAGAAGGTAGTTCTCCATTAACTTCCCTCCATGGGAGTTCGTCCCACAGGCAAGAGTCCTCCCCAGATTGCTGCAGCATGGGTCTCTCTTCCAAGGGTGTAGTCCCTCATGGACAGACCCTAGTGTGGTCTCTTCTCTCTAAACACACCTCACAGAGAAACAGCCTCCTCTCAGGCATCCCCTTGCTCTGGCGTGGGGCTCCTCCCTGGGCTGCAGGTGGATCTCTGCATCTCCATGGACCTCCATGGGCTGAGTGGCACAGCTGCATCACCATGGACTGCACCATGGGCTGCACCATGGGCTGCAGGGGAATCTCAGCTCTGGCATCTGGAGCGCCTTCTCTCCCTCATTCTCCACTGACTCTGGTGTCTTCTTTTCCTCTTCTTGTTCTTGTTCTTGTTCTTGTTCTTGTTCTTGTTCTTGTTCTTCTTCTTCTTCTTCTTCTTCTTCTTCTTCTTCTTCTTTCATTTTCTTCTTTCTTTTTTCTTTTTCTTCTTTTTCCTTCTTCTTTTTTCTTTTTCTTCTTTCTTCTTCTTCTTATAACAGAGGCATTACCACCATTTCTAATTGGCCCAGATTTGGCAGTGGATGTATCTCTGCAGCTGCCGGGATTGCTCTTCCAGGCATGGAGGAAGTTTCCAGGAGCTTCTCACAGAAGCATAACAGAGGCATTACCACCATTTCTAATTGGCCCAGATTTGGCAGTGGATGTATCTCTGCAGCTGCCGGGATTGCTCTTCCAGGCATGGAGGAAGTTTCCAGGAGCTTCTCACAGAAGCCACCCCTGTAGGCTCCTCTGTAACCTCCCACTGCTACCAAAACTTGGCTGTGAAAACCCAATGCAGAAGGGAAGGAAAGGCAAGGAAAAGAGGGAGAGCGAGAGAGAGAGAGAGCGAGCAATGATAGACATCGATAGATATAGCTATAGATATAGATATAGATGATATAGATATAGATAAAGATAGATACAATTTATTAAAAAGTTGAAATAGGCTTCCTAGTTCATTATAGAAGTGACAGAACAGCTGGTTCCAAAATCTCTTAATCTTCAGTTCAGCTATGGTCATAATTTACAGTTTCTATATCATAATTTTGATGATTACTGCATTTTTATGTCTTTTTAAACTCTGCAGGTGCCTGCAGATTGGGAGAGGGCATCCTTGCAGCCTGCTAGTCAAGCTAGTGCTGCCTTTAAGCAGAGTCCACAAAACGGTAATGTTTTCCACCCTTCTGGAGGATTCAGTACCAGCTCATTAGTTGCTGATGAGGAATCACAAGAGTTTGATGACTTAATATTTGCTTTAAAGACTGGTGAGTGACTCTTCCCCTTGCCCCTCAAAGTTTGCTGTGTTGTGATGGTGTTATTCGCCCTGAAGTTGCCACCATTCCACGAGATACAGTTAATGAGGCCTCTTAATAATAATAATAATAATCTGATTTCCGTTGAGAATCTTAAAGATCAGTCAACATGGGAATGTCCAATAGGACAACCAAAGAGGCAAAGGATTCCTACCTGACAAGATGTGGCAGACACTAACCAAAGCCCACCCAGGTAAAGTACAAATGAACTTGCTTGGTAGCAGGAGGTCACCTAAATGACTTTTAGGGATACCACTGAACCTTGCAAGAGACAACAGCAAGATATTGGTGAGAGTAGCAGATTAAGCGACCTGGCACACATCATTTCAGAAGCTTATTCCCTTCAGTGATATCAAGAAAAGCCAAACTAGGTAGAAGACTGGGAATGCTGATAATAAACTGAGATTTTTATTCAGTAAGTTCATAATGCTATCTATCCTAAGCCAATTTATATTGCAGGAAATGCCTCTCATTATGGGGCCCTCAACATGTGAGGGACATGGATGGATTCCAGGGGAGGCCATGAAGGTGCTTAGAGGGCAGGAGGGCCACTGCTGTGAAGAAAGGCTGAGAGAGTTGGGATTGTCAGCCTGGAGAAGGGAAAGCACTGAGGAGAGCTTTGAGTCCATTCCAATGCCTAGAGGGGCTACAAGAGAGCTGGAGAGAGACTTTGTGACAGCACAAGGGGGAATGGCTTTGAACTGAAAGAGGGCAGGTTTAGATTAGGTATTAGGAAGAAATTCTTCCCTGTGAGGGTGGGGAGGCCCTGGCACAGCTCACCCAGAGAAGCTGTGGCTGCCCAATTCCTGGAAATGTTCAAGGCCAGGTTTAATGGGGCTCTGAGCAACCTGATCTAGTGGGAAATGTTCCTGCCCATGGCACGGGGTTGGATATAGGTGCTCTTTAAGCAATGCCCAAACCATTCTACGTTCTGTGAAAATCCTTTTTTATACTTATTTATACTTATTATTTTTTCTACACATTTTGCAGACTAGTTCTACTTTGTTAGCAGTCAATTATATTTTTTTTGCGAGACTTTCAAAGGTGCAGAAGTTACAGTTACAAACTTTTTTAGTTATGTAAGAAGGTAGCTTTTACTTTTTAACTTCTTCAGCACTATGAAGGAAATCAGATAATTCATAGTTAATAAGACATGAAACCATCCACATCTAACACTCCTACTATTACGCAATGTTTACTACTTAAGTAAATGAGTTGGCATTAGTAAAGTGTAGAATATTGAGTCTTAAGTCATGAAGAATAATCTAGGCAACAGCCAGAGCTGAAATATAATACAATTCAACACATATTCAGCACTTAGTTACTTTTTCCTAATTCTTCAAGGTCCATCCCTAGTTAGTTTAAGTTCTTTGAGAAAGTAGGTCTAAAACCAACTTTTGATTTTCTTACCTAAATTATATCACTGTCTTCTTCATTAATATTTTATTATAATTTGTTTTTATGAGCATTTCATATTAATGCAGTTTGAAGCAGTGACCTCAGGCCATTGTTGGAGTAAAATATTTTGTTTGCATTACAGATTCAAGTAGTGCCTGATAATTTTACACTTATTCTTTTGCCCACATGGTCTCCCTAGCAGTGTTACAAGAGTAAAAAACCCCATGATTTCTAAACCAAACCAGTTGTCTCATCTGGTTTCAGCCTCACATTTGAATAAGATGAACTGAAGAGGTGATGTGAAAGGTTAGAGCATCTTTGACCAGCAAAGTAAATGTTTATCAGCTATTGGCTCAGACACAATCTCTAGATCAACACANCCCCCCTGCAAGCTTATCTGTAACTATAAATCTCTTTATTTTCATCCTGACATGTTCTTCAGTTCAGTGTATGGCCAAAGAGAGGGAGGCAGGGAATCACATGGAAGTAATAAAAAGAGAGATGAGGTGGTGGAAAGTTGGATTTCTTTTCTCTGTTTGGCAGTATGGACATATGCTGCTAAAGTATTCACTGTGCTGTGGTCTAACAAGAGTTTTACGATAATAGTTAAGCTAGCAGGCACTGAAATGAGCTCATCTCCTAGTCTCTCAGCACCACATTTCTTCCTCTCTTGCATCATTGCTTTTGCTCACCAGAAACCACAAGTAAGGTTAGATTTCTCCTTTTTTTCTTTCCTCTCTCTTCTCTCTCCCACTCTACACCAGTTAGTCTGATGCCCTTTGAGCACCACTCCTGTCTCCAAGGAAGAAGTGGTCATTGGCAACTGGGAGACAAGGACCTCTTCTCTAAACAGGCTAAGGTGTATAGGCAGCTAAGATGTCTTTTTGTTGAACTGATCTTGCCTGTAATTTGCTGTGTGAGGTGCTTCTCAAACCCTTTTAGAATAGACTTTATTTGAGAAGGCTAAGAATTCCTCACTCTAGAAGAGCAGGAAAAAGGTGTTCTTCCCCCTGCTTTAGCTGGTTTTATCACTGCTGAACTGAGGGTTGTTGCTTTTGGAGGAAGAGTACTACTGTTTGAACTTTACCTTTGATAAACTGAAACAGAACCTTCAATTATCTGTGTTCCCTAAAACTGTCTATCTGTACTAAAACTTATCTATAGCAGTGCTAAAATGTTCACTCTTACTCTAAGGGCTGACTGAGTATCAGCACTTATTAGCAGAGGAATATGTAAAAATGCTTTTATGACCCTTTGTGCTTCACCTGTTCTTTCTGCTCATGTAGTTCTGAGCTGTCTGAAGGTGACTTTAACTTGTGCTCACAGGGCATAATTTTGTAGCCACAAGGTTTAGCCTGGCAGCCAGGATCAATGGGAATGAGTATAATCATAGCAAAGCTAAAATTTCATTCCTACCCTTCTGCCACTCTCGGCTGTAGAAATGAAGACAGTTTAAAAAAAACTCAAGCAATCCTCCACAGGAAAAACTTTGTTTTTAACTTGTCAGTGTTTAGTAATTTGCAGTGTGCAGTGCAGCCCCATAAATAGTTGTGCTGGCACACTCGGCCTTGTTGCTAAGGAATGTGTTGTCGAACTGTGCACTTAGCCCTTGGTTCCACAGTCATTATTGCTGGGCCTAATTACAGATTAACCTGAAATACAGGCTGGGTCAGATGGAGGCATACAACTGCAGTTCTAGCAAATCAGGTGGGTAGCAGAGTACTGTTTCTAAGCCACCTGTTACGCTAGCTTTGTACAAACATCACACGATGAAGAAGTTTTCCTGTTTTGTGTGAGAAATCCAGTGGGCTTCTTATATCATACAGCCATTGCATTTGAATGCCTTACCAAGTAATTCCTTCTTCCCATCAAATATGCTCATGTCCATACAGAAATACATAGTTAGGGTTCACTCTACTCACTGCATCATGTAAGTTCTTTTATTTTGGAGATCTTTTGGAAGGCAGGCCAGCTCCAAGGTGGCTTATGTGAAGGAAATAATTTAAAAATGATGGTAGGAAAAATAATTAAGGGATGTGTTCTGCTCATTGACATGTGCTAAAAGCTTTTTTTTCTTAATGTTTATGAATTTGTATTAGTTTATTTTATTGTATTTCTTTTGTGGCTCTTACAATGATTCAAACAGCTTCTATTGAGAAATTTAGTTGTTTATGAATTAGTTTTTATTGATTTCACTAACTTTAAAAGTCTGTAATTTTGGACTAGATCTCATTTTCCCTCTGATTTCTTGTGCAAGTTTTGTATTGATAGGCAATTTAGTAAGACCTTTGCCTTCCAGATTGCGTCAGAGTCATGTTATTGTCATTGGGGATAAAGCCCAATATACCAGAATTCCCTGAGGACTACTACTCTGGTTAGGGCTGGGCAGTTAGAAAAGGACCCAGCAAGAATAAAAGTAGATGCAATCTGTCCCAATGCAGCAAGCTGCCCATCAGCATTGCTCTAAAGCATGAATACCATAAATGCATGATAGCTTTAATGATTTCTGAACTTCTATATATATCTAACAAATACCCTCATCCTCTCCCTTTCTGTGATGCACAAAACCAAAACAATTTATTCCTTTGGATGAGATGTGTAACCAAAACACAGCAAAGCCTTAGAGTGAGGCCCAAACTCCTCCAGGGATGATGGGTGACCCACAATGGTAGTATCCAGATATATATTAAGCAGAATACTGCTACATTCATACCTTAGTGTGATTTTACTCTTAATAGAGGCAATTATGAAAAATATTATATAAATATTCCAATGTTTCTTTAATGTGTTGCAAATCTTCTGATGATTCTCTGATATGGAAAGTACCTTGAAAAATCTACTAAGTTAAAAACCCCACACAAATGCAGCTTTTACAATAACAATGTTATATAAAATGATTCATGATTTTTAATCTAATGCAGCTAGGGTTCCAAAGTCCAAAGTATTTAATAAACCTTGGTGACACCAGTGAAGATGCCTGTTTAAGAATAAAGCATCTCATGTGGCCATCCTGAACCAGAGGAAACATTTGAAATTTTGGTTTCAGGAAGGAAAGAGAGCTAGTTTGCATACTCATTCAGTTTGTCATCTGTGGTTGTCACACATTACCTGGTGGCTGTTGAATGTGACTGCGCAATACCAGTAAGCATTTTTAGTTCAACCTGAACTTTATTTACAGAAGTTTGGATGTCTATTGGTGGCATTTCTGTGAAGTTAAAACCCTGAAAGAAGAATTAATTTTGTTTTGTGTAGCTTATTCATATAGATCCCAAACATATAATAAAATCATGATTGATTAAGCAAGATATAAGTGCTTGAATAATAAAAATTTTTCCCAATGATATAAGTGCAGTACTTAGAAAACAAACTCTTTTTAGTGAAAGTCTGAGCTATCTCTGAGCAAGCAGATAATAACATCTGGTATTCCAGGGCACATAAGGATGCATTGGTGTGCATCTTCACCAGCAGATGTCAGTGGAGGAACCTCTCTGGGTTTGAAGACTGAGCTGAGACTTTTCAGTTTACAGCTAGTCCTTGCATACAAAAAGAAAAGAAAGAAAGGCTTCATTTTCTTGCTTCTTTTTCTTCGAATAGTTCCTTCACAAACTGGGGAAAAGTAATGCTCCCTGCTACATACCTACCACCCAACTCCAGCATCTCTAGATGGGTGTATACTTTTTGGGATCTGATTGAATTTAAATTCCACTCTAATCTGAGAACACAATGGACCAATGAACTCTGTGAAACTCCATTGTGTAAACAGTCATACCCTTTCCAGCCTGCTGACTGTTTGGTAAGCTGGTATCCTGGTTACATTTCAGTTCTTATTCCTAAAAAGGATCAGCTCTAACATAGTTTTTCTTTGCAGCATCAGCAGAACAAGGCCCTTGTAAACCTAAAGCACCCAGTCTCAGTCTCTGATTTACCAAGTTCCTGATAAGAACCTCTGTAATAAAAACGATCTTCTCTGACTTTGCAGAGAAGAGTACAAACTTGCACATACATGACATTTAAGAATATGCATAGTGTAATACCATTAGACCAATACCCAATCTTTTTGTAGTGCCCAGCAAAAGATTCTTAAAGAAACCCCATGCTGAATAGTTGCCACTTTACCAGTATAGCTACTGGTAAGACAAATATCTTTGTAACCCCAACAGTCAGTACTCACCTCAAAATCTGAGCCTAGGTTGATCACATTTGTGATTTCGAATGGTTTTAAATAATGGGATGGTTTCAGTTTTTGAAATCTGTACCCTTTTTAGGTTGACTAAATGTCTTGAATGCATTCCACTGTTATTGTGCTACATAAGAAGGACTGTGTTCTTTCTCCGTTCAAAGTATTTTATTTACTTCATAGTTTTTATTTGATCTTCCATCCTCATGTGGTAAATACAGCAGTCTGATTCATCTTCCCTATTACAGTCAGGTTTCCTTTCTAAAACCATCAAATATCAAACAATTAAAATAACATGTTTAAACAATTGCTCTTTTTCCCAGGACCTTCAAGCACCTTTTGGATATTAGGATCTGGCTCAATAAAAAGGTTAAATGAGCATACAAATTCAAATCAACTTCAATACCTCTATAAACAAGTATATTAATAATTCAGATCCTAATCTTGACTTTGTTATTGTATCTCTGTATGTTGATGGATTTTTACTCGTCATACTCTGGCAGTAGCTGTTGGTTTCTCAAGAGCTTGGGTCATGCAGACCTAAGGACTCATTGGTGAACATCATGTTCCCTCCATGACCCAAAAACCAAAACCAGGTGTAAGAAGGATCACAGTGCTTACCCACTTCTCCCCTGCATCACAGAGCATGGATCCAAGTTTGGCCCCTACCAGAACTTCGTCCAGACCCCTGCAGGAAAACCTGGCTAGTCCTAGAGGTCCTTCTGCGCAGGTTCTCTGGACCAAACTCCATATTCAAGATTGGAGCCTGACATCCCACAGTAGAGCAGCATCTCAATGCTGTGTGCTTTACAGTACTTCTTTTCTGCTTGAGGGGTGGTGGGTGGAAGGGTGCTAAGAGAAAACTTTGAAAAAGTGGAATAAAGAGCATAGGGAAAGATGAAGACTCTCAAAAAATCAAACTACGCTTTTCTTTTGTCAAACAAAAGGAAACCTGGAATATCAGCTGAGATAGAAATAAGAGATGCACTGTACACCTGATACAAACTCTAGAAAATATTTTTCAGTATGAAATGCAAATCACTGCCTCTCCCAGCATACCCTATTCAGGGTTGTTTTGAGCCAGATATTCCTTTGAACTGCATGTAGTTACAGATCTGCTTCTGCCCAAAACAAATTACTTCCCTCATCATTTGTAAATGACATCGCTGCAGGATCATGCCTGAAAGTAATTTGTATTGAAATCCTCATGCCTCATTATAATGATATGCATTTCTCAACAAGTTTGAAGCCTAGACATCCTAAGCCCTCAAAACTCAGATATTGTGTAGAATTTGTTCTACAGCTCAAGCAGAAGAGCTGAGAAAGCACTGAAGTTTATAGGTCTAACAGATCTTCTGTGACAAAATGGTCTGAAAAAAATGTGTATTTCATAAAAACTAGTGCAGGAATATGCATCTTCACACGTATCAACTCAACTCAAACCTCCCCCACAAAAAAAGGCCGAATGAAATCCCCATCAAACAATAAGAGAGCAGAAGTCCAATGACAAAAGGATGGAGAAGGTAGCCTCCCAAGGTCTCTTCTAGACATGTTTTGGAAGATCCTTTGGACCAAATTCTAGTATTATCTTATGGCACAAGTAAATCTTAATGCATCAGTTTATGCCAAATGTGAATTTAAAAAATATTTGGTCAGCATCTTTTCTCATTGTGAAATTACTGTCCTATTAAGACAGCTGGAATTTTGGTTTAACATGGAAATCGTATCATTAAAAATCAATTCTTTATGAGGAAGTCCTTGTAACAACCAGAGCATGAACCCAGTCTAAGCCAGGCCTTGATTTATGCTTTTCTGATTTCAAGGCAATCTCTGAATAGCTATTGTACCACTTACTGGGCCAAATAAAGTGAATGACAGTGGAATTATGAAAAAGCATGTCTGTATGGTACAAAACTATGTCAGCTAATGTTATAGTCCATGGATTCAGAATGGTAGACTAATAAGAGGGAACTTGCCACGTGGTTGCAGAGTAGGGAAACATTTCAATAATCAGAATAAAGCGGAGTGGGACAGAGTATCCCCATTTCTGTATCAAAATTTCATTCTCACTGATGCTTATTTTTGTTGTCTTCTTCTCTGTTTCAGGCGCAGGTCTCAGTGTCAGTGATAACGAGTCTTGTCATGGCAGCCAGGATGGTGGCAGCATGGCTAACTCCCAGATCGTAGAGCTCAGAAGAATACCCATAGCTGACACTCACCTCTAACTCCACAGTTTGCTTCGGTTTTTGTTGCTGTTGTGGTTTTTTTATTCAGGCCTCAGTATTTTTATATTTGTACTTCCTTTTGCACTAAAACACTATATGAAACTGTAGTAGAATGCTGTTATCTTTACTGAATGTTTAACAAGGAATGTTTGCTTGAGGTTTTGTATATCAGAAAATATTTACAGTGGGTGAGCATCAATAGATATCGTGGCAATTGGCCTAGATTTGTATCTTGTAAGTAGATTATACATTTCATAAACTGTAGCTTTTTTTAATTAACCTGTACATTAACACTGATTAATAAAGCAATAGAGTCTGTTTGATACAAACCAGCCTGTTAGTTCTCCTTACTGTTTTATGAAGATGAAAGGTGGTGCAGACACCCTGTTGGATAGGAAAGTGTTCTAGTGGCACAGTTTTTCTAAGTTTCCTAAGCTGTACTCATCTCACTGTTTTTTGAGTACCCAAATCTGTGAACAAATTCAAATAAAGACACAAGCCTTGAGCCAAAGAGCTTGGAATTTAAATTGTGACTTGATAAATATGCGATGATCTGAAACACACAGAGGGAAGGAGAGATGAAGAACAAGAGTGAAACCACTGGCAGCTGTGTGCTTTTAACTTCTTTACCTTGCTGATTTCATAACATTGAGCTCTCACTCTTTTCACAGTCAAAAATAGGGGGAATTCCAAAGAGCTGAATTTTTTGTTGAATTTTCTGTTGATCTCCATGTAGATATTCCTGTTCTGATTGAAGAGTTCAAGTATTGCATTGCAGAGTTAGATCAGTAATCTGGAGCCATAAAAGAGCAAGAAAAGTTCCTCTCTTGAAATGAAAAAATATAACAGAGGCAGTATTTCAGAACTGAGGGGGGAAGCAGGCTGATCTTGTAGGAGTTATTAACTCTGCTTGTGCACAGATAGTCTGGAAGAAAAACACATTAAAGCAGGAGACAAGGGAATTTTCCTCTGAACATTTCTCAGTATAGTATAGATGTACAGTTAATGAGAATGCAAGTCTTTTATACCTTCCTCAGGAACTTGCCTACAGGCTTCACACTGGGCAAGATCTGAGCAACAGCCCCTCCCTTTAAAAGAAAACTCTTCTTACAGAAATCTTTCCATGATTTTTTCTAGAATGATATGCAAATTTTGATGTATCTAATTAACTGTTGAGTTTAAAAAAAGGCAAAACCAATAAAATAAACAAATCACTGTTCTAACAGCTAATAGGACTGCACAGCTTATAGCTATCACCTGTACCCCAGACAGACACCAAATTTAAGTTCTAATGCTGCAAAAGCCTTGACAGACACAGGATGCTATTTTTTTAGTCAGGAAAGCCCTTAAACAAGTTCTTTTTGAGTATATATTTGAATTGAGAAATAAGAATATGTCTCTATATAACTATGTATATGATCTGCTGCACGGAGTCTAAAATTTCTGACTCGGTAATTTTGTTGGTTCTTTATACTGGTCATGGTATAAAGGGAACAAAGCCAAGTCTTTTTGGTAAATGTCAAAAGTTAATGTGAGGTTGAAGGTGAGAGTGGGGGACAGTAGATGAACCTTTCCTCACTGTGGGCAGTGCACAGGGTCGTCAGGAAGACACTGAGCAGAAGTGGCAGCTGTTAAAATTGAGTGATGTGCATCACAACACATATATAGATGCATACAGAGGTATGAAGTAGGCAACTTTATGCAAAAGTGAGTCACCAAAGCAAATTTTATAATTCACTTTTTTGCCCAAAATGCACCTGATGAATAGGGACTTTCTGAGCACTTGAGTGGACTGCAAGTATCATTGAAATACATCAGTCAGGAGTTAAAATTAGTTTGGGATATTTTGCAATGTGGCACTTTTTTTGTTTTCTTACAGGAAACCCAGCTCATTCTTCCTGAATAAATTGAGATGAAGTAAACCTTGTTGGTGCTGATCCTTCTCATCTACCCACTAAAGGCTTAGTGTGAAGCCTGGCCCTACAGAACTATTGCAACACTTGCTCGGTTGTGAGCAAGTCAGGGCTGTAACAGATGTTTCATTACTCGTGGCACAAGCTACTACATGCCGTGAGAAAGCTTATAAAAGAGGATGTTTGTTTGATTTGACTCATCATCATAAATGTTAATACTTTATGTCACTTCAACTTGTTGCACAACTGGCCTGGTTAGGGATTTACTGTAAATGCATCAGCATTTTCAGAGCAGATCAGTAGGGTAGCATCTGCTGCCAGCATTTTCTGAATTTTAAATCTCTAGGTGGTATTCACATGGTTTAAGGTCAGGAGATGAATTTTGGTTTTGTTCAAAAAACAATCAATTTTTAGCAGAAAATATTCTGTCGGATATTCAGTGATTTAATAAAATTAGTCTCTCTCAGCTCCTTTTTGCTGGCAAAGATAGACAGGAGGAGGGCAGCTGTGTGCTCTGAGTCAGGTGTGCCCAGCAGCCACACCTGGGCAGGACCAGTACCTTCACACTTGGCCTAACTTAACCACACTGAACACCTCCTGCAGCTCCTTGATCTCAGGAATTACTTAAAATTTGATTGAGAGTGTAAACATTTCTTTGTTTCTGTGAGGTGAAATAATCCGCAGCTAGGTATCTTTCAAACCAAGCATTACCACACAGCCTGCCACGCTGACTGACTCACACAAGCCTTTGCTTTGCCCCTCTGTAGAGAAAAACACTTGCTGCCTTTTCTGTTTTCTTATAAAAGAAGATAATTCCTCCCCAGGAAGCCATTTTACATGTTTTGAAGTGTAGAAAGAGCTATAGTTAATATTTACTATCTTTAATATTGATACTTAATATAGCATTAAATAACAGTATTTACTACAATATGTTAACATAATGTATCTATAATATATTTCAAATATTATTTAATAATATATTATAGATATACTCTATGCAATACTGCAATGATATATAACTGTTTATCATTTATTATATTTCTTTTTATTATACTATTATAATTTAATATTATAGAATAATACTTAATATATAACATTTTACAGTTCACTGTGTGAAGGAAGTTCCTTTTCCAGACTAATTTCACTAAAAATTACTTACATATTTATGTAGATCAGATGGGTGAATGGATGTGTTTCAGGAGTTTGTTACTGCTCACATGCCAATATAAATCCCCTCTTTTGAAAGATGTCTGAATGTATTTCACATTCAAGTGCATAACTGGTGAAAAATGCTATGTTCAACAGACATTTTTTAGGTGATGTTTTAGAGAAAACCTCTGGTTTCACCTTTCTTGCCATATAACAAAAATAAAGCTCCATGACAGTGACTTGAGCAGAACTATTCAGATTCCTAATTTTTTTAGAACCCAGCTGAGGGCCCCAGTATATTCATGTTCTGTCTCTACCATGCAAATGCTCATCTCTCCAATATTCTACATCTAAAATCATCCTGCTGAGGACTTTACAGTGGGAGCTTTGATCTGCAAAGGATTAGATTATATTGTGAGCTTTACAGCAATAAAGTGCCTATGTGCTCAACATAAATTATGTTAAATTGACTGATCATGTCAGGATCATGGTTAGACTAGAAAATTGCTTAAATTCAGGCATATCCTGCATTTCACTATAGCTTGGTTTATGCTCCAGCCCTTGGGGTACTATTGTAGATTCTGTTTCACCAGCACTAGTGTAAACCACTAAGAAATCAGAATGTATTTCAAATTTGCTGGCAGCAGAATTTTCTCCTGTGTTACTTCTACAGACAGTAATGTGTGAATATTCAAGTTTGGGCTTATCCGTTTGATATGTTATTCTGTTAATTTTCACAGAAAAACATTCAAGAAAAATTTCCACTTTTAATTTCATGATTCAAAATTATCTTCTCTACAATAAATACATTGTAATAATTACAGTGTAACACTCTGATACACAATAAATAAGTGGAAATTGCAATGTAATACTCAAGCATTGTTGAACTAAATACCTGGGACTGATAATATGCTGAAACTAAAAAGACAGTTTGTGTGACTTGCCTAAAAGTTAGGCCAAAAACACTAAGAATTATTTTGTGTGGTTGGTTTTAATCAAGTCAAAGTTGCGTTCATGATACTTACAGCATTTTTACAAGAAGACAAGATTTGGAGGAAAATATATGTCTCATATATTGTGTCATGAAAATGTCTGCATAAAATGCATGAAAACAGAAGGGTTTTGACTGGAACTATTTTACCCCAACTCAGCAGGTAGACTTTGAAGACAGTGTGTCCATGCTTGTGCTGTAGCACTACTGATCTGAGCATACAGTGACTTTATCCAGTGAAACTCTGACTTCCAAAAGCTATCTTCTTCAGTGAGCCTTAACTCTTCGTGAACAAGTACCTGTCACCATGTGCAGACAGACCAAAAATAATTATAGGGTACAATAATACTGATGTATAGATATGGATGTGGATACAGGTATTGATATAGGTAGATAGATATAGCTACATATAGATGTAGCTGTAGATGTATATATATAGATATAGATATAGATATAGATATAGATATAGATATAGATATAGATATAGATATAGATATAGATTATATAGATATATAAATATACATATAGATATACATATAGATATACATTTAGATATAGATGCAAATAGATATAGATATAGATACATATAGATATAGATGATATAGACATAGATATAGACATAGACATAGATGGATAGATGATATAATAAGAATAAATCCTATTTCAGTCTGGGAGCTAAAACATTGTAGTTATGAAACAGGTTTCTCTGGAAACTTCTTGGCTCCTGTTTTGCAATTCCTGAACTGAAGTTAAGCTTTTGATTTCCTAGTTACCTAACTGGAAAGAGTCAGGCATAGGATATAAAGTTGTTAAAAGGGGAGTAAGGTAAGGGGATGCCCAAATCTCCCTTTCCTCCTAGCCTCACATAGCCCACAAGCTATGTCATGGGTGTGCTGCACAACCTACAGCCTGTTTGTGCCTTGGTGGGGAAGCAGAGGAACAAAGATTTACCATCTAGATGAAGGGATTTCTGCTTGATGTGCACACAAGATCATTATTCTTTTTGGTTTGAGAAAACAGCATGTCCTGGAGATTGGGACACGGTAAGAGGAAATGAATGGCCAAACACTGACCTCACTCCAAATCCTTGATGAATCCTGACAAAGGGAGGTAGTGAGTTGTCTCTCCTTGCGTGTGTGCAGGAGGATGACTCCACTAGCTCCCCTCCTCTGCTGTGGCACACAAGCAGCATCTGCACTGGCTATTCAGAGAGGACTTGGTCTCTACTGATTCAGAACCTAAATGAGCACAGTTTGAGTCTGTTCTCCATGTGACAGATACTGTTTGCTCCTTTTAGCAGAAATCTAAAAATATCCCATCAACTTCTGCTGAAGAAGTGACCTTTCTCCCTGAAACAAAGGGAATGCTGGAGCCAACTCTCCCTGAGCTCCTGCATGCCCAGCACTTAGTCACCCACATTAGTTCCCAAAGAGACTCGTTATTCACTTGTTCCTTCCAGACCGTTTTAAGGATATCTTAATGTTAGTAAAGAATCTTCTGGTTTTCTGTCTTGTAAGAAGTAACAGGTTTTCTTTAATTTTTTGTTGTTCTATAGTTACCATATTTTGTGCCTCCTGTTGTTTAAGGTCCTAAGGAGTCATGTCCTACTCCTCCAGAAAAATATACTTGAGAGCATCCTCATGGTTGAACATGTGCCTATTTTGGCTATTCAGGTGGCAGAACCAGTTCACTGGTTGATGTGACTCCACCCACGTGGATTCTGTGTCCAGCTTTTGTCTGTTGTACATTTAATAAATCCCATTTTAACTGGGACTTCCTGCAAGTTTTGGAACATTCATGGTCAGTTTTGGAGCCATAATGATTGCAGCTGAGGAACATTAGCAAAGATAAACTTCTGAGTACTTCTTTGTCTTCCTTTTCTTTTGTTTTTAATCATCCACTTGCTTTTTATTGTGTCCATACCTCTGATCCTCTGCCTTCTGATGCAGCAGTCTGTAACGACCCAGAGGACTCAAGGCAAGTGCTGTGACCCTTCTCTGAGGATCTTAAGAGAATGAATCTTAAGAGACAGACTTAATAAGCATGATTTTACTTTGTAGGGCTAAGGGGCTTTTTAGAGTTAGAGTTAAATTCAGTGCTGGCAGAATACCACTGTTGCACATTGGAAGACCTCTAATCCTGATCCTTAAAGGACTAAGGATGAGGATTAGAATGCTTCACATCGTGGTTTTTAGTGTACTAAGGATTAAGATAAAAGTCTGACCTATGGCAGTTGTGTGGACCCCTTCTTTGTTACCAACAAGGAAACAGCCTGCCTACCTTAAAAATTTTGCTCTGCTGCAGAGTGCAGAGCAAGAATGAGCCAGGCAAATGCCAGGCAGTTACTAACAAGCCTTTTGACTTGTAATGGAATGGCCCATTACAAACACTGGGTGATTAATATTAAAGGTAATCCTCGGAGCATGTAAAAGAATCCAATGTAGCCTCAGGAGATGGACAGCTGAATCCTCGGAGCCAGTATACAGAGTTATGCCATCTGACCCCGGGGATACAGACCTTTTCTTGAGAGCAGCATGCTTTAGAGGAAAAAGTAAATGGAAAATCTTGCTCTTCTAACCCAGAAAAAGAGCCTTGAATATTCATGAAAGCAATATTTTATTCAAAGGAAACAGAAGTTAAGGTTTTCTCCTCATGAAATTGAGGCTAGCATGATTTAAAAATGTCTTAGCTTTCTGAAACTGTGTGAATTAGCAAAGAAAGAGAATGCATTTTTATATATATTTATACCCTCAGAAATACTGTTAGAATTTTTTTTTTTTTTGAGGAAATACTAGATGACAAAAAATACTGTTTTACATGTCATATGGAGTAAGTTAACACCTAGATCATAATATTCATAGTGCCTGTATACCACAAGTGATCAGAATTCATTAGCTCTAATTTAACTGGTTTTTATTTTAATCTGATCTCTGCTCTAAAGGAAAATTCTTGTGTTGAAACTAATTAACACTCTTTTTTCCCTTTTGTCTTATACAAGTATTACATTTGTCTTATGACTTTTATATTAATGGGGTCAATACATGTTTTGTTCAAAATTAAGTTCATAGTTTCTAGTTTTGCTGGAGGAGAGGGAAATAAAGGCATAACTACTTCCTTGTACGAGGCAGAAACAGCTTCTCTATTGTGAGAAGCTCAGTATTTTATGAATTAGTAAATAAATAAACCTCTAAAGAAATAATGCTTCTTGGATTTCAGAGGGGGGATTTGAAACTGGGATATTTTCATGTCTACTTTTCTATAGAAATTATATAGAAAGGAGGAAATGATGAGGGATACTTAATACCATAAAGTGGGAAAAAGACGAGGAAGAGTGCCTTCCTATTAAGATCCATTCTAGGCCAAAACTGGATACATGGAAAACAAATTCATGACAGTGGGAGTTATTGTCTTAGCTTGACTATTAACAGCTGTAAGATTATGCCTGCGGTGACTATTTTTGTTTGTTCTGGCAGGGTACAGTCAGCAGTGACTGTTCTACTGCTTCTTAAGGTCAGATCCTGATCTAGCTGCTTCTCAGACAATAGTTCTAAACATCAGATTTCACTGATAGGAATTTATACTTTGTATTTAGAGGCATGAAACTCTGGTCTTAACTGGGTTATATTGTGAACATAAGTGTTATTTTTGGCCGGCACGTGGAAAAACTGTATCTCCAGGTTTTCCTTAGTGACCTGGGGTGCAGTGTTCCTCAATTCAGAGTGAAACTGGGGTCTGTACCGTCCCAGAAAATGTGACAGGATATGATTGTCAGTTTTAGAAAGACTACTCCATTGTGACTGTCTGTTTCAATTGATATGAGAGCATGCTCATCCGTCTGCCTACCATCCTGTGCATTGGCATACATCTGCTTCCAAACACAAAAACCCAGAACAGGAGAACAATTTGGGTTGGAAGGGACCTTAAATTAATCTAATTCCAATGGCCCTGCCATGGGCAGGGACTCCTCCCACTAAACCAGGTTTCTCAAAGTCTCATACAACCTGGCCTTGGACACTTCCAGGGATGGGGCAGCCACAGGTTCTCTAGGCAATCTGTGCCAGTGCCTCACCACCCCCACAGGGTAGAATTTCTTCCTAGTATGTGATCTCAATCTACACTTCTTCATCTTAAAGACATCCCCCCTTTTCCTGCTCTTGTAAAAAGTGCCTCTCCTGGGATATGACACCTGGCAGCTGTCCCTCCCACGGAGGAGAGTGGAAGATACCTCAGCTCAGAAGGAGCTGATGAGCAGAGGTGTCACTTGCACTGACAACCCAGATGTGGATGGCAGACCTTGCTCGCTTGCAGCCCTTGAGTTGTACCACAAGAGCTTCAGGCTCTTACTTGCCCACCTGCCCTTCTATGCAGTGTTCAGCATCAGTGCACAGAGTGCTTGACTGCTCTTGGCTTCCACTGCAGAAAGGGCAGTATATCTGAAAACATCTCTCTTTGTTTCTGACTAGGTCTTTATTGTCATGAGGTTCACCATCCTCACCCCACATACACCAGATATGCACGCAGCACCAGACCACCCCCCCAGGAGGTATCTGCATACAGCAGACACAAAATGGGGTTTGTTTCTGCAGCTTCATTTGCTCAGATTCTTGCTTTCCCCTTCCCATGTGGCCACAGCTTTGGGCAATGCACAGATGATAACTTGGAATTTCTCTCTCTGACAGCCCTCATGCATTTTTATCTTAGCTCTAGCAGGTAGGTTTTATTAGCTGTATAGGTGATCTTCCAGAGGACTATTGCTCCCATGCAGTTTGCAGGACTGGGTGGCACAGAGCTAAAACATTGCACTTGCCCCACACTTCAGGTGTCTTGAGGCTGGAGAGCTTGAAGAACTAGTTGCACCAGATCAAATCTTGCTTTATAGCCTCAGCGTGTTCAAGTCTTATGGATATGCAAGCTCTAGCTATGTTCTCTAAGAAAATTTGCTGATTGTCTGTACCCCCAGGGCCTGCATAGGAACAACATGTTAGGAGCTTTGGAATCTGGTTTGGCATAAGTTGAGAGGGGGGACATGGGGAGCTCCTGGTCAGGGCTCTTTTGGCCAAGCAGCCAACTGAGGGAGAGCAAACTACCTTGTTGATGTCTGAGGATCTTTTCAGGTCTCAGCTTTGGCCCACTGCGAGGTTTCCTGGGGCTCTCAGTGAATTGCATGATGCAGAACGCCTGTGCCCACAGCAGCACAACCCACGGCCCAAGACCAACAAAACCTGTCTTGTCTTCCTTGTGAGCACAACCTGAAGAGTGTGTGGGTGTGAAGCTACCTTCACAATCTTTATTTATGTGTCAAATAATGGCTGGTACAAGGTACACCCGTGTCTGCTTAGTCAGTTTGTCTCTGAGGCTGTAAAAATAGCTCTGTCGGACTCTGAGGTTGTTTCAGGTTTGTTGTTTTGTTTTTGTTTCTTCCTGGACTGATCTTTAGATGATTTCCAGGAACACATGAGGGCTGGAGAAAGCCTTGCTGCTAGCTGTGCTTCAGACTTTCCTGTTTGGGGCAGATAGTCGGTGACCATGTGGTTCCCTGCTTCACTTTGGTTTTCTTTCTTTGGTTTTCCACAGGACAGGTAATTTTTAGTGTTCACCTGCTTTTCGTGGAGCTGATGTGAGCTTTGGCTATGAAGAAGGTACATGGGCTCTATGATACATGCTGGACAATCAATATGTGGACAATTGTCCAGAGGCACTGTTTTTCTTAAGCTTTTTGCCTTATTCAGGAAAGATTTCTAGAGTATCAGTGTTGCCAATAAAACTGAAATGAAAATTATCAATAATACAAAGACATGGATTTATATTACAATATGTAATTAAAATATGCAATGCAAATTGCAATTTTAATTCTAGTAATACCAAATTAGTTGTGCTGTTTCTTATAAAGGAATAAAAATGTGAGGGTTTTTCTATGTGTCAATAAGATGGAATGATACCTACCCTGTTGTTAATGTCTGCTTAACTGTCTCTTAACTGCCCTGTATTTCTGTAATGCCTGACCTTGATTAAAAACAAACATACTTCTTAAAGGAAAGGAAAGTCATAGTTAATTCTGAGAGGTTTTTGTGTGGTTGTACCTTGTTTTGATTCTTTCATATCTAACTAAGTTATTACTGAAGTAAGCACTGGATGCTGCTGAGTGCCATCCTACACAAACACAGTATCTTTAATGTCACCTAAAGATTGAGGTTATATTTGTGCTTGGAGGTAATATAGTAATATTTGTTTAGACTTTGTGACTGAATGAGAAAGAAGACGTTATCTACATGCACACATTTGACTGAAGAGAATTTTTTTTTCTCATGGGAAGGAGACTGAATATTCAATCACTAATTTGAAAAACAAACAACTCAAAAGATTTTGTTCTGTGCCTGCCATGTACAGCTAATGAAATGCAGCCAGAATTAACTGCATATAATGGCACACCATGTGCCACCTGATTACAGTTTCCATTTGTTTGCAGATTTTTCACTTTGAACAAGAGCCACTGGGCTGGAAAAGTTCACAGGGGGTGTGATGGTGATAGTGGGGAGCAAGACACATTGACAGTCCCTCAAGCTAACCTGTTGCAGGACAGCGTGGCTCCTTCAGAATTTCAGCAGGGTGCTGCTCTGCTCTGCTACTCTTCTCCAATGTTCCCCCTTAAGGATTTCATTGAGACCATATGCCTGCTGGATGTGAGGATGACCAACTTGTTTTGATTGAGCAAAGCCAATAAAAGCAACCAAATGGATGCTAAATTAGGTCATACTGGTCTTTCCAGGAATTTGGACTCTGTTACCAATTCTTAGCAGTATCAGTAATGTTAGGGATAAATTTGTGTAAGGCATGTCATGCACGGTAGTAGATCTATGATTGTTTATACCCATGTTCTTTTGAAATGTGTGAATCCAAATAATTTTAACCTATTTTTTTTCTTGCTAAAATATTAATAATGCCACACAATGAATTTTCACATTGAAGGAAAATGTCCAACATCCACCACACCTACACTGAAACAAAAGTATTGAAACTTCCCACCTGCCTCAATTAGGCTTTCCAAGACATCCATCACTCTAGTAATTAAGCTATTTCTTGTTTCCCAAACTGTACCAGCAACTGCCAATTAAAATACAAGTATTTAATCATGTTGAATTAGAGCTATAATAATGTTAGTCATTGCCTAATAACCTTTTGCAAGCCACTATGAAAGTAAAGTCTTGCCAAGAAGACTGTTACCCTTCCACAATATAAACCAATAAATCATAATTGTACTGTGCACTTCTTTTCTACCACACAGTGTAAAACAAAAAGCAAGAAGCCAGAGATGTGTTAAGTAATTTAAAACAATTTGTAAATTTTAACTCAAGAGGCTGTCTAGGCCTATTAATTAGTAAATCAGTCCTAATCTTGAACATATTTAAATGCACTTGATTTCAGTAAAATATACCAAGTGGAACAATCTGATAATGTGGCTGCTGCCTTCAAGACTGTAAAGGACAATGTCATTTTCAAGTGCTTCTGTATATGTTTCAACATAAATTGATGGAAATAATCAATTTCAACCATTCCACTAATGCTACATGTGTAATAAATTAGGACTAACAAGAAGTCCTATATTTTTATCCATTAATAACTGGTATTTTTATTAATATTCCCAAACTCATTGTTTTGAAGCCATTGCAGACATGGGTTTGAGATCTCTTTTCTTTGTTCTTGATGAGCTGCTTTCTGGCAATGTTTCTTCCCTGCTTTATTCTCATTTTAGTAATAGTCAGTGGCGGAATATCACCAGGTCTGAACTTCTATAGCTGTGGATGCTCACAAGAGGACAGGGAACATTCTATGGAGCAATGGCCCTGGCTGGATTAGAAAGGATTTAGAAAGGACTGAGATTTTTAAGGTTGTTTTAGGGAATTGTTATATGATCCTCAAAACACTGGCTGAACACTTTGGGTTTCTTATGTCTCTCCCAGAATGGCTTAGGTGGCATTTCTTTTTTTTTGCGTATCCTAAAGCGGTCCCTGTGATAGTTCAGGAGCTGGATATGTGTGTGTTTCACCAAAAAATAAAAACAACTTCAAAATCATAAAATCATGGGTTTATAGAGTAATTTAGGTGGTCAAAGACCTCTAAAATCATTTAATCAAACCCTTCACCCAACACTACTAAGTCTTCCACTAACCCATGTCCCCAGTGTCACATGAACTTAAAATAGTTGTAGGAACAGGGAGTCCACCAGTCCCCTGGGCATCCTGTTCCAGAGCTTGACACTTTCAATAAGGACATTTTTCCTAATATTTAATCTGAATGACCTCTGGCAGAAGTTGAGGACTTCCTCTAGTCCTATCACTTGTTACTTGGGACAGAGAACAACTGTCACCTGGTTACACCCTCTCTTAAGGTAATTGCAGACAGAAAGAAAGAAAGAAGGTTTTTCCTAAGCCTTTCTCCAGGCTAAATGACCCCAGTTCCCTCAGCTTATGCTCATCAGACTTGTGCTGCACATTCTTCTCCAGCTCTGTTGTCCTTCTCGGGACATGATCCAGCCCCTCAATGTCTCTATTGTAGTCAGGGTCCCAAACTGAGACCAGGAATCAAGGTGTGGCCTCACCACTGCTGAGGGCAAAAGATTTACAATGCTAAGTACCTTGGTTAGCACAAGAACTAAACCTAGAATGGAAAGGAATCAGATTATCCATGGTGGCTAAACAGATTGTCTCCCACCCTTGAGAAGTCATTCTTGTGCAGGACCACATCACTGAGAGTGACCTTTTGGAGAAAGAAACTGGGCAGTCTTGGTCTTAGGCGCATGTGAACTAGAGTCAAAATTTATTAACTGCAGCAAAAAGCCTGATGCAGTGGCTGGATATGTCTGGGCTCTGTTTGTGTAAACACCTTGGCTGGTGCCACACAAAGGCTGGTATTCCAACCCTGAGAAACTCCCAGTCAAGAATGAAATACTTAAAAGGAGGAAGTGCGTAAAACAAAAATATAAATACTTTCCAGGAATGCTTATATTGTTTAGACATTTCAAGGAAAGAAAACAAAGCAAATACAAAACACGGGGAATAATAACAACAATATTTCTGGGAAAAGTTGTTTCAGCTCATTGTTTATTTACTGATTCCTTGCTGTTGTAACTGTAAACGTTTGCAGCATTTACATATATAAAAACATACTAAATCTATACTCATGAATTAATAAGTATCACAGAATCCCAAAATATGCTAAGTTGGAAGGGACCCACAAGGATCATCGAGTCCAGCTGAGGAGGAGGTTTCCAGTTCATATCAACAAATGTTTATATGAACAAATTCAGTCAACTATTTTTATCTTACCAAAATTCCACAACATTTATAAACAATCTATAAACTCTGAGTTAGACCTTACCTGCCTTTGGTGCTGGAGAAGGTGCTGTGAGCACCGTTTCCATCTATTTTTCATGTGTGGACTAGAAGAGCAATCAGCTGATGCAACAAAAAAGAGGTGCCATTGCAATTACAGGCTCCTCATTGCATTTCAAGCTGCAGAAGACTGATTAGGAGGCCCAGCAAATACACAGTAGTCAATAAAGCTCTCTGACCACACACATGGGAGAGGGAAAAAGTACAGTTTACCTAGGGAGTTCTCATGAGCTTTTGCAAACACCTCTCAGCTCAAGGGAAAAATGGGTGCTGCTCTTCATCTCGGTCTGGCACAAGTCCAGAAGCCTCCCTGCATCTGCTACCACAGGTAGCCCAAGAACCTGTGTGCCCAAAGAAGTGAGTCCACCTTGAGAAGTCTCCTCGGTTAGCCCTGTCCTTGCGTGCCTGAGCTGCTAAAAGCCTCAGTCAATATCCATGCTGGTCAGTGAAACCTACAAGTGTCAAATGATCCATCCACAGAATGCTTTGAAGCTTGACTGTCTGATCCAGACCCCTCACACAGGCAGGGAATAAGGTTTTAGTGGTCTGGGATGTTAAGGCTGCTTAACAAAAAATCAAGATGTGCATCTGTGTGTGTGTGTGTTTTCAAAAATGTTCTATGCTAATCCATATTTATTATTATTATTGGATGATTTAAAATATTTTTGTTAAAATTTAAAGTGAGTAAGAAGGAGATATCTCCCTGCCTCTGGAGACAATTACAAGAAAACATACACAGCTCTATCCTAGCGCATTTTTTCTGGTTGCATTTGAAATTCAGCAGTAGTTTGCTTTGTGAATTTGCAGTAAATAGGACATGTCAAGGAATTTGAGTAAGAAGTCAGTGCTGGAGATATATGGCCTGAAGAAATGTTTTTGTAAGCTAGAAAGGAGTAGTATGTGAGTTTGAAGCACAGTAATCGCTGAAAAAAAAAAAAAAAGAAAAAGATAAAAAAGCATATGTACTATCTTTCCATCTGGGTGGGCAGAGCCTGCAGTAAATTATGTTTTTTTCTTCTTCTAAAGGAATATGTATTTTTCCAGCATCAGACACAATATAAAAATCCAGGATTAAAAAAAATATTTAGAAATAAAAGGCCCAACTTCAGATGAACATATTATTTGTTTCCTAAGGTAGGTGGCTCATTTATCTTTCTTTAAGGAGAAAACTATTAATTGCAAATTATTTCTGATGCCTTCAGTAATTGGACATGGTAGGAAACAACATCTCCCCCCAGCTGAATGTGCCATGAGAGGAATAAAATTTAATTTTTTAGAGCTAGAAATTGGAATTGCTATTGTTATTGAAACTTATTGAAATTGCTATTGTTTTAATGCTTGTGACAGTTTCTGTACTGGAGGCAGATATCTGAAGAACTCAGCTAGACTTAATGGATAAGTTAAAGACAAGTCCTAAGAAAGTTGTAGACTCAACTAATGTAAAATGTTGCTTCTTACAATTTAACCTCCTGACATATGTATGAGATAGAAAACCTTTATGCTCAATGACATGGTAGGTTTGATCCAAAAGGAATTAAACCTCTGAGGATGTCCCTGCTCATTGCAGGGGGGCCGGACAAGATGAGTTTTACAGGTCCCTTCCAGCCCAAACTAGCCTAGAATTCTGTCTTTATTTGTTTTGATATATTTGATTCTTGCTTTAANAGCCATTTGATATTTTGAAATATTTTCTTATAGGTATAAGTTTAATAAAAAAAAAAAAAAAAAAAAAAAAAAATGAAAGGAAGAAAATTTCAGCTTCTTAAAATTGTTAATTTGAGGATTCTACACGTGGCTTTCCCCCCTGCACTGTCGCATACTTTTTTGTTACATAAATGGATACTAAATGAAGATACAACAACATTGTTCTTCTTGGTCATGGGTAGGCTCTTGTACAGTGCTTATGGTGAGCTCTTACTACAACAAAATTATTCTTATTCTGATAGCTGTGTAGGAACTGCTATAATTGTAGTAGTTTACTCTTCTACCCATCTATTCAGCTTTAGAACAAATGAACTGGATTTTTTAATAATGCTTTTTTCTTTTTTACGTTGATATATTTAATACAGTGTGTTTATGTATTTGTACATGTATGCATATGCAGATGTATATACATACACACATATATATACATATGCATATACATATACATATATTTACATGGATATGTACTGACATTGCTTCCCAGCTTTGACAGGTCTGTTGGGCACATGGTGTGTGTGTTTTTAAATTATTGCAGTAGTTTAAGAAATTACTCAAGCACTCGGAATATAATTTTTAGTCTAGTTGCAATCACAGTGCACAGATGTTTTGAACTTTTTCTTTAGGCATAAAAAAAAAAAGCCTAATAACCATTAAGAAATCTTCAAGATTTATTTTTATTACTGCAGGAAGTTAGCTCATAGCCTGGACATAATCACTCTGTCAAGCACAAGGCCACTAAAAGTCAAATTAACAAGTTTCTCATTAGTCAGCAGTATCTCTCGTTCTCCTTTTTTTCTCTTCTTTTCTCTTTTTTTTTTTTTTTTTTTTTTGACAAATGAGATGTATCACTCCTAGTTGCATTGAATAGATTAATTTTTCAAATGATTGCTAACATGACATTCTTCAAATGGCTGAAAGAGGGCCTTCATTTTGTTAATATATCCATGAAATATATTTCTGATATTCAGGCTACTAAACATTTTTGTTTTCTCAAACAAGAAAATTTATTATATTTTAAGAAAAAAATTACAATGTCAGTATTAGTGTGTTTATAAATCAAAAATTAATTAGTTAATTTTTTATTTGATGGTTGCAGTCCCACAAATAAAAAACCAAAGCCAAGTGTTGATGAGCAATCCCCAGATTAAAATGTTTGTGTCTGGTGAGCACTTATGAATAACACACACTTATGGAGGTAGATAGGCCAGCAAAGGCACAACCTCTTGTGAAGAGATCTCTTAGACCTGTTAGATCTCTTAGATCTGTTAGACCTTGGAGTCCCACAAGTTTTGTCATATACCAGGGAAGCTAGCTATTCTAGATTGAAAATTTACTACCTAAAGCTAAACATCTTCATTTAAAAGATTCTTACTGAATATGGTGTGAACAAAGACAGTGTTTTGCTCAGTTTTGTAAACTTTAGTTATCAGAGACAAGCTGAACTTGTTCAGAAGCAGTTTCAGTTTTTACCATAAGCAGATGCATAAGATGTGAAGTGTTTTGGGATCCAGTGTCCCAGGACATTCAGTATTTGAACTGTTCAAGGGCTGAGAGACTGTTGTAGATATTTGGTGTATTGTGGAAGAGAAAGAACAGCTCAAACCCTTTCCTTAGACAAGCCTTTTGCCTTTCCATGGGAAAAGTTTCTGGTAGAATTCATGGGAGAGGGTAGGAAAACAGTTTTAGAAATGTATTATAAAAAAGAAAACACCTTGCACTGGGTGACTGTGTGGGGTACATGTTAGGAACAAATACCATGTGTTATGATTTTGAATATGAAATGTTTTATAACAGGAGATTATAACATGATATAACAGGAGAAGCAGTTAACAATTCATCTTTTTTTTTCTTTAAGAACCAGTCCATGTGAAATATATCATGTATTCATTATATAATTGTACAATAGCAATGCTTACAACCTTGGAATAAATCTGTGAGGAGTACTGTTTGTGAGACAACATCCCTGGTATCAACGTGGACGCAGCCAAATGGCGACACTTCAGCATAATCTGAAAGGATTTTCCAGAGTGTGCAGTGATCTGTAGACTCTCATTAGCATTCAATGCTATGTGGATATCTTTTTGGCATTACTTAAGACACTCAAAATGTCACACAAGAGTGCCTTAAGCATTCTAATATTCCTTGACAAACCAATGGCTGTGTTTCAAGATCTTTTAAGATCTGGTGGTGATGCCCTTAGCCTGAGCATGAGCCCTTGCACTTTTATTGTAGCTTTTTGTTGCTTTAAGCGAGGAAACATTCTCAGTGACTTTGGTTTCTGCTTGGTGAGAGCTTGTCTTGGCTGAATATGGACTCCTCCTGCTGACCATGTCCTTCTTCCTGGGCTCAACCAATAGGTTGGTGATAGCACAGTATTTTGGTGGTTCTAGTCTCTCAGTCTTTCCATTTGCCATCCTGCTGAAGAAAGATACTTGTCAGCTGCAGCCTTAAAGAGGAAACCGAAATAATCTGACTGAAGAATGCTCTGTGTTTGGGACAGATTCAAAAATATCATAGCCATAGATACCCAGAATGGTTTAGGTTGGAAGGGGCATTAAAGATCTTCCAGTTCCAATCCCTTGCCATGGGCAAAGATACCTTCCATTAGACCAGGCTGCTGAAAGCCCCATCCAACCCAGCCTTGAACAGTTCCAACAGAGATGGAGCACCCACAACTTCTCTGTAGCAGTGCCAAACACCCTCACAGTCAAGGATTTCATTCCAACGTATACTTTAAACCTCTTCTCTTTTAGCTTAAAACATTTTCCTCTTGCTCCATCACTAACTGCCCACATAAAAGGTCACTCTCACTCATTTTTTTATACAAAAGTATGGCTATTTATTTATTTACATATCTTTCTATTATTTTATTTATTTATTTATTTGCACACACACACACATGCACTGCTTTCCCCAGAAATCTGTAGTCCACTCAGTGGTCTGAGACAGCCTCTTCCTGCCTCTTGTGCCAGGTTTCCACGAAAGACAGCACGTCTATCGTCCCTGGTCTGATCCCACTGTGGAGAGGAGGCCAGTGAGGCATTCACTCTCTGAAGCAGCCCCTTGTCTGAGCTAGGTTCAGGGGATAGCTGACAGGATAATCCCTGACAGGCTCGCGGTCCTGCCAGCCGCTCACCGGCAGAGGTTCAGTCTGTGCAGGATTAGGAGAATCAGAACAGCAATCTGTGACAACGTTGGGCTGAGCTGCGTGGTGGCACGACATTCTGCAAAAAGCTGTGTCTGGGAGGGTGGTGCCTGGCACAGCTGTTGACACTGTGGGAATCAGAGAAGGAACAATGCAAAGTGTCTCCCTCTGGGGCAAAACTGTGCCATCTATGTGCCAAATGCAGAAGTGAGTTGACTAGTGTGGTGGCATCCATTATATTTGGAATGACACTTCCCTGGAGCTGCAGAAGCTGATAGCTTGCACAGGCAGCTCTTTGAGACTGGGCTACAATTTTACACGCAGATTTAGCATAATTTCCTGATGAATGAGAAGATATGGGAAAATTATTTAGAAAACATGCACCTATCCTTGTTTATGTTGTTGCTGTTCTTAAAGCCTGAGAAAATGGCTGGTTTTAAGTGCTCTGTGAGGTTTGCTGAAGAGAGTAAATTTTTTTAAACATTATTGCATTATCACTTCCCAGTGAGCTCCCAATGGCACTCTTGCTTCTTTGCATCAGTTGCTTACACCTATTTGGCTTCTACTGTGATAGGGATAACTTGTGTGGAGCCTTCAGACAATGTCAAAGCAGATTTCTGTAACTAAATATGTACTGAGATGATGGCTTCTACTCTGCTGTAGGCAGGAGGAAGTTGAGCAGACAGAGGTCTTGCTCACAAATCTTTTGAGGCTTTTTATTTGTGTTTAGAGAAACATTGAGTCCCGTCCCTCAGCAGACAGCAATGCTGAGTCACACACTGTGTTATTGCTGCATAACAGCCTGGTGCTTGACTAAAGAAATGGCCAGTCTTTCCTCCTTATTTCTTTTGTTGGGTATCAATGGCAAAACAAATCTTGTTTTCCATGCAAGAACAGGATCTTCTTTTTTTCTGCATCTTCCTGTATCTGCTACTTTTTATCTCTTTTCCCCAAACAGTAGGGAAGTGTTAGTTTTGCACAATTTCTTCCCCAAAACAGCCTTCAGTAATGTGGGCAGATCAGGACATATCAAGGCTTAGTCTTATGTGTGGGTTTTAAATCAGCTGAAGTTGTGGACTCATATATTCTATTATTTTTCACCCTAAATGAGATGGTGCCACAGAATCATAAACTGCTATAAGAACTTGGAATTAATAAATTGATACTGGATTTTATATCAAGCTAAAGTTCTGATAAACATATGTAGGCTTTGATTTAGGGATAGATTTTGCTATTAAATGTCACACTTTAACAGAAATTACATATGAAAATCCAGCTTTCAAATTTTCTTCTCTGTAACCCATTTTTGAAACAAGCCTTAACTCTTTCTTAACTTTTGAAGAATAAACAAGGACTAACATTTTTCTTCAGCCTCACAAAACAGTACGAATTGATTCTCAGTTTTTAAGGTGTTCTGCTGAAATAGCAGTTGAAGTTGTGTTGCATTTTTCCCAGCTTGCAGAGTAAAATCTGTCCCCAGGAATTTAGAACCTACCTATTTCCTCAAAACTGCTAAAACTACCCGTGTGGTATTTTTGTGTGGTTTTTTATTTTCTTTTCCTTTTTTCTCTTTTTTTTGGATGTGGGGAGAGAGTGAGGTAGAGGCAGGTTCTTGGTGGGTTTTTTTGTTGATTTTGGGGTTTCCTTTGTATTTTTTTTAGAGGCCAGGGAAGGAGATAGGAGAAGAAAAGAATGGATTGATCTAGAGTGTCCCATGGAAACTATGCACTGACCAAACCTGTTTAGCCTTCATTTAAAGAGTTTCAATGGATGGCAATCCTCCCCTTAATCAACAATAATACATTCCCTTAGGTGTCTGCCAACCCCTCATCTTGGCCAGTGCATTTTATTTGGAGCTTGAAATAGGAATCTATCTTTCAAAATGCCTGCTATAACAGCCTTCTCCCCTCCTGCTTTTGCTGAGCTTGGTTAGTCACTGTCTAACCTCTCTCCAACCTGAGTGACTAGGGAAATTTGTTAACCCTTTAGCTTAACCCTCAGGGTGGCTTCCTGCTCAGCACGTACTGAGTTAGACTGTACTCTCCCAAATAACTGATGGATAAATCTCTGGAAAACTTCACAAGAAGCAGTTGTCACCCACTTGGAACAGAAGTTAATTTTAGCCCTTTTCTTAATCTGACTGCCCAAATTATTTTGATGGAAATGAAATAACAAGCTTACCATGTGGTGTTGCTCCACAAGAAATGCATTTTGTAAATTTATATTGCTGCCCATATTTTCTGTCCCTAATTTACCCTCCATATTATGCAGATTTAGTACTTTAGAAATGCCAAGGATGGTCCAGAAAGCTAGGGAAGAATTTTTTTTTCCTTGACCAAAACCAAGGAATCTAAATTTGAATGCTATGTTAATCTTAGACATTAGGCAGCATTTAGAGCAGAAGCCTGAATATATTTACCACCAGTATATGACAAATTTATTTTGACACCTTTTGCAAATATACTCTAAAATAATTTAGTTTTGTTAATTTTTCTAAGAAGATAGTTAGTAAAGGATATTCTGGAATTTCTGCTGCAAGTTTTACTACTTGCTTAGAGACAGTCAACCCCATCCAGAGAAGAAGTCACTGGGATATAAAGATGTATTAGTCTGCCATGATGCCTGAAAATTTAGTCACACAAATTGCACTAATGAATGAGGACTGCTGCTACTAAATGTAGGTGGGAATGGAATAAATTTTACCTCCATGTTTTTGATATACCACCAAAACCCATCTTTTTCCAAATAAGAGATTTTCTTTCATTTTAGTCCACAATGAAGGTATAGAAAATTATTTGTCCAGCAACTGAATTATTC
>VYXF01001063.1:157309-211794 GCA_013397295.1 Polioptila caerulea
ATTCCCAGAAATTTTTGTAAAAAAAAAAAAAAAAAAAAAAAAAAAAAAAAAAAAAGCTAAACTACATATATGTTTAACAGCCTAATTTCTTATAATTTTCTGATAAATAGCAGATTTTTTGCTGGTACAAAAATTCCTTTCTCTTTAAAATTTCTGACATATTTTGTTGCCAAGACCTTGGTAGCTGGGATTTGGCAAATGATTTCTGTCCTGATGTTCTTTCCCTTGGAAGATTAAAAAATCCTTAGCTGATCACAAAGCTAATAGTGTTGTGAGGTCTCTGTAGCATTTAAGATGATCAGGCACTGCTGTTTTTTAACAAGACTTCCTGACTTTGATTAACAAAGCCTAACAAGAAAAATCAATACATTAAGGACTAAACGTACAATCATTTTGGTGTCGTGCAGCACTAGGAAAACTTCAGGCAAACAAGCATGCGTGGTATTCAAATTTCCATTAGTCACTTAGAGTGGAAAATATGACGTGATTGTCAATTAGTGGGACGGGATATTCAGCTTATTTAATCAAGAAACCACAGTGCAGTGTGAGGCTCCTTTGTTAAAACAAATATCTCATTACAAAAGTACTTTGACATTTCTTGTGTTTATTTAAGATCAGTCATCATGCAGGTACATAAAAGCTACAAAACTGAAATCATGCAGACTTTACCAAAAGTAGGTCCTACCCTTCCTTTTCAAGTTTCATAACTTTCCGTGAGTTTATACAGTACTAAAGGTTAATGATGAGCTAATATCTATTTAAGACATCAATTTAAAAAGTACAGAAGGCACTGAGCATCTCCCTTCAAGCTTTCTTTCTTTATTGTGCTCAGATTAGTGGTTTGATCCTTCCCAAACTGTGAGTCAAAATAGCTGCTTCTGCCTTTCTGCACTGTGGTTATGCTGCCAGCATTCAGGAAACTTGTGTCAGCGTGTACCTTATGCAAGCAGGGCTCAAAGGCCAGTGTATTTTGAATTGCAACAAAGTTTTTGTTTGACCCTTTTTTTTTAGGGAGTTTCTTCAGAGTTTTGTGAGGTTATGTCCCCTGCTTTATGCCTAAAAATGGGTTGTATAGAAGTGCATGAGAGGAAGAAATTGTTGGCCAGAAAATGCGATTGTGGCTTTTTCTGTCCCTATGCTCTGCAGTAATGATGACTGATGGTGAATCAAGATTAAACAACCCTAGTTTGAAAGAGCTGTTAAGCCCTGATTCATCAGAACTCCAAGTTCTACTACTTATAACAACGTGCCACCACTTTTCTTGATTAGGGTTTTGTTACTTTGTTACCTCTATTGTTACTCTAAAGGCCCGATTCATGCTCCATGTAGGGTCAGGTTAGTACTATTCTTGAGAAAATGATGGGTAGAACTATTAAAATAGGTGCTTTGCCAGATGCACTATGTCCTCATTTGTGCTCTTTCCTTGTTGGCTCTGCTGCTGGACAGAGAATTGCTCAGATAGGAGGACTATGTTTCACTAAGAGGCCAAATGTGTTTGGTTTGAGGTAAGGGATCAGGCTAAAGAACAACCTGACCTTGTGGAACTGTATCAAGAAGGGTGACTGAGGCTGTTGGAGTTTGCTGTGCTTGAGCCCACCCAATGGACCGGAGCCGATGCTTCACCAGGATGGAGGCACAGAAGTATTACTGGACACTGGCCATAAATGAGAGGCAAGAAAAGTCCGTGTACTCCAAGGAGGAATCTCCTCTAAGAGAAATGTGCTGGTGTTTTTCTGAGTGAAGTGGTCTCTCCTCTCCATCACCACTCAGAGGCGGGGAAGAGGAGACCTCTAATCAGCCAAGCTGCCACTGCAAACAGCCAGGCTGTTTGGTGTGGCTCACATCACCTCCTGGGCTGACAAACCTCTCCTTAAGTTCTTTATAAATCACATGGGCCCTGTTCCTGCCATAAGCAGACAGGAGTTTGATTTTGGAGTAGTTAACTTGGCAGACACCCATTCTCAAGGAATAATGCAAAACTAACCACTTTTGGGGCATGGGTGGCTTGATTTTATCAGAGGTGTTGAATGTAACTGAAGAAGAAATTATGAGCTTCTCTCACAAAAAAAGATATCAAATTGTCCAAATTTCTGCTAACCTGTTCTGCCTTCATTTGGATTTGAAAAAGAACATCTGGAATCCTGGAAAGGATCTCCTGAGGTTGTGAGATCCTGAGCAAGTCAGCAATATGCCTGGTTGGGTAAGCTCTAGGACTCCTAGCTGACACATATCTCTAAGCAAAACAGTGTCCCTCTCTTGGAGGTGTGAGGGCAAGAATAGGTAATTATGTCATTTTTTTTCCACCATCAAATTCCTCCATTCAAAAGCAGATGATGATGATTGTCTAACATTTTACAAGGATCAAGGCTAAATGAAACTAATTTCCTCTTAATTCTGAAGTTTTCTCAAACATATTCAGGGAATAGATATTTTAACATAATTCATTTAATGCACCAAAAGGAGACAATGCTATTGACATTTCTGGTAAAAAAACAACTGGATGAAAATGTTTTTATTGTTTTGGTAGTTGGGGTTTTTTTTCTTGTTTTTTACCTTAGCCAATGACTCAACATAACTACAATAAAAAGATATTGGCCAAGGTCTTCATATTACATCTGAATACAGAACAGAGTTAATCACCCATCTTCGGCAGTAGGGTGTGCCAATTATCTGCCAAACACCTTGCAAAATTCAATGACTCCAAGTAATTTTGCTGACATCCTGAAAATAGGTGTTTATGCAACAGCCCTTCAAACATAAATAAAATCCAGATATATGATGAAATTACCTTCTGTGCCTCAGAGGTGGTGATTTTTCATTCTTTCACTTATTTTAAAGACCACATGGTAACCAGATCATTTAAGACAGAAGTAATTCTGAAGTAATTCTAAAATTGGTTTTTGTCCTCATACCAGCTTTTCCCTCGACTTCTATCAAGGTTTGCAAGACCTGTTACATCAGTTTGGAGATGCCCTGATCTGTCCTTCAAGAAGAACTCTGTAATATTTACTGCGCTGTGATGTGTGTGCCTCCTTCCTCTTTTATCTCCTCTTCCTCCTAGGATGCTCCTGCAAGTACCTGGCTTAATTTTACTGCAGTTGGATCAGTTTGGCCATTCAGCATCATTTGAGAACATTGGAATCCTGATTACTATGCATTGGTATTATATGAAGAGCTGCTTTCCTTCTCAGCCAAAACATTTTTGTCAGTCTTACAGAAATTCAGTTCCTTATTGTGTGGATGTGGAAAGTCTGAGTAGGCAGTGCTGGAAAACTCAAATGTGGTGTAAGAACAGTGCTGCAAAGCAGTTATTATAGTGGAGACGTAGTGAACAGAGGAAAAAATTACTTGAAGAATTGTAAATTTATTTCCTTTGGTTGTCCAGAATGTTCTGGAGGAACCCATTCTTCCCTTATTCAAAAGATTTTATGTTCACTTCTAACTGGTTCCAGTGACATTAATTTTGTATTAAAGGAATTTCTGAGGTCCATTAGTGAAGCTGGAAGTTGGTGTATTCCCATATGACATGAAAGTCCTGTGCTTTTCCACTGAATTCTTGATTAAATCTTTGCATACATTGCTTAAGGAGGAATTTTGGATGTGATGAGACCGGATAGAGGATGGGAGCAACTGTTATCTCTGGCCTTAAATGTTAACAGGGAGTACTGGCTACCAGAGACTTCTCTCCTGTAAGAAGTGATCATCTGTTTTTATTTCATTCCTATTCCTTCCCATGAGTAACACAACATGGAGTCTGAACAGCAATAAAACTTGCACAATTTCCTAATAAAACTTACTTCTTGGGGAAGTCCATGGAGTTTGTTTATTATCTTTTTTTTTTTTTTTTTTTCTCTCCCGGAGATTCTAAACAGAGCAGATTGTAGAATGGGGTGTGCTATTCTTATGATATTCATGAATTTTCAGATACTGTGTAGCCACAAGCCTTGTACTGATTTTTCGTGCCACTTGTTAGCCAGTTGATTGTGACTGCTCTTGCACAGCAAGCTCCAGCATGTGTGCAAGGCACTCAGCAGCAGCCAAGTGCTGGAGGAAAGAGTTCAGCCTGAAATGAGAATACTGGCCTTATTCAGTGTGAATCCAAGGGAAATAGAAGGACCATGACAGCATTCCTTGTGAACTGCAGGGGGAAGGTCTCGATATATCAATTATTTGCAGATGCTCTTGAAAACATAGGGAGGAGGAGCAAAATACTGGCAGGCTGGAATAAAAGTAATAATAGAAATTGAAATAAAATGACAATAAAAAGAAAAACCTGCTGTTTATTTTACTTGAGGGGGGGAGAAAAGGGTGAGATGGCAAATTGTCTCTCAGCTTACTAGAAAGTTCTGAAGAAACGCTTGGCAATTGCAGCAGAGTTTACAAGTATCTTGAAGAAAACAAAGAACTGAGAAATGGCCAACAAAGATATGTCAGGAAGAAATCATGTCTAAACAATTTAATTTCTGCCTTTGAAAAGGTGGTAGGCTTTCTCAAGAGGTAGAAACAGCAGATATCGTGTATTCTGACTTTAGCATAAAATTATTGTGTAGTTTCACCCAACACTTTCTGGTGAGGATGCATGTTGAGCTATATGTGCTGAAAGCTCAGTGTAATACTAGTTGGAAAACTATTCCCAGAATTCAGCACCTTAGTCAGGGAATATGGCTGTTCCAGAATTCAGCAGCTTAAAGTCAGGGAATATGACCTCTGCACTCAGCAACAGTTTGTGTTAATGATGGGATGATGAAATAAGAGCACAGTCATTAAATTCAGAGGTGACGTTAGGCTGAAAAAGAATAAGAATGTATAGACAGGCTTGACTTCTTAATTGGCCTTGACAAGCGAGTGAACAAAAGTCAACAAGGACAAGTGCAGAGCATTGCACCTCAGAGGGAAACATCTTTTCAAATGGAGAGCAGACTTCAAGAAGTATTCAGAGTATCGAATAATATAATTCTAAATGGCAGAATGAAAAACAACTAAGTCAGCAATATTTTGGTAAAGGGAGACCTAGGAATGATTGTGGTCCGTAGGTTGTATGAGGTACTAGTGCTGTTAATGTGAGAAAGTAAGCATTTCTATAGGATTGAAATTAGAAGATGAGCTGTATGAATAAAGTGAAATAACCTTTCTTCATCATTCAGTACTACATAGTTGACACGGCAGTGCTGTATTTTAGACAATTTTAATGAAATAAATGGTCAAAGATACAGGATAAAAGGTTTCCAAGGCAAAGATAAAAATTGTTTAGAGGTTTGTCTAACGGGGGAAAATAAGCCTTTTAATGCACAAAAAAAGTTGTAGAAGCTAGTCAGTCTATTCTCCCATACAAACAAGAAATGCATCAGAAATCATTGAGTTTATCTTGCAGAAAGGGATCTTTTAATTATTAGCTAAAGTTTTTCCTAAGGGACAAGGACGTACTGTGTAGAAAAGCTGTAGAGAACTGGCATCATGTTGTAATTGTGAAGAACACGTTAGGCAAATGTTCTTCAGGAAGGACAGATGTGATAGAAGCTGCTTTTGTCTGAAGGATGGAAAATGGCCCTCAACAGGTTTCCTCTCATCTTCTACTCTGTGATATTGACAGTCACCAGGAAGACTTTAACCAGATGTCCAAACTAACTTGCAAACCTCAGTGCAACTCAAAGCAGACTAGGGGTGGAGCAGCTGGGAGATACCTGTTAAATGGGCCTAGATTTTAGGTTAAAATGTCCTATTTATAACCTTTTCTGTTCTGCTCACATGGAAAATAGGCATTTTGTCTCTTGTGACTTTCAGGCTGACCACAGGGACCCAAGCAGAGGTGTGTAGCTGGGAGTCAAACTCAGCTGGACACTTTGAATTAAAGAGCACAGCAGATAGAAATACAGCGATCCTGGATGCTAAAGTCCACACAACTGTTTTACCAAGCATTGACAGATTGGCAAAGGCAGCCCTTTTGTGTAATGATTGTCCCTCTTAAAAATAACATGCTTTCATGTAGCAGTAACTGAAAAACAAATAGTCTTTAATCTATCACAGAATTGTTTACTTTAGATCAGTCATCCATATGCAGATGATTCAACTCTTGATTCAACTGCTTCAGTATCTTAGTGGCAAGGCTTTTTTCAATTTTCAAATTGCATCTCTTTGTCTTTCACAGCGTAAACAATGGGAATGGAAAATTGTTCAAGCTGTAATTATGAACATCATTATTTTCTCTGCTTTATTCATCTCCCTAATAATTCTGAGTGTTTGCTGTGTCTGAAATGAATAGATAAATGTGGACTATTTTCACTGGAAAGAAATAGGAATTTATTCTTTATGTCAGCATATATTTTTCTAAAGGTAATCCTTTCACTGCAGGCTAATATGAAGCTGATAAAACTTTTCTTCATGTAGAGAGATGTATATATGAAGGCAAAAATACTACAGAAATAATAAAAAAAAAAAATCTACCATAGAGAATGCAAGAAATATCAGTGCAAAAGCTGACACTTCAAGGATGCTGCTTCCCTTCAGCATTATCCTCACTGCACAAAAAAAGCCATGGGAATTTGACATTCATGCTTCTTTTTGGCAGAAGAAATGGTCTGCAGTTGTTTTCCTAAAGAATTAAGGGTCATGGCTGAGAATGACTGTTATTTTCTGCACTTAATGCAAAAATCTTGGCAAATAAAAAACCACCCATAGAAAATCCAGGTAAAAGAAAGACCAAACAGTCCTTCATGTGTCTTTGTGCTTAGAACAACAAGAACTAAAACCCACTTATGTGAGTTGACCTAAACTACCAAAAATCTAAACAATTCAAGAAAACCACTAGTAAAGGTGCATCTTATGAGGCTGATTTCCAGTTACATATATATCTGCACAAAAGCCTGCCTTCAATAAGATACTAACTTTTATCTTCATAAAATACGGACTACTTTGAAATATTTATTTTCCTGTGTGGCACTTTTGTTTAAGAGTTGAACGTGTGTCTTTCAGGTTTTAATGCCATGGTATCAAGACAGTTGACAAATTTCATTGGTTTTATGAGCATTTTGTTATTACATTCTAATGCTGCATTATGAATATATTTTCTTGTAATTACAACATGTAAAATATAATTGAGATTGTTAGAAAAAAGCTTAAATTTGCTTCAAAATTCTCCTCCAAATCTCCATCACTCTATTAAGCGACCACTTGAAATTGATGTACTCTATTCTGAGAGAAAAGCAAAACCCATTTAATTTGCTGAATTGTATAATTTAGAAATGTCAGAATTTCTATTTTTGTTCTGCTTTCCTTCATCAAGAAATGCTGAAAATATATGTGAAGTTTTGTAGTTTTACAACTAAAAATCTGAAAGTACACTGGCACCTATTCCCTGACCTGTGTGATATTGGGAAGTACTATGATGAAGTTATTTTCCTCAGTCCTACACTCCAGTCTGAATCAGTAACATCATTGTATTAAAAAAATATTACTTTAAGAACTGAGATTGTATGTACAAAATCACTGTGATTTGGAAAAAGTGTAGTATATTATCTTTGCTTTCTATTGTGCCTCCAGCTCAGCTTTTAAATCCAGTGGCATTTGAGTTTTATGGGTAATTATACATTTTGTGAGCAAATGTTCTGTTACCAGCTTAAAATTTGCTTTTCATTAGTGGATATGCATGATTTTTTGCTCCTTCTCTTTGAAGATTCCCAGACCTGCGGACATCCTTTTCCTCCCCCCATCCCACTGTCTACAGCACAGTCCCAAATAAATGTGTCAGTGAGTTGTATCAGAAAAGAGGAACGGTCCACCCCAGCTGCAAGGAGAGCTGCTGTTTCTGTGTACTCTCTAGAAAAGATTAGTTCAGTGCTGTGAAATCAAAACGTGTTGAGAGACTGTTCCCAGACAAACAGCTGCTCTGTTAGATTTTCATCATCGAGGGATTGATGAGATTTACTCTGGGCTGCTTTTTCCATTGTGCCCTGGAGATAAGAATTCTTGTCTTTCTGCTAGTTATATTTTAACCTACCTGTTGGTTTCCTTATTTGAGAGGCTAAACACAGCAGACTTTGTGGGAAAAACTAAATACACTTGCAGTGCTACTGCTTCTAGGACATCTTTTTTGTTGAACACCCTGTCCACTTATAACTATAATAATTTAATGCATGTAGTTGTCTTATATAAGGTAGAGAACAATTAACAGGTGTTTTGGGTGGACTCTTTCTGGATTCATATATGCACAGCGGCCCTTAGCACTTAGTGAACCAGAGCCAGAATCCTGCATTAGCTGGTGTTGAAAAACTACTTTTAGACCTTTGGCTATTTAGGTAGCTGGAGTTTTTCCCTCTTTTAGCTAATGTACTCTATATTGTATAACTCAGCTAAAGATAGGCTTGGTACAAGGGAGAAGGAGTGCAGGGGACCCCACGGACCACTCTGGGAGAGTCAAAACACTGCTCCAGGTTAAAGACTTTATTGGGCATCCAAACAAAGGATTACAGTATCTATGTAGGTGGAGGGTCCATCAAGCAGCATTGAAAGAGCTTGAACACTCAATCATGTTCCTGGGTAAATTTAGATTAGATAAATGGAAGAAGTTGTTCTACAGTGAGGGTGGTGGGGCATGTGAAGAGGTGGCCCTGGGAAGTGGTAGATGCCCCATCTCTGGAAACATTCAAGGTCGGGTTGGATGGGTCCCTGAACAGACTGATCTACTTGATGTCCCTGCTCATTGCAGGGAGGGTGGAACAGATGGCCTTTCAACCCAAACTATTCTATGATTCCGTGATATGCCATGAACACCTTCAGTTCTCTCACTTGCATAGCCTTCAACTTCCACAGTAGCCCTTCACATGTCTTAATTCCTAACCTCACTAAATTCTGTTGTAAATTCTTCTTCACAAATAAAAAAATGTTTGAGCAGAATAGAACACTGGGTCATAAATGTTCCTTCAGAAACCTGAAATAGTTTAGTAATCTAAGTGGCATGGTTAGCTTTCCTCTTGAAAACTTAAATTATTCACTTGACATAAAGGAAAGTACTCTGATTTAATGATACATGATGTATTATCTTTGATATTATACTTCCTTTAGCAGTTTATATCCAAATCAGCAACTTTTTGGCATGATATTTGAGTTTTGTGAATGTGTGGAGACAAAGCTCACATTTCTTTGAGTTTCTTTGAGTTTGTTAATAAAAGTGGTAATTAAAGTTGTACATTATATTTACCTATCCTCTTCCCTAAAAATCACTTAGACAAGATTTTCTAAATCAACATTCAGAGGCCTTAACAGTCTACAGAGACATGGATAGAAATTTAAAAATTCTAATCGGCATAACATTTTTTTTAACAATCTGAGAGGCAGTTTTAATAAGATGCATTCTTAATGGAGTTTTCTCTATGTTCCAGGCAAAAAGATCTCATAATATTCTCATTAGACCATATACATCTTCAGCTTCAATGTAAAAAACAAAACTAAAAAAAAAAATGTAAAAACCAATGTAAAAACCTAAAATAAATAAGTTGTCTCTTGTGAAACAAAGACAAAACTGTCATGGTGCTGAGCTGTAGGGCCTGTTTTCACTTAAAATGAAGCAAAATAAGGTTTTTGAAACCAAAACTTGCCTATAGAATTAATGACAAATATTCTCACTGGAAAAGGTAGAAGGGTTTCAAAACAGACCTTCACACGCTCTTAAACCTTTAATTACAATATTGATGTGCTAAGTCATGGAGTGCTGGACATAAATCTAGAAATGACCATGTTAATAATGGTAAGTTTAATAAGTGCTGAGTAAATGTGCAAATATGGTTCACCAATCAGTCCATATGTCAATTACAACTATGCATCAGGTGCATGAAACATGAAATGCTGATAAGGAAACCATTCCTCTGATATATAAACTTAGTATAAAATAAGATTTTGACAGAAAATACAAGAGCCATGGGAACCCTGGATTCAAAAGCTAATAACTTTTAAAATGTGAATGCAGAAGAGAATACATAAGTCTATTATTTCTCTCCTTTTATTAATATCCTTCCTTCTAAGGAGCATATTCTGCTACTTGGAGAAAAGTGCGGAATGTTTCTTAAAATTCTATGACCTTTAGACAACAAAAGCACCTTACCTGGCAAACTGAGTTCTGAATGGGCAGAAATGTCACAGCTGATTTTGTGCTTTTGGATGTGGAATGTAGATCACGGTCTTGGTAATTCAGTTTTATTTTTCTGTACTTTTAACTTTTATAAATCTTGGCAAGGAAGTGTAAAGGAGCAATACTGCATGCTATAGAAGGGTATGACTTGAAGAAATGCATGCCATGAGACAACCATCTTGCAAGACTATTTGTTACACCAGTAGTGTCAAAATATTATTACTGTACGAAAAACTTCTGAATAAGAAAGTCTAAGATAAAATATCCAATTTAAAGAGCAGAAATTAAATTGAAAATTATGTAGATTCATGACACATTGTGAATGGGTATGTTTCTTAGCTGAAACCATGAAAATCCAAAACCTTGTTGTAAATGTTGCAAATCCTCAGTTTCTTATCTTAAAAGAAAATTTACAGCTGCTTGGGTGAAAATATTTTAATTTAAAATTATTGGAAAACAACAACAAAGTTGAAACTTTAACACAAAATTTCGAAATTTTGAGTGAGTACTGAGATGCATGGACTCTATCAGCAGAGCAGAGATGATTTTCATTATTTTTTTTGTCCTTTTATTTTCCTTTTAAATGCTTCAGTGCAGCTCACAGTGATAAGCACCTCTCTTCTGCAAAAGCATCCTGGATTACAGAGTGAAGACCCTTGGACTTCGCCCAGCAAGCAGAGAGAGACTCTTCCCTGTGCCACAGCTTTAGGATGGTAAATCTCCCTTGTACTGCCCCAGCTCCTGAGCAGTGTCACTCTGGGCTTCATGATGGGTGGAGTGGGGACAGCTAACAGCAGAGGCGGTATCCCTTGCTCTACTGCTTTTCCTTGGAGAAAATGTGGTTTGTGCATGCTGCAGGCCTGCCTCCTGCCCTCTCCTGTGCTGGTGCATGGCAGACAGGCTGTCACAACCATCCTGTAAGAAGCAAAGAGCGGGAGGACAAACTCCTTGTCAAAGCAACATGAGGCAAAACCAGGAGCCTTGTGCAACTGCTGCCTTGTTTCTACATTTTCCATCCATTACCAGACTAACCTGTAGCTTTTCTTTTTTTCTTTCCCTCTGTGTAGCTATTATATAAAAAGGGTCATGTGAGTACAAAAATCCCCAACAATAAAACATGCAGTTTCCCAGTATGTCATTTCCCAGTAGTGATGACTTCTGGCAGTGAGCTTCATAGGTCCTAATCTAAAACAAAGGCAGCACAGGAAGAGAAAATGACTCAGTCTCTCAGTCTCAGAAAGTAAACATTATCTAACCAATCTAATCTGGTCTTTATGAGTCTTGAATGAGGTGTTTTGCTAGACTTGGATTATTTTCACATGGGGATATGTAGTAGGCAGAATGGAAGTGCCTTCTGAAACTGATAAAGTGGGTTGCTAAATCCTCTTTAGCTGAAAGATTTCAGAAGTATTTTTGTTTCACCCAGCCAGCAACCAAGCCCCAGGCAGTCACTAGCTCACTTCTCCACAAGTGGAGTCACAGAGAGAATTGGAGGGATAAAAGCCAAAAAAACCCAGGGACTGAGATAAAAACACTTTAAAAGGGAAATCGAAAGCTGCGCACTCAAGTAAGGCAAAACAAGGATTTAATTCACCGCTTCCCATGTGCAGAAAGGTGTTCAGCCATCTCCAGGGGAACAGGGCCTCGTCACATGAATAGACACTTGAGAAGACAAAGACCATCACTCAAAATGTCACCCTCTTCCTCCTTCCCTGACTTTATGTACTGAGCCTGATGCCACATGGCCTGGAATATCCCTTTGGTCAGTTGGGGTCACCTGTCCTGGTTGTGTCCTCTCCCACCCTCCCAAGCAGCCCCAGTTTCCTCCAGCGTGGCAGAAAAGGCCTTAGCTTTGTGGAAGCCCTGCTCACTAACCACAGAAACACCTCTGTTTTACCAGCTCTGTGTTCAGCACAAATCTAAAACACAGCCCATATGAGCCACTGTGAAGAAAATTAACTCTATCTCAGCAGAAACCAACATAGTCATGTATGTGCTTCCCTCAAGGAAATTACCATACTTCAATCCTTTGTTTTCTCCTAAACAGGTTTATGGGTGGTTTGGGAAAAAAAGATGAAAAAATTAAAAAATATTTTTATCAAGAAGGAAATATAGTGTGCTGTTTTCCCAATGTCTGAGTCAGTGCAAATCACCTGCTGGGGGAATCCCCATACACCTATAGAAGTCCTGTTTTTCCTGAGCCTACAAACGTCCCAACTGTCCAGCAGTTCTCCTGCCATATGGAAAAAGGTGTTGCCATTTCCACTGCTTTCATGGCCTCTTCTTAACTGAAATACCTGAAACTTCAGGTTTGCACAAGCACCTGTCCCTCAGGCATGGCCCTACGCTGGGAAGCAGGATGCTTCACTCATGCAGCTCTGTGGAGTGCATGCCTCATTGCTTTGCTGCGTAGGTGTGTTTTCCCCTTGCCTCCCACCTGAAAGCACATACCACCAAAAGTATTTCTCCCCAGTGGGTGAAACTCTCTCTTCCCTTCAACCATCTGGATTTCCATGAGGCTGAGAGAACTGAAGATGTATTCCAGTTTCTAACAGCTGCTTCATCTTGAGTCACAGTCTCTTCTCCCTGGTAGCAAGCAGTAGGATGAGAGAAAACAGCCTCAAGTTGCTCCAGGGTAGGTTTAGATTTAATATTAGAAAATATTTGTACACCAATAGGGTTGCCAAGTCCTGGAACAGACTGTGTAGTGAAGTAGTAGAGTCATCACTCCAGGTGGTATTTAAAAGATGTGTAGATGTGACAGTTAGGGACATGGTTTAGTGATTGACTTGACAGTGCTAGGTTGATGGTTGGACTCAATGATCTTAAAGGTCTTTCCCAACCTAAATGATTCAATGATGTTATGATCTGCTGCTGGGGATTGATGAGGAAAATTAAATGCTGGCTGCAGTCCTCTTTGAACACCCTTGGAAGCCCCTGGGAGATGATTCTTTGCCTACTCCACTCTTCTATCCCCTCCTCCTCCTTCACTAGTCCTTCAAATCATACCTCTTCCTGGCAAAGCAGGTGGAGTAAGAGCAGACAACTTTCCTTTCAGCACTGCAACAATGACCCCAAAAGAATGTACTCAAACCAGTATTGGGTTTATATTTTAATAACCCCCTGACATGACCTTTGTCTGAGTTGTCCTTCCAGTCATCCCAGGAATATATTGTCAGTCAGTGTTTTGTACAGCACATCTCCAAGCATTTTGGAAGACACTGCAGTGTAACCTCCATTTCAGAGATGGAAAAATCACCAAAAGAAAAATCAAGCAACTTTTAACAGTTAAAGTAGATGTGCAGAGCCAGGGGCTGTGGGCACCTTTATCTATGCCAGAAATTCAGACCAGTGTTCTTCAGACATCAACATTCCCAAAGTAGCACCGACAGATGTCGATTTTTAACCATTCTTAGGGTTGTATCTTCCCAGATTAATAAACTGAACTACTAACTAAGATCTTGTTAAATTCTGTGCAAGTTATTTAGAAGACTTAAAGTAACTTGTGTGGCCAGTGTTCCCTTATTATGTTCAGGGAGACACAAGAGGTATTTCAGAAAAGAGAACAGCAGAAATATTATCTACTTAGATAGTAATCTGAAGTGAATAAATGCAACTCAGTTATCGACTGAAAATGTCCTTTGTTGCTTTATTCTGCCACTTAGTGCCAACAGCCTGTGCCAAGAGCAGACTTGATTTGCGTCACCACCATGGTGATTTTGTCTCTATGCTAATTTTGCGACGTATGGCAATGATAACCTTGTAACTCTTGGACTTACAGGGAGACGTGGATGAAGTAAACTTCAACTGAGATTTTTATGGTTTTTCTTTCCTGCAACATAGATTTATGGAAATGCTGTGAGTCAGGGGGCTCCTTGCCTGTAATCTTTTGACTGGTGTAAATGTGCATTTATTGCAACTATTTTAATTAGTTTTCAGAGGGAATAACAACAACAATAGTAATACAATAGCAGCAAAAATAAATAATACTCATAAAAACACAGATCGTACAGTGGTTTGGGTTGGAAGAGAACTTTTCTCTCTGTAATGGACTGGGACACCTTTCACCAGACAAGGTTATTCACAACTCCATCCTACCTGGCCTTGATTCTTCCAGGCATGGGGCATTCAAAACTTCTCTGGGCAACATGTGCCGGGGACTCATCACTTTCACAGGGAAGTATTTCTTCTAAATATTTAATCTAATCCCCTTCTTTTTTAGTTCAAAAAACTAAACAGTTTGTCCTGTTCCTTCATGCTCTTGTCAGAAGACCCAGCCCAGCTCTCCTGGAGCCTCTTTAGGCTAAGGGGGTCTAAGGTCTCACCTTCTCTGAGACAGTAGGTCTAAAGTCTCATCAGAGCCTTCCTTTTCCTGGCTGGACAGCTCCAGCTTTCTCAGCCTATTTTCACAGCAAATTTGCTTCAGCCCTCTAATCATCATCATGGCCTCCTCCAGACTCCCTCTGCTTGTTTTGGGGAAAGTTGTGGTGGGAAAATCCAATGATAATAATAAACCAACAATAATAATAAGAAGAAAATATTCAAATGGAGCAACAAAATAGTAAAATATTGAAGTATTAAAACCATGAAAGAAAAAATAGTACAACAACATGTAATAAAATAGGAAATAATGTAACAAAATTATAAACTGTGTTACTTGTGTGGAAATGGGTCTGTCTATGGCTGCCTGGGGTCCCAGTGGTGGGAAGATGCTCTAGTGCCCTGCCGCTGGAGCACTGATTTTTTGGAGGCTGGAGGGGTGGAGGATATTTGCAGGCAATGTTTTTCCTCTGCTCCCAACACTGCATCAAAAGCAAAGAAACAGGTGAAAAATTGGAAAAAACAAAAAACTCACCCAAAAAAACAAAACCAAAACAAAAAACCCAAACCAAACAAGCAAAAAACATTAAATGGAAACAAAACAAACATCCTAACCCCTTTCCCCAGATACATTAAAAAAAAAAAAATAGTGTCACTAATAATTTTTATTTCAAAGAAAGACCTGTTGAAGTCTTACCTTTTCATTTGTGTGGGTTACAGAAACCATTAATGCAATTCCTGTTCTTTGACCCCCTTTTACACAAGCCTCTAAATTATATACAGGACTTCTGATTACGGGTGAAGCATACCCTGACAGGTAAAACATCCTTGTTTGCAATATTAGCTAAATAACTCAAAGCCCTTGGATAAATTTGCAAAATTTCCTGGCTTTGCCATCAGTTTTGTGTATAATTGTGTTTTCAGGTCACAATTCCCCTTCTCATTTTAAAACCAGCTGCAGCTCATTATCACTGAATTGGCACTATCAGAGGTTTGGACTTGACTGATGTTGTTGGGGGAAACGCACTTGTGTGTCTGGAGGTGAGAACGTTTACCCAAATTCAATTCCTACGGAGTGTAACTGCTGAGTCCTAGAACACTGTGAACTTCAGCTCGATGAATTGCAGGAAATCTTGGAAAAAAGCTTGTTAATGGGTGAATGTCTAACCTTTAATGAGTAAGGCCTTTAGCTTATCTCTAATTCTCCTTATATCTTGCATCACCAAGAGGGGTGTATTTCAACCTGTATGATTGCCTTTCCTGTTAATATATATGACAAGATGTGAAATGAAATGGGACCTGCCTACTTTATAATTTTTATCTAAATAGTCTGAGGTGGGGTTGTTTTTTAAGGGAAAGAGTTTCTAAACTTAAAACATAGTTTTAAACTCTTAAATTTTGAGGTGTTTGTACTGAAACAACGAGTTACAAAAGCAGAGGTCAATACCAGAAATGAAGTTCCTTTAAAATAAAAAAATGCCCACCTTTTTTCTTTAGGGGTGTTTTGCGGCTGTTAAGGCAATGACAGGGAAAGTTTCACTTTGTATTTACATTGTACGGCATTTGTTCAGCTGAAAAAATGTTAATTGTTTTAGACTGATGGTGGAAAAGATAAGAAATTTAAAGTCAGGGTGCCTGATTTCTCTCCAGCATTTTAGAAAGTAGTTCGGTTTTAATATTTTTTGAAGTCAAAATGACCATTTGACCATTTTGAATTTTTGTATTAAAATCCGTTTTTTAAAAAAAGTGCGGCAGATACGTTTCATTAAACCCACACTTCATTGAGTTTTTTCCATAGATGTGTGTTAACATGCCTCTGCAACGAATCAGACATTCTTTGATATTGAAAGTCAGTGATTTCCAGCTAGCTCTTTTAATTTGTTTGGCTTTTTTTTTCCTCAGCCCAGGTTTTCTCTTATCTCCAACCAGGAATGAAACCTCCCTTAATGGTGTGATTATTTTTATAGGGCAAGATGACCCCACATGTCTCTGCACTTCCAGCTGTAACCAGTCTCCACAGACTTCACTATTCAAATGCATCTTTGGAGACTGTGGGTCTCACACTGGATCTGAACACATGAGAGGTGAATCAAGAGTTTCTCAGCTAAAATGCTGGAGAAATTACCATATAGGTTTGACACAAGATTGGTTTTAAGGGGAGAAGAGGAAGGGAAAGAGAGACTATTTGAAAGGCCATCAAGGAGAATGATAGAAGCCTGTCTTATCTGATTATGGCTGGGAGAGAAGGCTGCAGGTAGAAGTGGAGTAGAGTGACAGTAGACAGTCCTACAAGCCTAAACCAAGGGGCAAAAGGGCTTTATGGCTTACATTAAGTTGCTATAAACTCAGCTAAGAATGAGTTTCCTACACAAGCAATGTGAGGGAGCTCTTGGTTTATTTTGTTTTATTCTTTCAGTTTCTTAGCATATTAAAAGCTGATCCAAAGTCAGAATAGGGGAGGTACTGAGAAAAGGTCATCTCAAGGTGGAACCACATGGACATTGTCAGCTCTGGCTTGCAGCTGCAGAATATTTGTGCAGCACCTACACCAATGGGCACAGTTCATCTGGAGGAGTAGATAGACTGAGTCCTGGCTCCCTTTCTTTCCCTTTGATTCAGCAGCTGGAAACGAGAGAGCATGGCACACTTGTGACCTGGTTTTTGCACTGTCCTTCAGGAACTTGACAGCAGTCCAAAAAGCATTCCTCAGATCACAGGCTGTTGACAAAGTACCTCAATCTGAACTGTGAACAGGCTGGCTTCTTTCTATATTTACTGCTGCTGGCAGCCACCAGGAACAGTGCTGTGCTTGAAGCATTTCTAGCATGCTCGAAACCAGCTCATAAGCTCGAGAAAATTAATGTTACACAAGAAATTGGATCTGATATAACTGGGCTTAGGGTATCATCAGGTGATGACCCTTGCATTGACCCACTGAATATTAGACATGATGTTGTGGTTCTTGATTTTCAAAACTAATCTTTTGTGCTGGTTCTTTGGTTTTTTTGCTCGTTTAACTCCCTGAGCTGCCTTACTGTAAGGCCAGCTGAGTACCAGCAGGAGGGAAAACAGCAAGTCAGATGCTTTAATGCAAAAGAGTGTGAGGCTCATCACTGTCTTACTATGCCTCTAGAAATAACAAGGGCCACAAAAAGTGCAAGTAAGGGAAACCTGGTACATAGAGAGTAAGAGAAATATATATTTAAATGTCTTTTAGCAGAGCACTGAATATCCCTTTTATGAAGACAGAAAGGATATAATTCTATTGAAATTTTTTATTCTTTAGAAAGGAAATTAAGATTTCAGACCTCTGAAAGGAGGAAGAAAAAAAAGAGTGGTCAATTGCTGATTCTTTTTTTATTTTTTGCTCCCTTCTTTTAATAATTCCAATAGGGTTACTGTTATGCTTACCAAACAAGCTAAAATCCTGGAAGCATTGGAAAATGTGGTCAAATTCAAATCAAATTCAAATGTGTAAGTTTGCATCTGTAAACCAGGCATACAGATGTACATTCATTGCAAATTTACAAATGTGCAAATTTTTTATCATATCTTCATTGGTGAACTTCATGCATAGAAGATAGATGGTGGTTTATCTTCTGTTCTGACTTCCCTTCAGCTGGGTGAAAAAAAAATCTCTGACTCATGCTGAAATGCATTTTGTATATGTTGTGATGGTTTTAACTTCCAGCTTCAATTTACAAGATATCCAGGCAAAAAACAAAGGAAGGAAGAACAATTGACTTCAAAACTTCATTCAAGTGAATGAAGTAATGTGTTATGAACCCCTGGAAGGGAGAGGGGGACAAGTCTTAATAAAGTTTTCCAGTGTGTATCAAGTAGAAAGTAGAGGTCAGAAAAGAAACATTCAAACTAAGATTTTTGCAAGTGATTCAACTGATTTTTTCCCCTTTTCTCTAGTAAGCTAACTTTATTACTGTGGCAATGCTGAGACCTCAGTCTGAAATACCAATAATCCCAATAATTTCAAACCAATAATTTTGAAGTTACTTCAAAACCCTTGAGGGTTTACCTTTCAGTTTCTCTGTCTTGAATACAAAAAGTTAATTTTGATATTTCTTAAGATACGTATTAAATTTGAAGTCTGTGGTGCTACTCTTGAATTTAAAGGCAGCAATTCTGCTGGTGCATATTTGCTGACATGGAAAGTCAGTGATCAGAGAAAGTAAACCATCCTATCACAGAGTAAATGAACTAAGAATATTGGAGGTGCTTCTCTGCACTTCTGTGATTACATGTCTATATTATATGAGACACATCACCCACTTCCACTATAATATCTTAAGAATACTGCAAAAAACACAGTCTCTGAACAAGCAGGAGATCTTTGCAGAAATGGGACCTTGTGCAAATCCCCCCAGAGGAGAAGTTTTGCACTGTGCTGGTGGAACAGCAGTCTGAGATCAGCAGTAGCTTTCATAAGGCAAAACTCATAAACAAGCTGGTGAGTCAAACTCATTTCCTTGACTAACAGGAATAGGATTTCATAAACACAGCAATCACTTAGTGCTCTCCAAACCAACTGTGAACTGTGTTTGCCAGTTTATGCAGCACAGAAACAGAGAGGGACACAGCTGTTTCCAGCAGCTCTTTTGGAAACACTGCTAAGAGGCTCTTTCAGAAAATATAAGAGTGGTTAGACTTTGGGTAACAGGGGAGACATTTTATTAAGACTCATTAATAATACTGCCTTATTTCTGACTTACTCTTTGATGAACTGGTACATTTTTTCATGTTTACTCTTTGTGTTATGTCATGGTGGCTTAATGTCCTTCTTAATGTATTTACTTGTGTTTAAAAAGGCAGTGTGCAAGATCAACCTAATAAAATTCACTGTCTTTCTAGTGAGGCAAGGTCCTTCAAATCTTTTTTATTTAAGTGGAAATTCAGATAGATCAGATTTGTAAGGGAGGTAAAAACCTCACTAATGCAAATACTGCACCGTATAAATTCAGAACTCTGTTTTAAGTATTTATTATATCTTATCAGGTTTTTCAAAATGTTGTAAACCAGATGATCAAATATAAAATGTATTCTATATTCAGTTACAACTTTAGTCCATAGGTTACATTTTAAATATTTTAATTCACAAAAAAGTTGACAATGTCTTTAGCCCATTTCATAAAGATTCTGCCCTTGGTCCTTAGTGCAACTGCAGACCAGCTGCACACCATTAATTCACTCCCATGGAAGTTTCATGTCTGCAGTCATTTTAGAGGCCTAGGTGACAGTCAGGAAATGCAAAGAATGCATTAAGGTCCAAAATCCCACCTGCAGTTGCCCACACTGGGGGATTAGTTTAACTTACACAGACCCTGCTAGAGTTCTCCAGGTGAGGAGTGGTCTACAAAAAAATTCCTGCATTGCTCTGCAGTTCTGTTCTTTGTGTTACATCATTCACTGTGTTGACACTGAAAAGATATTGAAACATCACAATATACTACTGATCCTAGGGTTTGGTAAATAAACCATAAACTATGAAGGAGAGAATGTGTTTGTCTCCTTATCTCCCTAATCTTATCTTGCTCTTGCTCGGAGATTTAGTCTTGCTGGAAGGCCAGGATCCCATGCAAGAGCTTTGTCTCTTGTTCCTTTGTTTCTTGTTTCCCTGTTTCTTGAAGACTCAGACTGGCATTTCCCCTTCCTCAAGGATCTGCTGTTGCCCTTGCCATCACCTAGCCCATGTAGGAAGAGAGAGGAGATGGGGACAGGTCCTGATACTGGTTCCTCCCTCTCTCCATCACTGGTGAAAAGCAATGGAGAGCTTCATCCTCTATTTCTGTGAGCTGGGGGCACAACCTGATGGAGCAGGTCTTGAATCATCACAGTAAAATGAGAGCTTTGCATCAACCGTAATAAATGCCTCTTACACTGCTCTACTGTCCCACTCTGCAGGCAGTGTTCATGTTGTCAAGATTTTGGAGCGTGCCCTAACCTTTAGATATTAGAGTGGTTGGTTGACACTAAGTTTTTTCAGTGAAAATAGACACCAACTCTCTCCACCATTGTCAGTGGGGAGTGGAAAGATTTCTTCCGCTAGATATTAAAATTTACCAAGATGTATAACAAATGGGAAAAACCCTAATTTTTTCTCAAAGTGCACCCTGTGAGTTTTTTTCAGAAACCTGTGCAGTATAACTGTGCATATATAACTGTGGTTATATGTGCATATAACCTGTGCATATATATATGGAGGGTTACTTGCTACTATTTCTATGGCCTAAACTCATCCTGCAGAATAAGGGCTTCTTCTTGCATTCCTCTCCTTTCTGCATACCAGCCTCCTTGAATGCCACTTGCTACTTATCCTGAATTCCAACAGCAAATCTTACATTTCTTCCAAAATTTTAATCCATGTTTTTTACTTGTTCAATGGTAAGTCTTTCTCTGTGTCTTTCCTTTCTACCATTCCAGGATTTGTATATATATTTCTCTGTTTTTGCTGTTTTCCTTTTTACCTTTATGCCTCCACTCCTTACCACGCTCACTTCTTTCTTTCTTTCTTTCTTTCTTTCTTTCTTTCTTTCTTTCTTTCTTTCTTTCTTTCTTTCTTTCTTTCTTTCTTTCTTTCTTTCTTTCTTTCTTTCTTTCTTTCTTTCTTTCTTTCTTTCTTTCTTTCTTTCTTTCTTTCTTTCTTTCTTTCTTTCTTTCTTTCTTTCTTTCTTTCTTTCTTTCTTTCTTTCTTTCTTTCTTTCTTTCTTTCTTTCTTTCTTTCTTTCTTTCTTTCTTTCTTTCTTTCTTTCTTTCTTTCTTTCTTTCTTTCTTTCTTTCTTTCTTTCTTTCTTTCTTTCTTTCTTTCTTTCTTTCTTTCTTNTTCCTTCCTTCCTTCCTTCCTTCCTTCCTTCCTTCCTTCCTGCCTGCCTGCCTGCCTGCCTGCCTGCCTGCCTGCCTTCCTGCCTCCCTGCCTTCCTACCTTGCTTTGCACCTTCCGCACCTTCTGCACCTTCCGCACCTTCCTTTTCTTTCTTTCTTTCTCCTTTCCCTCTCTCAGGATGTTAATGCTTCCAGAAGTGTATTAGACATTTGACAGAGCTGAAATGGAAAAATTTATTTGGAAAAAAGTCAAAGGCTGCTAAAGTTTGAAGTTTTGATGGTCACATTCCAAGTAAACTCTCCACCCTGCTGTGTTTCTGTTTTCCCCTGTGGTAGCAGTAGAGTTTTTCCTTCTATTTTCCTTGAAACTTCAGAACTGATTGAGTACATGTGACATTCGTAAGCTGTTGTGTAACAGTCAAAAGGAGCAATATCTTAAGGCTGAGAACAAGACCTTGCAAGCTCAGTCATCAACACCAGCTGACCTGGATAAGAAAACCTTCTCAGTTGGGAGAAGATCCTGAAGACATGAAAACATGTTCTTTAAGGGTCAGCTGGTGAAGTGGAACAGGACAAAGAGCCCATGAAGAGAACAAGCTGTCTGTAGACACAGTGCTTTGAACAAGCAAAAACTCCAAAAATTAAAAACTCTCAAACTCTGAAATGTTGGAAACAAAATGGTTTCTGACCAGTTCTTAGTTTGTTTTGGTTTTGTTTTTTCCCTCAGTCATGACTGTGTCTAAGTGAATGCTAACTGAGGAAGTGAAAGATAATTAAAAATTATTTTGTTGGCAAACTGCTATGAATTTTCCTGCAATAATTTGCTATAGTGCAGTTATTTCATCTGGAAAATTATAATGGCTGCAATTATTTTGGAAATATGTTTGGCAGAGAAACTTGGAATGGAAACACAATAAAGTTAATATTCTTTTTGAGATAAAGTGAATTAATTTGTACACTGAAGTTGTAGATATAGCCTATTGTACCTGGTATGTGCAACTCTGTGTTGTCATCCAGGATAAATTTAGGAAAACATTTAGGATCTTCTGTGGAAACAGAGAGCTAAACTAATGACCACCGCTGCTGAAAATAGACACACAGAAAGATAAAAGTTGAACCTTACAGCCCCATGAGATTTTCTTGACATCAGGTGGAAAATGCAAGGGCTGGAGTAATAATTGACAGGATTATGGGAGGCAGAAACATTACAAACTCCTGCTGACAAAGAATTGGCAAGTCATCTCAGAAACAACAGGAGAAACCCTGATTAAACATAAAGAAAAAACTCCAAATTCGTTGTAATTGAATTGCTGGCTAGCTGCATAGGATTAGGCAGAAATTAGTAACATATAGCATCTTAAAACTAATAAAGAGATGATTTCTATTTATTCCATGACTAAGAATTTGTAAATGTTGGGAGTGGACCAGAAAAACTTTGCTGCTAAAGAACACATCCGACAGTAAATATTGAACTCTATTTCAGGCAACCCAGTCCTCACATTTACATTAGGCTTTCCACATCTGTTTCACATCCAATTTATGTCAACAGTAATTGAAATCTGTTACCATCTGGGTTTTGGGTGGGCCGCAGTAAATGAGTTATCAAGAAAAAAGTAACTTCTAGCATGAATTAAACGTCATTCAAAGTCCTCTGGTACCTTCTGTGAGCTGAGTGAAAAAGCTGAAGAGCCTTGATGGAATTGGAAATTAGGGAACCAAATTTTACAGAAGGAAAAATGTTATCTTCAGTCTGGAGAATGATGGGTTAAAATATGAGGCCTTCTATACAGTGATATGTGCTTATTATACAGAAATTTTGAATAAGCACTCACATGTCCACAAGTCTTTTATTTTGCAAAATCTTTTTCATCTGTATCTAATGCAAAATGTACTTCAACCATAACATTTCTGAATTTATAAGAAAGAAATTACTAAACAAATGAAAGAGCTGGAACAGATGCTAACCTCCTCACTCTAGAGAGGTCAAATGTAAATTCACTGTAGGAGACCAAACTCAGTAATTGGACTGCCTAACAAATTAAATTCCCAGTGTGTGCTGTGATATGTACAAGTCCTTTGTTTTTACACAATAGCTTCTTTATCACTGAAATCTCCATATTATGAAACAAGAACATTTCTTGCAATGTTCATGGTTCCTACTGAGGAAATAAAACACCATAATATGAATCTTTGAGTAAAAATTCGATGTTACAGCCTTTGGCTTGAATGTTACATCAGTAGGTAAATCAGGTATAGACACATCAAGAGCTTGATTTCATAAACCAGTCTTGCTTTTGGAGAAGTTAATGGGACTGGCAATAAATAATAAGGGGTGGCTACAGACCAAAGGAGCAGTTTACAAAGGCTGTATAAACATGGGAAAAGTACCCATGTAATTCTACAATATTGACTGAGGGAGAACAGAATTTGCCTTGGGACCTGCAGAGGCCCCTTCCAAGCTATATTATTCATGTTTCTATGGCTATTTATATTTCATTACCAGAGACCTTCTCTTTTGAAGTACTTATTTTATTAGTGACTCCCTTTAAACTGAGTAATCTTATCTCGGTATCTTTTTAATTTTTTTTAAATTAAAGACCAAAGAATAATGAATGCAGTTGAAAAAAAAATGCCCCCCAACAGAATTCTCTTTGTTTTCTTGGTTGAACTGGTGGCTACATAGATAACTTATCTTAGGCTGAAAAATTTGCTAATGTCTTTATACCACTATGGGGAAAAAGTAACATTTTTGAGAGGTTGGACAGTCCATAGAGACCAATAATTACAGCAAGTCTTAGATGAAATAACTGGCAAAATACCTACATTTTAGGAAGGGCATCATTAAAACAGAACATTCAATGGCTATTCAAATGTTAATTAACCATCATAAATATTCATACATGCTTCATTCTTGAAGAACCATCCTCTTCTGGAAAGTACAGCTTTAGTAATGTTTTACATCACGGCTTCATGACATCATCACAAAATTTTGGCCTAGGAAGTGACCTGTGTGGCTATAACTTGTTTCATTTTGTGAGAGCTCAGGGTTTCTTATTTGGGTGTTCATAACCGTGGTAATTTCCCTTAGGAACCAGCAATGGAGCTGTGGGTAGGTATTGCAACCATGAGGTATGTCATCTCCTTGGAATTCTGCCATGCTCTTTCAGGGACAAGGAGAGAATTTTCCTTCAATTCTGGGTGCTCTGTATCAGTTACTACTTAGTCATAGATCCACTGCGCTCTCCAGGTATTTTGTCTTCCAAATGAGTTACAAAAGGATGACAAACAGGAGAAACCTACTGAGAAAATAGGATGAAAGTATGATTAAATTGATACTATGTAGTGTTTGGTGTCCAGCTTTAGATGAGTTGACGTTTCATCTTTATTTGTGTATGTGCACACATTGAGAGCTGGAGAAAGATGATAGTTGCTTCCTTGTTTGTAAGTGCCACCCTCTGCACTCTTTCCCCAGTGTCTTTGGGGTTTATTGCTCTCACCAGGACAACAGAGGAATGAGTTTAGAATCAGTGGGCTGTTACTATTCTGTGGGTTAGAAATTGCCGTACTGGTTGTTTGGGTATTCGAGTTAGTGTCTCTACCAATGAGAAACACAGGATGAAAGAAAATGGAGAGCAGCTGGCAGAGGCTCAACAGAATTCTCCACCCTTCACAGAATATTTCCTTAGGCCTTGTAACTAAGTTCTCAGTAGTGCTAGGTTCCCCTTAATGTGGATGTAGAGATATGTAGTATATATTTTTTTAAGTCAAAGCAAACATTGAAGAACAAATTGTGAAATCTCATTTGGCAGAGGGAGGTTGCATCACTGACTTTTCTCTCAGCCTCAGGAGAGGCTTCATAACATCTGAAGATATCATCATGAGTGTGAGAAAGCTGACATTTTAGAAAGTCTAAGAATGGAAAAAGTTATTAACCATTAAATATCAGGGATGTGAAGGGAGTGTACAAGTGATCATGAAGATAACAGGATGCTTAAGAAAGTAATGATCACTAACGACTTTAAATATGTATGTTTTGTAATGCTTCTTATGTCTTCAAAAAAGACACCCTCTTTATGTTCCCCATATGTTTCTGATGTTGGAGAGTCCCCAAGTACTCCCACGTTTCAAGACTTCTGGAGATTCCACTGGCTGGGGTCTTACCTGGTGTATTTGGAAAGATACACATACCCATGAAAAGGAAGATATATATAGATGGCTTAGTGTGTGAAATAGGGATAATTTTCTGAATATCAGAGGGGCATTTATCATAGTGTATTTCATGGGGCATTTTGTCATTCAGTGTGTGTAATACCAAGACACTCCATTGTAGGACTTCGTAATCAGCTTTATTCTGTCTCTTCAGAGACAGTAGTTTTGTGTCATAAGAGGTTACTGTAATACCACCAGCAATTCTTTTATTTAAATTCTTTATGAATATGTATGTTGAACAACAAAGATCTTGCTGAAAACTCTTTCTTATCATGAAGAAGTTCTTTGTTCTCTAGGCCTACATAACATTTGCCGCTGTTTCTGATATAAAACAGAATATTACATAAAACACACTTTCTAGCTTTTTTTAAAATACAGAGACGTATATATGTAAGTGTAGTATGTATTTCTTATTATATTTTTATGTGTGTATTATTTGTGTATATATATCTGCATAGATGTGTGCATCCAAAACTGTTTTAAAGAAGGTATTTGAATTTTCTTGATTGACAGTTTCATACTATGCCACACACACATAAAAGAAAGAGCTGTAATAATTTTATTATGAAGTCTATGCATCTAGAAAATTATCTGCTCATGTTGATATCATATAAAAATAAAGACAGTGTTGTTTATTTTGGCTGTGAAAATATTCTGTGAAAATATTCTGGACTACCAGAATATTTTTGCCAATGTTTTATCTTTTGTTGTCTTTACAAAACGAACACAGTTTGTCAATTAGCTTCAGAGCAGATCTGACTGAACCCAGGAACTGGCGGATCTTCTCATGAGACTGTGGTATGTTTTGAAAAGGTTGACTAACTGAGGTTATGTGCTGCAAAGTTTACACACTTAATTTTATCTGTAACAAGAATTCAAGGGCAAAAAAATCGATAAAGTTTTAATGTGACTGACTTAGAACTTACCACACTTTTATGTGGACATGCAGCTTTTCATGTGAATATTTTTTTTCTTGTTTTTTTCTTTCACCAGTAGAAATTGTTTGGGGGACAACGAAAGCAAAAGCTTTCCTTTTTTCCTGGGACTTCCACTCTTAAATCTGTAACAGAAAATAAGGAATTCCCACACACCTTAGACCTTCTACAAATGTGTTGTCATTTGAAAATCTTGGACACATCATTATTTTCTGGCTTTTAGAAATAATTTTTCATTAATGAAATGAAAGGATTTGATTGATCATGATAGCTCTTTCAAAATGCTGCACTTAAGTTGACAGTGCAAATGAAATTATGATGATTGGACTAAAGTTGTGTTATTTGTCTATTTCATACAAATGCATTCACCAATGTTTTAATTCTCTGCATTTAGAGAAAAGTGAACTGAATGTCTGAAAGAAAACAAGGACCTTCTACATGTGTAACTCATGTAGCCAACACATTTCTCTAATTCTAGTGATGTCTTATACCAAGGATTCTGTTTTCTATTAAACAAAAGTCACTTTATCTCCATTAATAACCTAATTGACTGCTGTGTGACTACTTACTTGTGTTGTGTGAAGATGTCTAATTATATATATAGCCAAGGCTGGGAAATGTAAATAATATCATGTACGGCCTTGCTCTTTTCATCCCTTTGCTCATTTGCTTCTGGCAGTGTTTCTCTCTGGATCCCTCTGACTTGCAGAGGTTGAGACTTGCCATTCGTCTTTGGAAGACCACTTCCAAAGAACAAAAATGCTACAGGATATAGCCTGATGATTCACTCACTAGATGCTCTCTCCCTTCTGAGTAACAACTGAATCATACCAGATGCCAAGGGTGGAAAAGACTGCTAGTCACAAAAGTGTGTGGCTATGTTTAGTGCTGTCCTTGTATCCTAATTTTGTATTATCCTCTTCTAAGGTGTGTCACACCCTCAAAAAATTAACCCTGTATTAATAGGTCTACAGGCAGAATTGATCTGTTTTGTTATTCATGTCAGCTTTTATAAAGAGGAAATCATTGATTTACAAAAAAGTTTATTTTAAGGAAAATGAAAATACCTCTCAAGGTTTGCAGATGTGTGTCCAAATTCCTAAAATCCGGAACTGTCTTCTGAGGGAGGATAGGATGACCAGATAGATGACCCAGTGATAATTAGGAATTTCTTGTGGAGCTTTTCCTCCATGTCTTTCATTTTTTTATCCATCCCTGATACACTATTCAAGAGAGAACTGTACCACATTATGGCATTTCTTATGCCTTATCTAGACATTGGCTATGTAAGGAGGTTTTTTGAAATTTTTGAAAAGTTTTTGAGTTACAAGCAAACTTCCTTGTTTATATTTTGTACACTTCTTAATCTGTGAGGGTCTGGGATAGTAATGAATGTGAGAGATAATGAAGTATCAATTATTTTATGCTAATATAAGAATCATTCTTCAGCTGAGAAAGTTGCTGATTGAAGATTTATGATGGTGGTAATGGTTAGATTTTTGTAACATAAGGATGAGCTAGCTAAGATGAAATTAAATGCTGTTCCAAACATTTTATTAGTTGTAGCACACAGATCAGTAAATAATAAGATTCAGATATCCTGGTTTATTTTAGGATTTCTCCATTTCTGTTCATGGGTGTCTTTTGGAGATGAATGGTACAGTCACTGTTTTTAAGGCCCTTTAAGTATTTTTCACCATCTCAGCATCTTTGGGAGCTAACTGCAGTGCATTCCATAGTGTGCATGAGTCCATGTAATGTAAAATTGTTATTAGAGTGTAAGTTTTACATATCACACATTTTGAAAACGTTTTCTCTTGTTAGTAAATTTTCTCTCATAAGAGCTGTTTGTTAGCCATTGACTGGCGGTTTTAAACTGAAGACCTTTTTTTTGTTTGATTTTTCCCCCCTGAGCTTCTCTCTGTTTATAGATTGTACACCTCTTGCTTTTAAAACTTACTATCTGAAGATTTTTACACAGAAAAGAGATGCAGATAACTGTCTTACCTACTTTTCTCCAAGAAAATTTTCTCCTCCCCTTTTTCTGTATTGTTTCTTCAATTTCCAATTCTTTCTCATTTGCTGAGTAATAGAGAAGTGAACTGGATTATGGTTATTTTACTTCCTCATTTGTCTATTGGGATAAGTAATTGTGTAGTTTGTAATCCCAATATGAGGATGGTACTGACAAATTCCTTGAGTAGTAATGACCTGTTCTTTTAAATTGCCATCTTAAGAGCTAGGACCAAATCCTGATGCAGCAGCTCAGATTTTATTCTGCCTTATAATTACTGAGTATCTTCCTGAGGGCTTTCATGAACAGAGGACATGAAAATTGAAAACAGGCAATGCATACGAAGATGAAGGGAAAGAGTTGGAGGACCCACTTCTGTCCCTATCCCATCACTTCTGCCTTCTGCTCTGCATCTCCTCACCTGCAGTGTTTTCTGCTCAGCTCTCTGAACTCCTCATCATATCTTCCCTTACCGTGAGAACGGATCCAAAATAAGTTAATGGTCATGTTTTCCCCACACCTATTTTTTTGATCATTGGCTGCACATTGATCTTATGTTGCAAACTTATTTCCCCTTCTCCTCATGGTCCAGAATATGGAGAGGAGAAAGGAACACCAACATGCACAACATAAGAAGCCATGCTGGAATTGCTGACAATGGCCATCTTTAATTTTTTTTGGTTTGCTTCACAAAAAAAGAGGGGGTATGAAATTATGCATCTACATATACTTTTTAAAAAAATGAATGTTTAGTTTTGCATTTGAGTTACCTTTAAAAGAAAAATCCTTCTGCAAAGGTTATAAAATAAGCTAAGATTTATTTATCTAAGAGATAAGGAATTTTATTACTTGCAAGGTTATTTATGACATAAGCAAAGACAAACAGAAGGATGAAAGGAAAGATAACACTTGTTATGAATACCCAGGAGAAAATGTTCATAAACTGGGAGTTTAGGGAGTGCCAAGTGGATTACTTTCCCATTTTCATTTCTAGAAGTGGAGTTAGAGATTCATTAATATATGAAGGTAAGATCTGCATGTACTACACTATTTTTGTCCATCATCTGAGAAAATGAATGACAACTAACAGTATTAATTCCATGTTCTAGGCAAGCAGCACAGCCTTTATGATGAAGTCATGATGGGGTAAATCACTGAATTTTTTTTGTCCCAGCTGCATCTCCTGAATTTGTACAAGAACATAGTCTTTCTGGACTGAGACAGGGTAGAGCCAGGAACATGTAGGTCAAAAAGAAAGATCAGAATGTACTTGCTGACACTGCATAGGACATGAGTTTCTTGGAAAGCAATGAGCTAAGTACAACTCTGGTAGGATTCCAAACACAGTTCAGGGCGTAGCTGATTATATGTTTTTGTCCTTTCTTTGGGACTTAAGTTGTTTTAGTTTCTAGGTTTCAAGTTTTTCTCACAAAACAAGGTGGTTAGGAAGTTAACTGCAGACAAAACTCCAAAACTATGGTGGAAGCCACATAGCCTCACTCCAGGGACTGGAGCTTTTCTGGAAGTCCAAGAAAGCACATGATGAAATCACACCCTTGGGCACCACTCAACAGAGAAAGAGGAATAGCCTCCCAGTGGGAGACCCTGGGGCAGGATTAACACGCAGCTTCCTCCACTATCACAGGGTTGAAAACTTGTCTGGTGCATTCTATTGGTCCTCTTTATCCCTTTAGTCTCCTTCACATCTTTCTTCATCAAACATTGAGCTATCTGGTCTGTTGTTTTTTCACCATGCAGTGGCACAACACAAGGGTTAGAGCAGCATTGGAAAGCAAGGGGAGCTTGTTACACACTGTCAGATAAAAATTGGTAGGAGTGCTAGGCAGGAAAAACATCTTACTGACATTTGAATTCTTCACAGGTAGGAAAACCTCTCTTAGGAATAAATTGGGCCTCATCAGCAAGAGATAGCTGGTGGATGACCCAGCTCTGGGCAGCTATAGTGGCATAGTCCCAGGTGTTTATAAATCATCTCAGTGAAGTATGCCAATGACCCATCAAAGCAATTTGGAATGAAGATTGACTATTTTTTTTAATATTAATTTAAACTCAGTTGGTATTGCTAAGGACTCAAGCTGAAGCTGCTAGCGTAGACCACCTCTGCTATTTTCTGCATAAAATGAGCACAGCCAAGTTTAGGGGCAGTTGAAAGAGAAAACTGGCTTAGGTTTAGATGGGAAAGGCAAAACAAGCAAATATTAATTATTTGCCACTTGCCACTATTTTCTGAGAAAACCAACTGGTGAGAAATAAAGTTACTTTTTAATTTTATTTGGAAATTAGGACAACAGTAAAATGTGAAAAAATATAATCTAAGAAAACAAGATAAGGCTAGCCCTGCTTCTTTTATTTTCTCATTTAAAAAAAATCAGTATTGTCAACTCTAGCCATTTAAAAACAAAATACTAGAAGAGGATTTTCTCTTTGTTTGAAGGTGATGTGTATGTATGTGTCTCTTACAGTGAATATCAGGCTTGTGATATCAGAGTTCATTCCAGTTATGTTTTCAAATCTTTCTCACCTAGATATTAGCAGTTTAATTATTTTTATTTCAGTGGATATTCTCTTGTTATCAATTGACTTGAGGAAAGAGGTCTTGAAAGTTCAGATATGAATGCAATCAAAAATCAAATCTCAGAATAGTGTTCTGTGCTCTGATAACAAGATAGTAATTTAAATTAAAACTTTATATATTTTGTTTTTCAAGTCTGGGTCCTTTTGTCTGGTTGGTTAGTTGGGTTTGGATTTTTAATTTAATTTTTGGATTTTTTTTTTTTTTTGTTTCCATTAACTTTTAACATTTTTTTTTAGTAAGCTATGAATTACATAAGGTGTATCTGTTTTACATGATTATACCTAAGACAAAAAAATCCCCACACCTGTCTTCCTGCTGAGAAGTTTTCTCTTCTGCTGTGCTTGTTTAAGCAGCAAAGTCCAGCCTGGAACTTGTGCCACCCTACTCCCACCAGCAGCCCAGTCATGTCTGGAGCACTGATCTATTTGCAACAGCACCCTGTTGCAATCACAGTTAGTTTGTCTTGCTGCCTGTCCTTAAAAAAAAGTGTACAGCCCGTGAAAGAGGAACTCCTGTTTAATGGCAATGACATTGTTAAGTTTTTTAAATGTTGTTGCTCTGTGCTGGTGTTTCTGAGAAGTTGTGGGAAGTTCAGTCTTGTGTGATACCAAGACAAGTGCTATAAACAGCTGCTCCCAATCACCCAGGCAATGAAGGGATATGTCAGGGCTGGTATAAGAAGAATCATAAAAACAAGGAAAATAATGATAATGATATTGATAAAAACTATATCATCATCAACACTAATAATAAGGTGGGGGAGGGGGCTGGGCAAGGGAAACCTGGCACTGATTACAGAAACACTTCTCAGCTTCTGTTTAGTAAGCCCTCTGTTCAAGCTTATTACACAACACATATAGAAGAGGTTTTCTTATTTCTTGCCTGGCTTCTCCACTCTGATTTCCTGTTTACAGCAGGCTGTGAACAAAACTTGTCAGAATAGCTGGAGAGCTGGACCCGGGCTGCAGGGGAGCTCCTGCCAGAGCAAGTTTTGCAGGATTTAGATCCAGAGATGTCCTGGCATTGTCCCAGTCTTTAACAATAAACACAATAGTTTCACTCCAGCAGCAGTTGTATGTTCTGGTATGCACACACCAGCTGTGTTCCTGCTCCTACAGTGTTTTCCCAGACAGAATACTTCATAAAACAAAAATAGGCTTCTGTCAATTACAAGGCCTATTTTTTAAATTTATTTTTATTTATCTTTTGTTTTCCAATATATTTCCTTGTTTCTAAATTGAACTCATCAAAACTATTAATTCAGTAATGTAGCTTTTAGAAACTTTTCAAACATATGGTTTAACTACGTGCAAAGGAAAAAGAAGTGAGAAAATATACGTGCAGGTTTGCTTTGCAATTTATTAAGCAAAAATTACCAAGACTGGCCATACCATTAGAAAGCATGTAATAAAATAAAGGAAAATGTGAATCTGTCAAGTTTACCTCCAAAATTTCCTTTACACATACCAAAGAAGTTTAAATGGTTAATAGCAATAAGAACTTCTGTAATAATAAATTAATCCATAAATTCTCTTTTCAGTATTTATCCAAGTGACATGTGCATATATAAACCCAGGAAACTAGGAAATTTAACATGCAGTCTTTTAACATGACTTCTAAATCCTGTGTTCTACCAGGTTAGTTTCAATGGACATTTTAAAAATATACATCTACATAATTAAGTGTATAACAAATTAATTTTGTAAAGAATTAAGTTTTAGTTTTAAGCCCTCAGAGGGTTGTTTATAACATTCATAAATAGAAGAAGAATCACAGCATTTTAAATGTGGAAAATAAATTGCTATTGTCTTTTTTGCTTGAAAAACATGTAGTTTTGTAATCTTAAAATGAAATCTTACTTTTTTTCCTGTCAAGTTACTTAACATAGTGCTTTAGACTAGAGTATCTGGAATGTATTGCTGATTATAGCAATAGCCTGGTCTTCCATTATTTAAAAAGAAGTATAAGGACTTGAAAAAACATATTGAAGGAGATAATTTGGGTAGCTCTCTCTAGCAAAGAATCCCTTCCCAAATGCTCCTTGTGTGTTTTATTTACATGAAACCTCATTCAAATCCAGAATTATCTGAGGCTTTACTTAACACTTTATGCTATAAGATGTGGGAGATGGAAAGTATGTGGAATATATTGCTATTTAAAGCTTGCACAGCTTCGGAAGCCTGAAGAGTATTGAGATCATAGTGAAAAAAGTAGAGAAGGTGAAGGTGAGAAAGTGTTCTTCAAAATTCTTAACATATTATTATGAAGAGAAAAATGAGATCAACAAGATGGTTTTCAAATACTGTGTCTTCTGCATGCTAAGACTCTCATGATGGAAGAATTACTATGGATTCACAAGCAAAAATGTGTGTTTAGTAGAAACGATCAACATGAAAACGATCAGCTGTTTGATGTAGCTTATGGCTGCAGCGGTTAGATTGGGTAATGACATTTAAACTGCACCTGGCTATAAGTGCTGCTCATAAATGTACTCTTCAAAGATACTGGTCACCTGAAGAAAATTCAGAGAGCAAATAATAGATTTTGAGTTCTAGCTTGTTCCTGTCTGTGTACTCCAATTGACTCCAACGCATACAGAATACTCTCAGTAAGAGAGATTTTCTTAGCCAAATTTTTTTTGTTGAAAAGCAGGTTTCCAGCAGATAGCATAAATACTGCTTAGCTCTTAGAGTTATCCTTTACTCCAAGAATGAATCAAAGGAGAAGACAGCCACCAATGTGTCCCTACTAAATGGAAGACTACGACCATAGTTTTTGTTAGGTTAAAAAGGTGAAGTCATATTTGTTGTTAGAGTTAACCATAGCTAAACTTTCCTCAGGCAGACATTAAGAGGTATTAAGATGCAGCTTTGGAATGTCTGTCTCTCTGTTTCATACATGGGCAGTACACACTCCACTCATGGCTCCAAAAAGAAAGGTAGCCAAACACTGTATTAGAAACATAACAACATCCTTGCAAATTGTAACTTTTAGTTGTCATCTACTCCATGATCACTGTTTTGGGTAAATCCACAGGAAATTGCAGAACTTTGAGAAAACAGGTTACATGAACACAGGACATACTGGAGACCTGCTTTCCTTGCTTCAGCAGCCTCCTCTTAAGTAAACATAGGAGTATTTCTGTGCACAGCAGTGTCTGAGGCTTGCAGCAAATGGGGGTTTGGATAACGTGTCTTCAAAGTGGCAGTCCTTGGTGCTGCCTATGCCTTAGCTGCACTAAACGACCTACTTTTCTCTATCCAAGTGCTAAGCTGGGGGTGGTGGACACCACTGGTGCCCTTCCAAGAGTGACAGGACAAATAGCTCATTGGTGAGAGCATCAGTTGCTTTAGAGAGCAATGGAAATTAGAGCAGTGTCTATTAGGAGACGATGTGGGTGTCAGAAAACTGAGCACAGACGGTCTGGCAAGACTTTAGGCTTTCTGGAACACACAGGGACTTATAGGACAAAACTGCATATAGTATATTTTTCAGTAATTGTAAAGTATATTCTGCTGTAAAAAACCAAATTCTCTTAATGTTACCTAATATGTTACTAATGGATTAAAGAAGTTCCTCTGAACATATCAGAGTCTGTGCAAAATGAATCTGTGGGCTCAATGACATAACCAGTGTGCTGTCAGCCTGTCATTTATTAGACATGCAGAGCAGTTGCGAGTGCACTGGTTATACCATGCTGGATCTGTGAAGATGCTAGCCCAATAGAGCTTTCTGCAGTTTTAGCTGCAGAACTCTAAGGCTTGGGCTTAGGAAATCATGAAGCAAAACATAAGAATGTAATCAGATAATTTATCTTTAGCAAGTTGCATGAGACAAGCTGTATCCCTTAATCTTTATAGTACCTACCCTATAGGATGCTTCATTCCTCTCACTTCAAAAGTAAGAGTTTAAGTTTCATAACCTGCATTCATAGAAACCTTTTAGCAATTTCCTCCACATTTTGCTCTGGAAGAGATATTGGGAAGGCTGATGCCACAATTGAACGACTGTTCTCCATGATTTAAGAGAGAAGTTTCCTCTTAGAACCTTTCCTCTAAAAAGAATTAAAAGAAAAGATGTTTTTGAAATACTATTTTAATGAACTGGAAGAAATACATGTTAATTTTCCAATAAATAAAACATACCTGAAAAAACATACTTGATTAAAAACCTTTATATTTATGCTTCTCTGTAGCCTAATCATGAGCTGATAGGTTGAAAGACACCAGCAGAATGTCATCATTGCCAGATTCTACATCTGGATCTTTGATTTATTTGACAGACATGTAACATACAAAATATCTAGGCGAATCTCCAGTGACTGTTTAGATGTTCGTGCAAGGGAACACACAATGTTCTTCACAGATATGTGTCCAGTCATTCCCCCAGAACTGCATTTTTCTGCTTGTCTTTGTGTTGACCTTATGTGGATTGAGACAAGTACTCCTCTGTTTGTTTTTTCCATGAAAGGAAAGTGACTGGGAAGGCTGAAAATTTACTTTTCTGCAGGTTTAGTGATGCAGAAGTCATGAATCAGAGCTAGATTAACTCAATTAAAGAGCCAAAAATAATTAGAATCTATGAACTATAAGGAAATCAACAGAATGGAAGAAATTTCATCCTTTTAACTCAGTAAACATAGTCAGCGAGCCACAAATCCTACTTTTGATGATCATTTTTGCCTTTTCTGTATACTGTGTTTATGCAATATAATCCCCTCAAAAAAAAAAAAAAGAAAACAAAAAGTTACGTATATGTACTATCTTGTAGAAGCAAATAATTGAAATTAATTGTACAGAGCTGAGCTTGTCATAATCCATATAAGCACACAAGATGTGAAATAGTTGAGCCTATTATTTCTATTTCTTTAATAAGACCAATTGCCTATATGCTATTTATTTAAATAATTGCAACCATCTTCTTCCCCCACCCTTGCTTTTTCCTTTTTGGACCGAAACAACTCCTAGAAATAACTAGTGTCAGCTGTGAATTCTGGAGGAGAAGCCAAGAATATAAAACCCGTGCATGTGTGGACAGATCTGACCCCCACTGGGAACATGGTGACACAGTCTATTTTCCCAGCCCCGGACAGCCTGTTGTCAGCAGCACCTTTTAGAGACAGGAGCCAAGGGACTTTTAGACCAGCAGCCAAGGGTCTGATTTTCCCTGCAGCTGCTCCTGAGAGTCAGACAGCCCTTCCTGAGGATGAGGCTGCACTTTCACTATCCCTGCTTGAGGGGGATGGTGCCAGGATCCTGCTGACGATACCCAATGTTCCCACAGCACCCCTACCAAGGTGGTTGCCCATGTTTGCATTGCTCAGTGTGGAGTGTTCTGTGCTCACCCACGACATTTAAATGCGGCTGAGTGACGTAGGATTAAGCTTAAAGCAAACAGAGGGCACCCACTGCCTCTGAGAAAATTAGGTAGAGGCACCATGACAAGTTTTCTTGTGATGTCGTGCTGGCTATGTCCATGGCACACACTGCTTCCACTGACAAATCCCAGTAGCTTTTGGTTTTCAGCATGCTCCACTGCTCTTAGGTTTTTTCCACTCTTTGTCTTCTTGTAACAACACTAGCCTTAAGGCTTCTTGGGGGTCTGGGTTGCAATTTATGAATCTGAAACCTTTTAAAGGTCACAAGAGTGCTTGCTCCTGTCAACAACTTGCCTTGCAAGAGGGCTGGAGAAAAGTGTTTGGTTCAGTTCCTGGGTACAAATTCAGAGCACCATAGAATAATTCAGTAACAGCATTTTGAAACTCCTTTTTAAAACTGTCACCATGTTTAGAAAGATCTATGGGCTGCAGAAAAAGAACATCTTCTTATAAAGCTGGAAAACAAAACGGCACGTCCAAGTCTAAACTGTCCTTGTCTGAACTGGACAGATCTCTGTTTTGTGTAATCAGTCAACAGATCTCTGGATCACATAAATCAAAGCTGTTCCTTACCCGCAGTCCCTTTTGTCCGTGTCTGCCTGTGTTTGGGGCTGTGCATGCTATCCCTGTGGGCTCACGCAGGTGATGGAGGTAGATGCATGATGACGGGAAATTTGCTCAGAGGTTCCTGAAGGGACTCATTGCTTTCAGCAAGGGACTTTCCTGTTGCAATACACTTAAAAACTGCAGATTGCACTACTGAGCTAAAAATATCTGTGTGTTCGTCAGAGGTGACATGTCTGGCTTCTCTCTTGGTAGCTGCTTGGACACTCTCGGTGGAGGGGCCAGGGGCCAGCTGCAAAATTTGGGTTTCTGCCTTCCCCCTGCACTGTTCTTTAATTGCAATAATAGCAACTTTTCGTCCCTTTCAGATCTGCTCACTTTGAGCAAAAGGTTGGAGTACTTTGTATTTATCAACTAGTTGCCAAGAGAATAAGGTTTAGCACAGCAGAGCTTTGCCTATTGCAGTAGCAAATAAAACATGCTGCTTGTACTCTGTTTCAACCCTAACCATGCTCTTATGTGTAATATTTCTTATTTCTTCTGGTTGTGCCAGAAACCTAGTTAGTATTCAGTCATGAAGTCACTGAAAAATACTAAATATATTTCAAACTAATGTAATATAAAATTACTTCCTAATTGCATATGGGAAGCAAAAAACTATAAGCACAAGTGAACGGTAGTATCGCCTTCCTTAGAACAGTGTTTCCCTAGGTTAGCTACATGAAAATGCTGCTTATAAACCTTTTAAAATCCTAATTTTGTGGTTTGTGGTACTTTGGTTTTTTGGGTTATTTTTCGGGGTGGAAGGGTAATTGTAAGACAGAGGTAGGCTCTGTTGTCTCCCAGGTAAAAAGATTCAAGTTCACTGCAGTGTACTCTAATAGTAGTGGTTCCTCCGAATGCTTTTAACCTGTGATTAAATCACCTTCAAGGTAGGTCAATTTGCATTCACTGTGAGATAATTTATGATAATAAAGCTGAAATACTTCCATAAAATATGACTGGGGGAGAAAGACAATGGTATATTTTCAAGCTTTTTCTGAGAAGGTATTTTAGGTCAAAAAGTTAGATGAAAAGGGTTTTCTTTTAGGAAATACATTCTTATATGAGACTTTATGACAGCATAAGTTATATGCACAGAAAAGTAGGATATTTTGAAGCATTAAAAAGTTTGAATAAAATATAGGAAGAGGAAGACAGCGATTAAGAGAATTGATTAAGAGAAGATTATTACTTCCTTTGAATTACTTTGAACTAAGAGGGGAAAAACCAGGAAAATCAGAAAAAAAAAAAAGGAGAAGTTTTGTGGCTTAAAAGTTTACTTAATTTATGTTGTTCTAGTTCTGCACAGGCCAGGTACCATTTTCTGCCTTTGTTTTGTTTGGGAGGTCAGGTTTACATGGTACAAATGAAGAATTGCTTTGTAACTTCAGAGGTGCTACTCTGCCACCATAAACAGTGTTGATGGACTAAAAAATAATGAGCAGCAGTAAAACTATCTTTCCTGTCTTATCCTGTTAAATGATAGGGAAGGGGACCATTTAGTTTAATTTATAGGAGATAATTATATAGCTGTAAAACACTGCTGCAGGCTTCTCTTTGTTTATATTCTGTATTTAATACTGAAATAATTTTTTTTAATTAGAGCTGCATGTTGTTATCATCATCTATTTTCTTGGAATTCTTAGCTAGGAAAGATGGGCTACTTACAGAAGAAATGGACAGTTTCAACAGACTTCAACTGACTTACAGTAGACACCCCAAGCAAGAGCATAAATAATAAAAAAGCAATTTATTAATCTGAGGTCATTATCTGCTGAATACTTGACACCTTTTACAGAAAGTATTCTTAGATTCTGTTTCTTAGCTGATGGGCAACGATGACATCTTTGCCTTGAATATTGATCATCTCCAGAGGGGAGTTTCATTTTAATTCAAGGCAGTTCAATCACAGCAAGGCCTCTTTTAGCTCTAGGAAATTGCAATAATTTCCAGATAAATAGTAACCAGGTTTTGCAATAATTTTTCCCCTCCTCCTATGCTCCAACCTACTATTGAAAACAAAAGGATCATTTCTCACTTGAGAAAATCAATTGGCATCACATTCATCAGCTCATTTTAGAAATAACATTTACGACACCAATAAACAGGTAACAGGTCATGGCCTGTCCATTACATTACAAAGCATTTGGTGGAGAGTTGGTGAGCCAAAGGTATGCTTTAGCCTGGAGAGACTCGTGATGGAAGTTGATAGATTCTTTCGTAGTGACATATGTGACTGGGGTTGCAGTGCAAAATGGAACCAAAAAGTATGTATGCTATCACCCTCTGTAGAAACTGGGGTGGGTGTTGGGGTAATTGTCTATCAATGGGCCAACTGTTAAAAAAAACAGCTGGGGCAGTTTTCTTTATCTCTTCCACTACCCATCCTCCCTCCAGGGTGTTATCTTCTACTAATGGGCCATTGAATCTCACTGGTAAAATTACATCATCACATTGGGAAATGCTCCACCCAGGGGGAGAGCCAAGCATTCCTACCTGGATAAAAACTTGAACTATTGATACATCAAGCACCCTTTTCCATTAGATTCCAGAGGAAGACCAGGCCCATCTATCACCACCGGACCTTCAGAGGAAACCTACACCTTTCTACAGGATCACTGCTTCAACAGAGCCACATCTGCCTCTCCAGGACTGCAGCCACCATTTAATCAGACTGCTACCAACACCCTGACCCACAGGGTGTCAGGTTGGATTCTGACTCTGTCAGTGGGTTNTTATTATTGCTTTTTTAAAAATTATTTTAGTTCTCCTAATAAAGAACTGTCATTCCTATTCCCATATCTTTGCCTGAGAGTCTCTTAATTTCAAAATAATAATAGTGCTGAGAGAGGAGGTTTACATTCTCCATTCCAAGGGAGGCTCCTGACTTCCTTAGCAGACACCCATCATTCAAACCAAGACAGTATGGGAGCAAGAGGAAACACTGTGCGCTTGGTTATTCCCCTCAGTGTCCCAGCAGAAGATCATGCAGGGAGTTGCTCATGGTAGATGGAATGCACTGTCTGAGAGAGTTGAAATTTTCCTTTGTTAAGACACGGGAGAATTGGCACATGGTGCCAGGCTAACTTTCTGGATGTGTTTTTTAATTTTTTAATGGTACATTCCTCTCCCCTTAAAATATATCTAAATAATTCAATTTTTATATTATATACAGCACTCTCCCCTTCTCTGATCCAGGAAACTGTTTTTCATCCAAATATGACAAACTCCAGGAAAGGTGCCTGAAGCAAGTTCAACAGGCAGTGTCTTTCTGAACTCTGAATCCCTCACTAGGAGCTGTACTAGGTGAAAGGTGCAGTGTTCAACTTGGATTTCATGGCAGCACTTGGACTCAGAAGCTACTCCTCTGTCCTAACATCCACTAGGTCAGGAGATAGGGAGATCCAGCTCTAAAAATAGCATGCTGTATCCAGGTGGAGCTCCAGGAGTGAATGACTGCTGGGAAAAGTTAGAGGGTACTTTTCTCCTATTTCCAGGATACGATCTGGAGGTCAGGCTGGAATGTGCCTGATAATGTGCCTTTGCAAGTGACTTCCACTAATTACATCAAAATCCAGCAGCTAAAATCCACAGTAATGGTCATATAGTGCAAATCCTGTTAACTCCTAGCATGTGTGTGGATCTCTGAAGAGGGACTCCACTGAAAGTCCATAACACGTGGGACATCTGGCCTCCATGGCCCCAGGAACAGCCGTCCTCCTGCAGTACTAGTCTATGGAAAATCTCCACTGGGCATTTGTCTCTCTGCAAGAGTTGCCCATAGCCGTGTACCAAGTCACACAAATTGGTTCAGATAAGCAGCATCTGCCCAGACAAAGATGTTTTACTGCAGAAAATCATTGCTGGGTTGCTGCCCAGCTTCACAAGTTGCTACTTCTGGGAGACCATTAGTCTCTGTGGTAGCTAAACTTTGTGCTTTGTAGCTGTGTTGTGGAAAGGTAAGGTGGATGAAGATCATGGCAAGGTAGTGGCCCATTTCTGTAATACAAGGGAAGGTATATGCTTTAACCAGCTAATTCTCAGAAAATACTGATCCATATTGCAGCATTGCCTCTCAAAGCTCAAGTGCTTAAGCAATTGTAACTTGCTGCTGTTTTGTACACTTTAATGGATAGCTGATGTGGAAGAGCCACTAGTTTTACACCCTGGTGTAAGAGAGTTTTGTACATATTTATATATATACATTTATACTATTTATATAAAGTAATAAACATTTGCATTTAAAAAATCTCAAGGTCTCAAATAATAAACCTTTGATAACTTTCAAATTTATAGTAACACTGACAATACAGCTAAGTTTGTTAGGTAGAAGTGCTGGTCTGAAAATGTAGGATTTCAAGATGTTACACAGAACTACTAGAAAAATGTCCCTTTAATGGTGTTAATTTAAATTCTAACTCTATCACATAGCACTAGAAATCCCTAGAAAGTGTTCTGCATGTATTAAAAAGACATTAAAAAAAAAAATATATATATACTATCTATATATAGTAACTTATCTACAGAGTTTGTTCTGGTTTTGACTGGGGTAGTTTGTTTCTGTCACAGTAGCTATTATGCAGATGTGTTTCAGATTTGCACAGAAATCAGCATTGACAACAGAGATGTTCTAGTTACTGCTAGGCAGAGCTCACAAGGCATCTAGGCCTTTTCTGCTTCTTGAATCACCCCATCAGTGAGTGGGCTGGGGGTAGATAAAGGGTTGGGAGGGGACCCAGCTAGGACAGCTGATCCTCAGGTATCACAGGGATATTCTAGGACACATCCTAGAATACAGAGTTGGGGTAAGAAGGAAGTGGGAGGACATTCAGACCGATGGAGTTTGTCTTCCATCCATTAAGGCAGGATGGAGTCCTGCTTTCCTGGAGATGGCTGAACACAAGACTGTCCACTGGAAATTGGGAATGAATTCCTTGGTTTGCTTTGTGTCTGTGGCTTTTGAGTTTAATTATAGAGTCTTTATCTCAACCCACAAGTCTTTTTACTTTACTTTTCTCACTTTCTTCCCCAACCCCACTGGTGGGGCAGTTAGCAAGAAGCTGCACAGTCCTTTGCTAGTAGAGGTTAAACATTAACAGATCTCCAAGATTAGCAGAACGACATCCTGCATGTTTCTTACTGGTTTTAACCTGAACTTAGGCAAAAATTATCAACAGTGTTATTAATAAGGAGGGAATTAACTGTCTGCATTCTTCACCAGAAACAAGCTCAAAATTAAGCTGATAATTAAGCTGAGAGAGAGGTCCTATTGCTTGTAGCAGGTAGGGTGTTGAATCAATGTTTGTGTCACCCACATCAGCAGCTGCATCACTGAAGATACCATACTGTGGGAACATAGTGGCCCAGTGCCCCAAACACCAACAGAGGCACACAGGCCTGCCACTCAAGTCCCTGATCTTCCCACAGGTCAAATGGCATACTGATCCTGAAGGACAGTGACAGCCCACTTCGCCCGTGCACAGCACACAGGATACACTGCGGCACCGCCACGCTGCTGGCACACTGGGGAGACTCAGCAACACTGCACAGGGCACAGGTGGACATTTCGGCAACCCAACTTCCAAGGGAACAGCAAAGCACACCTTCTACACCCCAAGTCAACAAACTTCATGTCAAAGTTCCATCTGCAAACCAGACCTTTGAAGTCAGTCCCCAATTTCCTCCTATCTCCCCAAAATTTGTGCCACCTCCTCAGGGAAAGGACCAGACATCTCAAAACAGGGTCACTGCAGCTGTAATGTGATACAGAGTCCTATAAACGCATTTCCCATCTGGGATCTGGCCCCATGAGCCAAGTGATGTAAATAAAAGAGAAAGGATCCCAAAACTAGACTCGTGTAATACTCAGTGGTAACAGCTCCAGAAAAAGTTTTTCTCTATTTTTTGAGAAGGCAATACATGTTTTTCTGCAGTAAGTTCCTGAATGATGTGATACTTGTGATTGTTTATTTTATGCATAGATATAACATTTAAAAACTTTTTTTTAAAAAAAGTTTATTTTCCACAAGGAAGAGCAATAGGAAAAATTAAACTGTTTTCCACATATTGTTTTCTTAAAACAAAAGTCTACAAGGACATGTTCAGCACCAAAACTAAAAACAAAACAAAAAAAAAAAAGTACAAACAGCCATAGAATATAATCTATAAAGCAAACATTTAATATTGCACTTTGTTTCTCTAATGTTTGGATTTTACTTACTTTTTCCTAATTCAGATCAGAATTCTCTATCAAATACTGGGCTAAAACAGTGAACCCCAAGTTTTATAATGCTAAGAATTGACCAATATTTGTGAAAGAGTAATGTCTCTGAGTAACAATGTAATTTAAACTGGAAGTCTTTATTTGATAAGCTTATACAATTTGTCAGTCTAATCACAAAGGCTGTGATACCAAGTCAAATACTATGATATTGGTCAATCCTGCCTCATATGCAATTTTCCATTGTATTGTGGTAAGTACTTTAATGCTATGTATATCAGTAATTGTTCCCTAGTCTGCAAAAATAACAAAAGGAAAAAAAAGTAAAACCACCAAATGCCCTTTTATACCAACGATCCCATCAGCTTTAAAAATCGTCTGGTTAGAGAGGGTAGAGGGAAGGGACATCCACAAAATTGGCCTAGTAACATAATCCAATTTCCTTCTTGCCAATATTCCCGCTCAAAGCCCAAGCCTTTTAACTGAATCACTTAAAACGCGACTCATATTTATCACCCTGTTGTCATTTTTGAAACATGAATGATCTTTCATGTTCTCATAAAGGCCACTTATGGAAAAGCCTATTTTGTCGCATTTATGAAGCCTTAAAAACAAGGCGGAGGTTTTTAAAAATGAGCACCATGCAGAAACACCAGGCTCCCCTCTCCCACTCTCTTCTGAGCTTTTTTATTGCACAAGGAGACAGGTATTTGACGGACTACATCTTGATTTGTTCAAATAGTCAAGACCAGAACAGTGTCCTTTTGTCAGTGATCTGTGTTCCATGGTTTCTGAAGAGCAAAGTTGACTTCTATTGTACATCTCTAGCATGCAAGTGCTGGTATATGTTAGCACAGATAATGGCTTCATTGCACTCTTTCTCCTGGGGCACACTCAAGGGCAAGTGCTCTTTCCAAATGGTTTCTTACATTCTGCATGAATTCATGATAGAATTCAGTGTTCTGTTTGTTTTAATGCTCTTGAGTGCCACAGAAGATGCAGGCATCTAAGCACTTCCAGCTAACTCATATTTAACTATGGCTGGTAACACTGATCATTTCCACTTTATTTTACATCTAATCTTGTACAGTATTATAAACCCTGAAGGTAATACAAAGTGCACAAACTGAGCTCTTAGCATAAAAGAAGCTTTTCCTGCAGTTTGAAATATACTTTCTACTAGACTTATCACATATAGAATTTTTGGTGATTAAGTAGCTATATATAAAAATAAATTTACTTTCCCTTCCTATCCCTACTACAGGAGATATTAATCTGTGTGTGAATCCTAGACAGTGTGTGACCACTTCCTTTCAAAAGTGTTTTGAGGAACAGATGGTGTCTGCTGGTGCTGCTTTCATTTATGCGCCTTTTTTTTGAGCTTCACAATTTAAACATCTTTTTTTATAATGTAGAAAGAGAAATGGGAATGAGGTGGGTTTTGTAACTTTTGTGTATGTCCCTACTCCGTATCTCCCTCTCAAGTGAAGAACAAAAACAAAACACAAACACAAAACAAAAAAAGAACTAACTCAACAGTGCAACGTAAAAAAACAAATAGCATTCCAACAGTTTGGCAAGTGATGAATTCACCTGAGATTAAGTGATTTTTAGGCAGTCTGTAACAAAATGCTGCTTTGCGATAATAGTAGAAAGGCAACAAATTCTTAAAAGAAATCAAGAAAGTATACAATCTTGATGAAGTCTATTAGTTTCTTTCTATTAACTCTTCACCCTCCCACCCCTATCCCCATATCTGTTGCTTATCTACTACAGTAGGCTGCAAAACATACAGCAAGAAGGATTGGCTTGAAGGCATTTGATGTTTGTAAATAAATCCACAATAGGATCCAAGCTGAAGAGGTGATACATGATCAGCCTACTAGGACAATTCTGAGCATGGGCATATGCAGGTAAAGTCCAGGCTACATTAAATTAAAAAAAAAAAAAAAGAAAAGTCAGTGCATTTGTCGAAGTCTGTTGCTGTTGGGTTTTTTGTTTCTTTCTTTCTCTTTTGTCAAAGCTTTCTTTTGCTCCTTATTGTGCGGACCACGAGAAATAAGAAAGGGGTAACAACTGTCCGGCGTAAATGAGAAAAAGCTGTAGTGACACTGAACCGCACAATGTAAGCAACAAGCATGTGCAAATTTCCAAATCGTGAGAGGAAGCCAAACCTCTCTTAATGTGGTCTGAGTGTTTGGACACACATGACTGTAGGTTAGTAAGGCTGCTCCTAGTATGTGCCAGTATTTAAGAGGGAGGGGGGAAAGCTCAGTTCTTCAAGCATGTGGAGCAGTCCTACAATGTTACTGTAGGCTTCAAAGAATGATCACAGGTTGTTTTCATTTATTCACCACACAGGCAAGAACAAACCCACTTTCTCTGAAAGTGTGTTTCCATTATGATGCCTTGACCTTCAATATGGCAGGGATGATTCCAAACCCGAGTCAAGTCAGCTTCTTACAGATTCCTTCAACGAGAAGGGCAAGATGGTCTGTCATCTGTGGGCTGATCTGGATTTGGATCAATCTAAACAAAAAAGGAAAAAAAGCAACCCCCAAGGTATTTTTAGAACTGATTGCTAGAAAATAAACCAATCCAAAACCCGAAATTTTTAAGTCCAAGACAGTCAGAGATAAATGCTATTCCCAATCTAAAGGTTATTCAAGTAACTGAAGTATCTCTAGAAATTAGATAAAACTTGGAATTGGAAATTGCTAAGTAAAATGAAAAATTTTAAACTACAGGTCAATGGTAGCTTAAGGATAAACACAAATATGTAATAAAAAATTGAAAAAATATCCTATAGTAGCACAAAAGTTCTAAATTATTTATTGCATACTAAGAAGACAACTCATCACTGAGCATGTAACTTAAAAAACTAAATTGATTTCAGAAGACATTTTATTTAAAAAAGAAACATAATTATTAGTAAAAAGTTCTTCTACTTAATTTGTAAGTAATGAATCCTGAAAAAACCCATCAAATGTTTCGGAAGTTCATGTGTTCCACACATTACCTCTTCTTCCTTTTAACAAAAGGAAGGAGATGAAGAACATGGTCCCAAACTTAGGCCTCCAAAACTTGATAGGAAGTATAGTTTAGGTAGACACTATAGTTTGGTCCATTATTTTAAAAAAACATTTTTCAGAACAAAGGAAAAGTTTGTTTTTAAATATTTCAAGTACCTAAAATGAAAAGGCCCTGAGTTGTATTCTAGGTTTACGTTATAGAAGAATCCTCAAACAAGACCCAAAAAACATGCCACTAACTCAATACTCTAGCAGATTAAGTGTTTTAAGAGGAAAAGAAAATACTTCCAGACAGAAATGTTTGAACTGTGCATTTAAAGAAACATGAGCCAGAAAGAACAGCTTTGTCTCTTCTCTGCATGGAAATTCTGAAAGTAATACATATAAAAAATTAAAAATACAGAGCACTTTCAGAAAGCAGAGATGAAAAACAGTTTGTTGTGCATCTATAGACTCAAAACGTTGGTATTCACTAATGTCATGTACATATATAATGCCATATAACTTTAGCAAGTTGCCCAGAGGTTGCAAAACAGTTTCAGAACCTCTATAAAGCATTAGAATAATGAAGAATCCTGGAAAATTTTTTGTACAATTTACCTGCACTTTGCTAAAACTAAGTTACCTTTTCCCCTTTTCACATTTTTGCTTTTTTGTCTTGGTTTTCACACAGTAAAAGCAGTTTGTTACATTTATTCCATATGACAAAATTCAAAGAAACAGCACATTCATAGTCATATTTTGAGGTACCTACTTCTGAATAGAGGGGTGGAGGCAGAAAACGGAACTCCTGGATGTATGCAAACAGTGGTCCTGGAAGAGCTCTTTCAAAGTCATCACAAGCACCTAAGGGTGCAAGGCTGGACTGTCGTTGTTCCTCCGTAACCACTTCTGCATAGCTGGGAGGTGCTGCAGGGAAAAGGCACACGCAGTTCGAACAACAAGTTCTTATGCATGTCAAAACATATAACATGATAAATATTAAACTTTTATATTGAAAAATGCACCAGCATGTAGATCAATTACTTCCCTCGTTTTTTCACAGTTACTGAACGTGAAAAAGAAGGTAGGCTGCCATGGCTTATTATAAAATTATACTCAAACACAAGAGCAGACTGACCATTGTTCATGGTGGCTTAATTATCACCTTCAAATTTAAAGCATACTCAGAATACTGAATTTCTGTTACAGGCAGTAATGACAAACATTGCATTCCTCTGGACTCCATCATCATTCTGGGATTTGTACATTAAAACCCCTAGATGTCTACATGCAGAAAGAGGGAAGAAGCTATGGAGTTTCTCCTTTGACAAAAGAGTTTCCCCCTGAAATGGATTACATAATCTTTTCACAAAGTCTTGTCTACTAAGGATAACAAAGGTCACCTTAATTGCTACTCTGGCAGGTTACACTGCCTTACAACCAAGGATTCAGCCAGGATACTGCAAACAGAATTAATTCTGCCCAGGTACAGTGGCATTCTGTGCTTTCACTTGCACCAGTTTCCAAGCAGCTGGATTCCACTGCTTGTAAACCCGAGAGAGGAAGGCAAAGAGGGGAACTCCATTCTTCTACAGAGAGCAAGCAGGTATCAAGAAAACATCCACAAAAGATTTTCTATGGACCTTATTATGAAGGATGTAATTTGTGTCTGTTTGCATGACAGCAATGAATAAAGCACACAAAAATCAAAACAGACTTGTTTTGTCAGGTTACCTTCTGGTCTTTCAGGCAGCGTCAGACCAAGCCAATTCATGTTCATGCTACACTGGCTGCTTACACTCGATGTTCTGCTACCAAACGGGTGTAGAGGAATGGTTCCAATGACCAGTGGTAAGTTAAGGAATAAATCCATGGCGCCAGGAATATCCACATATACCTAGAGAAAAACAAAGAGGTATAGATTAAAAATAGGTTTGTATGAGCACTTCATAATTATTAGACTATAATATCCATCCATGGAATTTTTCACAAGGAACTGAAATTTTATTTTTTTCATTTCAGAGTCAATGTCCCCACAGAGACAAAAAGCCCTCAAAGTCAAAAGACATCTCTATATTCTCAACACATGTCCTCACATGGAAATGTCACATAACACATTTGCTTAGAACATGCAAGATTTAAACAGAATTTACTTAGAGAACTCTCAGTCAGGACACCTAATGCTAGGCTATGTATTTCTTTTGTAACTAGCTAGCAGTTCACAATGCCTTGTTAACAATTTGCAAGGAATCATGGAAACTACTCATGCTCCAATGTAACAACCCAACATACCATCAGTGAATACTCCACACGGATTATACTACAGTCAAGGATTGAAGGGGAAACAGGTGGAATTTTCAGCTGTTTGCCATTCCAGGTTTCTGTTTTTCCAGATGACAAGGATTCCCCACGCAGGTTGGCAACAAGCTGTTTGACTTCCTTCATTTTCCCTTTGGCATAAAATGCCTGTGTTTGGTAAATGGCTGCCTTTGGCACCACCACACGGGAAGAGCAGTTCTCAATCTCAGCAAAGATCTGAATTGATTCACCTGAAACAAAGCAAAAATTTCATTTTTTCTACGTATTTGCAAGGCAACTGAAGCAAATTGCTACATACAGTGTGCTGTTACAAGGCACTGGATGCTGCTAGCAATGCTCCACACTTTGAACAACAACTACTGATGTTGTTGCTACTAGGAGTAAGGTCACCATGAGGTAAATCTAACAGAAAAATGCACAGGCCCAATAAAAGCAGATGTCCTTTAAAAATATGGAGACACAGCAAGTTAACAAAATTAGTAGTTTGAAACAGCAAGACAGATGAATGCACACTGAAATGGCAGGAACAGTTGAAGTATTTGTTTTGTATAACAGCAGCTAAGTACAAACGGTCATTTTAAAAGGGAAGTAAAAACATTTCCTATAATTACTTCTGTTACGTACCTGGGGTGTAGCCCTTCCTTTCAATTTTGGCACTTAAGGATATTGGGCCTGAGGTACAAAACCAACAACAGAGAGTTTTTTCTTTTGTGCCTGCTTGGGGTGACTGCAAGAAAAGAACAATATTTTCCATTTAATAAAGTGATCCATGAATCTTTCAATCTCTTCTAATCAACACACAAAAAAATTGATTATATATTTTCCATGTATTTTGATAAGCATATTTAGTCTTTTTTAGAGGAAGAAACCTCAAGCAAATTGCACTATGAAAACTATAAGCTTTATTCTAATTCCATATTCATCAATAGTGCTTTTTTGCTACACTTCATACTACAGTTACATTTAAAACAAGTTTATATACATAAATAAATTCAGCACAGCTTAAGGAAAGGCTTTATAGCCTACATATCCCACCATATTGTTGAAGAGCTTTTAATCTACCAGTAGACTAGAATGTCTATCCAGTATAATATTTCAGAAATAAGGTACTGTAACCTTGACTCCTGCTATTTCCTGTTTAAAAATGATCCTGTTTCATCTGTATTAAACAGACTTTGTTATTTTACATGACACCAGGATTTAGGACTTGATCCAAAACCCATTTAAGTCAAATTAGAGTCTTTTCATTTTAATGAAATTCGTGCAAGGCCAATGTTCCCCTTGTAAGTCTGATTTTCCACCCATACACACAAGAAACCTGTTTCAATGGATTTTGAGAAATATTTTTCCCTCTCCATGGGGGTCCATGGGGGGTAAATTTGAAGAAGAGTGGGGGGGAATGGAATTTTAAGCCTCATTGAAATCAAATCCTTATTGAAAGCAGTTGTGATATGGAAATTGTTTTAATGAAATGACATTTCAGAAAAAGATTATAGAGCATTGTGATAATTTCTCCCCAATGGTAGAAAACTATCCATATGAAAATTATCAATTATTCACACCAGTACATTATTTACTTTGCATTTTTAAGTTTGCACTCTGCCACGCTAATTCTTTTAAATTTCACTGTTCATGGTTCAAAATCAAAGAGGAATAGTTCTCAAAATTTTAGTTCTTACTCACACTAACAATTTAGTATTGATTTAAATTGACAAAACCATTTTACATATCTTGAAAGTGAAGCAACTCCAAGTACAAGCAAACAGCTTTCAAAATATCACTACTTACAGAGTTGCAGAACTGTGTAATACCTAAAGAATGGCTGTAATTAAGTATCAAAAAAGTATTAGGCAATGTATTAAGGAAAAATTAGATACGGATATTGTTTCAGTTATTAAACTTCATTATTTTTTAATGCCAGAAACAAAAAATTAATAACTCTGTCAATTCTTACCAGTAATGAAGGAGTGTTGATATCTATATGTTCAAAGACTGTAAATTCCTTCTTTAATTTTACTGGTAGAAGCCAAGGCCTATGCAATTCAGCTTTCACCCAATACCGCACACTGCCGTGTCTGCCTTCGAATGAGGTAGCAAGTGGTCTGTGCAGGACACAAAGGTCAAGATTGAGTAAAGTCCTTCTTTCTGATAATGATACAATCGATCAAGTCAGTGATTAGTATGTAGAACTGCATTTTTAATGCACTGTAGTACTTAATGAAGCGTATCTCAGAAAAATTCAAGATTAAAGATGGGAGAAAAAATCATCTCCAATTTATCCTACCATAGTTTTGAATGGATTTTAAGAATCAATTGAAGAATTGTACTAGAAAATGCCAGGAGAGCACAGATTTTCTTTAAGCTTAAGAGGCCACTTCCACACCTAGGGTAAAAAACATACCCTTTTTACTACTAATTTATAATCACCATTAGTACCAACCACTTATAGTTTTGGATACCACATTTCATAAATCATTGTGTATTATTTACTTAGTAACTCAACATCAGGTTAATTTTAGCTGTAACTCAGCATTTCCATAGTTAGGTTCACCTATTGTAGCAGAGTAAATATTACCAACTTGGAGTTCTGAGGAGAGGCTATTTTGAGCACCTTCTAATCTTTCTCTACCCTGACGAGACAGCTTATAACATTTATAATGCCTAAGAACACATGTATATATGCATATATGTATTTACATACACACACACATATCACAAAGAATATTCTGAAATTTGTTAAATCAAGAAAGTCTATTTTAGAAGCTGGAAGAAAGATGATGCAGGTAGTTTTTCCAGACCTGCAAGCATTGCCTTTTTTACTGTAGTATCATAAAATGAAAGGAAGTATCCTTATAGTTCAATTATTTCCAATTAACAGTATTTTCTGTAACTTGTTCTCTTTATTTTTATCTAAGTCTTTTTTACTATTTTACTGTGTTCTGAATACACTGCTATATATACATTAAAACAAAGTATTTGTAACATTTCCTTATTTTTTATAGAGAGTAATACTAGCCACGCTAGTGGCTTTACTAGAATTATTCTTTCAGTTACAGGTTTGACGTCTCTATTTGAACATTTGAAATGTTTAGGGTTTTTTTCCCGAATAATGCAATTAAAAGGACTTTCTAATCCAACTTGAGTGTTGCATTCTGTTTCATATTCTGTAGAGGAAAGATCAGTAAGGATGATGAACATCTTTCCACTGTTGCTCTGAAGTTTACATCAGTTTTCGGAAATATTCTATGGACACAAAATAGCAAGAAACCAGGCAGCATCAAAGTTCACACTTTTAATATCACCCTTTGCTTTTTCCATATTATTGAAAACTGGGTTAACTCAAAATTTAAACTGTGATTTGGCCAATGCTTGTGATATTTTGCTACCCGGCTGTTTCACCTCAAGCCAAGCATTTCATGTTCCTAATGTTTTGGGGTTGGTTTTTTTTGTTGTTTTTTTTTAATGTCCCTTTAAACTCAAGGGAAAATCAATAGAGGCCTTACAACATCTTGTAGTTTAGATTTTCACAGAATGCTAAATTGCCTTTAAATTCTCCATATTCACAGATCTTCACAGAGAGTCATACTGCACAGAGTAGAAGTCCTGTGCTGTTCACTTTGAAACTGTAAAAGTGTCATCTGCACATTCTGCTAAAACTAGCACGTCTAATAAACAACCTTAATAGCAGGCAGTGGCCTTATTCACATAAAACTGCCAACTTTTCAGTGACTTTCAAATTTTTAATGACCGCTACTTGCCCTTTACAGCAAAAGGCTCATTTTTCATCATACTCATACTCCCTCTTTCCTCGTGTATTTGGTTTTACTGGAACTTGTATTTTTAGTTCATTTCCATATTGGTAACTCTATTATGTCCAATCTTACATCCACGGTATCTACATTACATATTCCTGACAGGAGTGGGGCAACAATTTTTATCTTACGAGAACAAACTTCTGCTCTTACTCTTGCTCTGAGATCTAGTAGGAGAATTTTTCTTTATCCACCAATTCATAAGTTTGTTTTCATCCAAGCTTTCTGCCTAAATAGCCACCCTGGGTACATACGTCCTATCTGAATAAGAACAACCTCTACTTTTGTTGAAATCTAAGTAAACTTGCCACATCTGTTCCAGAATTGAGCCCAAACAATTCCACTGTGATCTTATCTCTAGTTCTGCTAGTCTGCATAGCTCCAGTAAATGGTTGAGTTAGAAGGTATCTCAGCCACTCTGCAGGTCTCCAGTGACAGCTCAAATTCCTCTCTCTCCTCTTGGGAAGGGGTAATAAATTGTAATACCTAGTAATTCAGTAAGACTTGGTAAAAAGAAAGTGAGCAACTGGGCAGCAGTGAGATTTGTTTGTGGAAATTAAAAAAAAAAAAAAAAAAGGAAAAAAAAGATGGCTGTATCAGTGTAAAAGCAACCTCTTCAGCTTAACGAGATTATGTTCTCTACTGCATGTTGGAGCACAATTCCTACTACCATTGAAAAGGTTTCCCCTCCACCCACAGCAGGAGTTTTGGTCAGCTGGGTGGGCAGCAGGGCCCTGTGTGGAGGACTGTGAGTGGGTACTTACGTTTGTGGAAGCTCGAAGCTGAATGCATATTCATGCCTTCCTGAATGAATGGTGAGAAGGCCTTCTTCAGAATTGTCATCATCTAGGAGGGAAAAACACAATATGCTATTCCACCTGTGAACATTTTACATAGCATATTATATAGGTTTCTCTTCCAGAATAAGAGNTATACCAAAAAAAAAAAAAAAAAAAATCAATCTGCTCAGACACTACGACACTCAAAGAACACGATGTCCCAGAAACAAGGGTCTCCAGTCCATTCGTTTTTAACTGCTGGAATGCAGGGACAACTTTGTCTGACAGAAAGGTAGGCTAGCTTGCCAGCTTTGCCTCAGAGAGAAGCAGAGGTTAATTTTTTTTAATATAACCCTGCCTCTGAATGGTGACACAGTTTCAACTGCTGCCATTTCAAGGCCTCCATGCAAGGTCTGTAAAGGAAATCATGCTGCTTTCCACTGCAACTGCAAGTCAGAATGAACTAGAGCTGGCTTCTTACCAGCATTAACAGTACCAAGTCTGCTGCTAAAGATTAAATTTAGAAATTCGGCTTCTTTGTATCTCCTGCCTGGCAACAGTGTCCAGACATTAATCACACACACACACACACAAAAAAAGGTGTGAGAAAGAAGCAAGAGCGCACGAGTACCACCCAGAAAGTACCAGACAGATTCAGGGGCATAGGAAATGGCAAGCTGCCCAATTCATGCTATCTAGAAGTAAACTTTTTCTTTCTTTAATAGGTTAACTTGATCTTGCCCAGACAGAAAGACCCAGATACTTTCCGGTTTTATGCCAGGAATGCTGACCCTTGTTTATGGTCACGATTACTTGTCCAGCTTCAAATGCCACAAGTTTATTCTGACATAAAACCAGAAAAATGCTGACTTGGTCAAAATGAAGGCTGAGTGAAAAAAAAGACTGAGCACCTCGCACATAAAAAAGGGCTGGAATTATAGAATGGGATATAGCGAGACAAAATGAAAGGGAACAGCTTATGTGTGACGGTCTGCAGCGTTAATGGAGGCACGCAGGAGGGCTCCAAGTTCCTATTGTCCTACAGAAGCGCTGATGCTCTACTTCCTGCAGCGCAAATACCGAAAAAGAAGAAAACAAAAATAAAACAATACAAAACAAAAAATCTCCCAGCAGCAAGATGCGGAAATAAATGCACCTTCAGCACGCAACATTACCCAACGCAGGTCAGGAAAATGTGCTGAAAAGAGCGAGACAATGTGCCGGCGCGAGGGTGGGTTCTTATACTGCTGGTTCGCGTTTGGGGTTTTTCCAACAAATGTGATTTATTAATTTTTGTTCAGCTTTGTTCCGGGGGGCGCGGGGGGTGAGC